>CM035416.1:140300090-140315090 GCA_020310875.1 Ceratopteris richardii
ACACATACACATACACATACACATACACATACACATACACATACACATACACATACACATACACATACACATACACATACCCATACCCATACACATACGCATACCCATACGCATACGCATACGCATACCCATACGCATACGCATACGCATACCCATACGCATACGCATACGCATACCCATACGCATACGCATACCCATACGCATACGCATACGCATACGCATACACATACGCATACGCATACGCATACGCATACGCATACGCATACGCATACGCATACGCATACGCATACGCATACGCATACGCATACGCATACGCATACGCATACGCATACGCATACGCATACGCATACGCATACGCATACGCAACGCATACGCAACGCATACGCAACGCATACGTATACGCATACGCATACGCATACGCATACGCATACGCATACGCATACGCATACGCATACGCATACGCATACGCATACGCATACGCATACGCATACGCATACGCATACACATACGCATACACATACACATACACATACACATGTTACCGTTAGTGTCCATGTGAAGGGCTAAATGTCCACCTGACACTTCCTTTTATATGTTCTTTAATAAAACATATAGTGGTCTGGTCAGTCATAGGATGTAAGTTCAACCGCATTTGTAAGACCTAAGAAGTCTGTCTTGGTGCTCCCTGTGTACTATGTTTTCTATGTATTTTGCAGCATCTGTGCAAAGTACTGTGTGCGGCCTCTAGAGCTCAGTTTTCTAGTCCGAGCATATCATCGTGGAGCTATCGAGAAAGAGAGTGCACTGTGGTGCATCGCCAATGAAATACTTCAATGGTATCAGAGAAGTCCAACGCTTACGACTAAGGCGGCGACCAATGCATAGACCTTGGCATACCTTGTCATCCGAGTCACCAAAGTCACCGTTGGCTGCACACGAGGGAAGACCTCAATGATCAAGGAAGATAGAGGTTCCCAGTACTTCCTGGGAGGTCACCCATCATAGTACTGTTCCCGCGAGAGCTCGCTTAACCGTGGCAATCTCTTGCCACTAAGCTACACTCTTGTGGTGTCTAAAGAAGGGAAAAGACTAAGGTTGACATTACCTTGAACATGTTTTGGCTTTCAAAGAATATTTTTGAAGCATTTTTGGGTGTCTTTTGGAGCCATTTTGGAGTTCTTTTGCACACAGTTCTCTTCACATAGGTCCAAGAACATCAAGAAGAGTGTTTTTTGTACTTCTCTGACAATAAATATCAACCTTTGGGGTTGTGTTTTCAGCCACACTCGTAAAACTATAGGTTTTTTGAAAGGTTTTCAGTTTTGGTGGGAGCAGCTGCTACAAATTTATGCAGGTTTTTTTAGCCGAAAACATCAGATTTGACAGACACTTGCAGGTGTTGTTGGCTAGTTTTTGGGCTGTGCATTCAGTCTTTTAGTGTCATTTTACTAGAAATATTGAGCACATACACACCATGTATGCTTCTGTGGATACCGCTTATGTACGTCCATGTGGTCATTGATATAGCGGTTACATTTTTGCATAAAGCCTTTTATGTTTGAAAAAGAGGGTCGTGGTGAGGTTTTCTTAACTAGGAGACACCCAGATGTTGGGGTCTCTTCGGTGATGCAGGTGGAAGACTTACCCATCCTCGCCATAGGAGATGTATGATAGTTGTTCATAGGTGCTCGATAAGCCTAGTTGGGTTCCATTGCGTAATTGATTATATGCAATTGATTTTGTGATTCACTATGCAGGAAAACATGTCAGTACTTGCAATTTTATGATATTTTGACACTGGTCATATGCTCATTTTGCAGAGGATACTCTAGCAATTTTTTTCCAGATTCTTGGTTTAGTCAACTATACAGTGGTCGATTTACTCTTTGATACACTTATTTGTTGGTTTTTTGACTCTTCTAGCTCCATTATCATTCTATTCAGTTCTCTACCATCATGGCATCAGAGGTCTCAGGCACATCTAGTGGATCAGGGTCTAGTGCCAGTGTTATGAGGGGGAGCTATAACTTGTAGGGCAAAGAACATTTTGAGATCCGAAAATTTGAGGGCACAAATTTTGCTCTATGGAAGAATCAAATTAAAGATATGCTCATTCAAAGGAGGCAATGGAAGCTAGTAAATGGGATTTCAAAGAAGCCTGCTGACATGGATGAAGATGATTGGGATGAGTTAGATGAAATGGCCACATCTACCATTCACTTGCACGTGAAAGATAATGTTTACTTTATAGTATTAGACTGTGAAAGTGCAGAGGAGCTTTGGAAGAAGTTATGCAATACATATGAAAAAGAGACGGCATCAAATAAAGTGTATCTGATGAGAAAATTATATGAACTTTGCATGAAGGACACAGATAGTGTTGCTACTCATCTAAATGAGTACGATGCTATATTTTCCCAGTCACAGGCTCAGAAAATGGATATGGATAACGAAATGAAAGCAATATTGTTGTTATGCACCTTGCCACCATCATGGGATACATTTTGCATAAGTATTAGCAATAGTGCACCTAGTGGTAAACTCGTCTATGATGGCATATGTGGAGCACTCTTGAGAGAGGAGATTCGTAGAAAATCTATGGTTGGCACTCAGAGTGGAGATGCATATAATGTTCATGATTCTTACCAAGGAAATAATCAGCAACGTGGCAGGAGCAAGAACAAGGAAAGAAATGGTCAATGGAATAAGAGTAGAAGTAAATCAAGGAAGAGGGATACGGAATGCCATTATTTTCATAAGAAAGGACATATGAAGAAAGACTATTATGCATTAAAGAATGCTTAAGGTAAAGGATAGAACGTTGATGGGCATGTTAAACAGTTACCTACACCATCTACTTCGACTGTGAAGATTGAAGAAATTAATGCTATTTCTGATGATGTTGATGTGTTGACACTTGATAGTACTGTGCCATCTGAGGCGCTTATGGCTGATTCTCTTTCCCACACATGGCTGCTAGGTTCTGGTGCTTCTTTCCATGTCACACCACACAGAGAATGGTTCTCTAATTATGTAGCAAACTCTCTTGGTACCGTGAGACTTGGTGACTCTTACTAGTGTGATGTTGTGGGGATTGGAGATGTGGTTGTGCAGTTCATTGATGGTTCAAAATTTACTATGCATAATGTACACCATGTACCTCAGTTATCACGTAGTTTGATGTCAGTTGCTCAACTTGATGACCTTGATTACAAGGTGGTCTTTTATGCTCAATCCTTTCGCATATCAAAGGGAAATATTGTTATTGCAAAAGGAAGCAAAGTTGGCTCACTTTGTCCTTTATTTGTATCACAGAAACAACACTTGTTAGCTGTTACTGAATAGCCTATGGCTTGTATTTGGCATGGTCATTTGGGCCATATATCTCGTAGTGGAATGGAAAATCTTTCTCGTTCTGACTACTTACCTGTGTTATCTTTCTCTAATTTTTCATTTTGTGAGCATTGTCAATATGGAAAGCAAACCAGAAATGTGCATAGAATGCACATTGACTCTTCAATTCAGCCTTTAGATCTCGTTCATACAGATGTGTGTGGTCCTATACCCACTAGGTCCTTACGTGGTTCTCTTTACTGTGTCACTTTCATAGATGATGCTACTAGAAAAGTTTGGGTATATCCTATCAAATCAAAGGATGAGGTATTCCCTACTTTCAAAAAATGGCTTGCTTCAGTTGAGACTGAAAAAGGAACTAAGCTTAAGGCTTTACGTTCAAATAATGGGGATGAGTATACCTCACATGAATTCAGTCTTTTCTATCAGTCTAGAGGGATTCGTAGAGAGTTTACAGCTCCTTATACCCCAGTACAGAATGATGTAGCTAAGAGGATGAATAGAACTATTCAAGATAGAGTAGTCTCTATGTTGCATCATGCAAACCTCTCACAAGGCTTTTGGGCAGAAGCAGTATTGATTGCAGTTCATGTGATTAACCTTTCACCTAGTACTGCAAAAGGTCTGAAAGTGGCAACAAAGTTGTGGACAAGGAAGCCACAATATTATGATCATCTTCGAGTTTTTGGATGTGAAGTATATGTTCATATACCCAAGAATCTTAGACAAAAGTTGGACCATAAGTCAAAGAAATGCATTTTCCTTGGATATGGTCGAGAATGACAATTTGGATATCGCTTATGGGATCCTGAAACATGGATAGTGATCAGAAGCAGTGATGTCATTTTCAATGAGTCTAAGATGCATAAACAACCCATTAAGGATGTTGAAGTGAGAAGAGTGGTGTTTGAGGATACTAGTCCTCCGGTTAGCATGCATAAGAATGCTACACATAGGGATGTTCAAGAGAATGTCCATTCAGATCAGTCTGCACATGTTCCTGTTCAGCAACCGTTGAGACATTCTCCATGTGTCTCACATCCACCTGATAGATATGTTCCAAGTTTAGATTTTGTTATGCTAACAGATGCTAGTGAGCCTTCTTGCTACAAAGAGGCTATGCAGACAGAGGATCATGTCAAGTGGAAGCGTGCCATGAAGAGTGAGTTGGATTCTATTTAGAAGAATGGTACTTGGGATTTAGTAACTTTGCCAAAGGGTAGGAAAGCTTTACCATGTAAATGGGTATATAAGCTAAAATTCACATCAGATAGTGCTTCTCCAAAGTATAAAGCACGACTCGTTGCAAACGGTTTTAAGCAACAACATGGTGTTGATTTTGAAGAAATCTTCTCTCCAGTGGTCAAGATGACTAGCTTGTGCATGTTGCTTGGATTTGTTGCAATGGAGGACTTACATCTAGTCCAAATGGATGTGAAAACTGCTTTCTTGCATGGAGATCTTATAGATGAGATCTATATGGAACAACCATACACATACACATACACATACACATACACATACACATACACATACACATATACACATACACATACACATATACACATACACATGCACATGCACATGCACATGCACATGCACATGCACATGCACATGCACATGCACATGCACATGCACATGCACATGCACATGCACATGCACATGCACATGCACATGCACATGCACATGCACATGCACATGCACATGCACATGCACATGCACATGCACATGCACATGCACATGCACATGCACATGCACATGCACATGCACATGCACATGCACATGCACATGCACATGCACATGCACATGCACATGCACATGCACATGCACATGCACATGCACATGCACATGCACATGCACATGCACATGCACATGCACATGCACATGCACATGCACATGCACATGCACATGCACATGCACATGCACATGCACATGCACATGCACATGCACATGCACATGCACATGCACATGCACATGCACATACACATACACATACACATGCACATGCACATACACATACACATACACATACACATACACATACACATACACATACACATACACATACACATACACATACACATACACATACACATACACATACACATACACATACACATACACATACACATATGTGGAGAATGAGTTCTCCTATGTGCAACGGAAATGTGTAGTGAACCACCCTTGTATGTCCAGCACTTGGACAAATAACTGCACCTTAGATAGCTTGTTGCTCTCAATACAAAACTCAAATGAACTTGTGCCTTTAGTCAATCAAATTAGACAAAGAGAGCTTTCCAACAAGCTATAAATAACTTAATTTGGACAAGTTTTGATTATGAAACACAACTGACAAAGATGAACTACTTGTCCACACAAGTATGCTAAAGAACTGAACTTCACTCTCGGACTAATAACTCTCTGAATATATATCCTTTGAGAAAGATATTTGGTACATAGAAAGTGGACACAAATAGCTTTCCAATAAGCTAAAAAACAAGTAATTTAGATGCATTTAGGTTAGGCAACTCAGCTGACAAAAAGAGACCACCTGTACACATAAGTAAACTATAAAACTGGACTTCACTCTCTGATAGATATCTCATAGAATATAAATTTTCTGAATGAGATATTTGAGCACAGAAAGTGCATGCCAAGGTCTTTCCAACAAGACAAAAATCAAGCAATTTGGATATGTTTTGGTTGGGAAAGTTAACTGACCAAAATAGACTACCTGTCTACACAGGTATACTAAAACTGGACTTCACTCTTTCACTGATATCTCATAGAATATGTAATTTTTTGAAGGAGATATTTGGTATGCAAATATTACACAAGATAAGCTTTCCAATAAATGTTTAAATGAAAGAAACGGTTACATATACATTGAGATATGAGCTCCACAACATAGTTGTGTACAAACTGACGTGCGGCTGGAAGGAGTCTAAGGGAAGACAAAATGACAAAATGACTAGATCCGACTATTGGGAGCTCTTGCCTCTTTCTTTCCTTCTTTAGAACATGCTCCCACTTCAGTTTTATAATCAATGAGCATGTGAAGAAGTTTGTGCCTCCTTCTTAACTCACCACTTTGCCCACTACATGCCACTAACTACAGGGCAAGATATTGTATCTCTTACTCATCATGAAGTTTGACTAGAATTTTTCCTTTTATTTTTTTCCCTTTTTTTCTTCTTTTCCTTTATCTTTATATTTGGTAAATTTATCAAAGCATAGCTCATATGAAAATGAGTTTGTACATTTATCTTCAACACTCCCCCTCAAGCTCATTTGGGAGTTATCTTCAACCATGTCCTCCAAATTTATCACATCTTTGAAACCTTTGAGTTTAGAAGCATCCAAGAACTTTGTAAACATATCTGCAACCTGCTCTTTGGTTCTAATGAACTTTATCTCCACATCTTTGCTCAATACCTTCTCCCTTACATAATGGTAGTGGACCTCTATGTGCTTGCTCCTTGCATGAAACATAGGATTGCTTGCCAAGTAAATACTTGAGATGTTATCACCGTATATAGGGATGGTTCCAACTTGCACTCCAAGATCAGCCAAAAGCTTTTTAATCCACATTGCTTCACATGTGGCAAATGCTAATCCTCTATATTCAGCCTCCATGGATGAAAGTGCAACAGTAGGTTGTTTCTTTGAGCTCCATGTGATAGGTTTGCTTCCTATCATGAACACATAACTTGAGGTTGATCTTCTATCTTCCTTTGAACCTTCCCAATCAGCATCGCTAAAGCCTTTGACCTGTAATTCTTCATCAAACTTGTAAAACAAAACATGATTAACTGTATGCTTTATGTATCTCAACACTCTCTTGGCTGAATTTAAGTGCTCACTTGTCGGGGCTTGCATAAACTCAGAAAGTACACCAACAACATAAGATAAATCAGGTCTTGTAATGTTTGCATAGATTAATGATCCTACAATGCTTCTGTATGTTGTTACATCTTCCAATGGTTCTCCATCATTTGAACAAATCTTTGTATTTGTGTCCATGGGTTGAGTGAGTGGTTTGCATTCACTCATTCCAAATCTGAAAAGAACATCCAATAAGTACTTCCTTTGCATCAAGTAGATGCCACTCTTTCCATAAACAACTTCAATTCCTAAAAAATATTTCAGCTCTCCAAGATCTGAAATTTTAAACTTCTTACCAAGCTTCCTTTTGATATCTTTAATCCCTGTAACATCATTTCCTGTTATGATGAGGTCATCAATGTATATGCAAATATATACCTCTCTATTTTCTTCCTTCTTCATGTACAAATAAGGATCTACACTACTTGGGTTGTATCCACACTTAGTTAGATATTATACCAATTTCTGATTCCATGCTCTTGGTGCTTGCTTCAAGCCATAAAGTGCCTTCTTCAACCTGCAAACAAAATCTGGATGGTTTCCATCTTCAAATCCAATTGGTTTACTCATGTATACCTCTTCTTGTAGTTCTCCATTAAGAAAAGCATTTTTGATGTCGAGTTGATATAATGGCCATCTCCTTGAAGTACCAATCGCTATTAATGTTCTGATAGTTCCCATCTTTGCAACAAGGCTGAAAACTTCATCATAATCTATGCCTTGTGTTTGTTTAAATCCTTTGGCAACTAATCTAGCTTTATATCTAGCTAGTGAACCATCATCATTCCTCTTTACTTTAAACACCCATTTGTTTAGAACAATCTTCATACCTTCTTTCTTTTGCACTAGCTCCCATGTGTGATTATCTTTGAGAGCTTTGATCTCCTCTTTCATAGTTTGCTTCCATTCCTTTTGTGTGCAAGCTTCTTCATATGTCTCAGGCTCTTTGTCTTTGATAAACTGCATCATGTATGCAAAATGTGTCGCCATAAAACTATCATAACTCAACCTTTGAGTTGGATACCTTGTCCTTGAAGATCTTCTTTCATTGCCTTTAGAAAGTTGCTTCTTTAACCTATTTAATTTTACCATCGAAGTGATTACCTCTTCATATTCTTCTTCACTTGCATCTATCTCACTATTTTGAGTAGCACTTGCTTCTTTGATTCTACTATGAGCTGAATTTGGAGACACAAAATTACTCCCCCTCCATGTGGAACGTTCTTCATTTGATGTAGATGCCTCTGGACCTGAAACCTTTGTGCTTGATTGTTGAACTTCTCTTTGATTTGTTCCTGCATAATCATCACAATCTTCTTCAAGAATATTTTCTTTTGCTTTATCTTCATACCATGTTCTTAGTTCATCAAAGACCAAATCTCGCGAGACTCTTAATTCCTTTGTTCTAGGGTTGTAACACTTGTATCCTTTTTGTGTTGATATATTTAGGTAGTGATGTGTGTGAACACTCTAGGACTGCCGAGGCACTTTTTTCCCTCTTTAGGAGGTTTTTTTCCCCCGGCTTGTATATACGCCTATTGCCCTAATGGGCTACTTATCTTTGTACATTCTCTAGTAATACATTCAGTCTTGTGTGTTGTGCTCCAAGCTTCTTCTTCTTCCTTGTGCTGTTCGCGTGCTTCCGCAGACGTCTAACTCCAACAATTGGTATCAGAGCAGGTCGTCGCTTCTTCTAGGGCGCCGTCGACACTCCTCCGTTTGCAGTCTCAGATTCGCACGAAATTTGGTGAGCATACTCAGGGTGTTTTCAGATCAAAACAGCTTTGCTGTGTTGTGCCGAAATCGCGATCTGAGCTCGTTTCGGCCTCCGAACGCACTATCGCAGCGCTTGTGCAGGCTATTTCGTCCTTTTGTGCCAAAGGTATATACCAGTTTCTGTTCGCCAGTTTAAGCATCTCGAAGTCTGCTACAGGTCTAGCAGAACTCGTCTGGGCAGTTCTGTTCAACTTTTTGAGATACAGTCAATTTTCTGCATCAAGGTATTTTAGTCACTGGCCATGGCTGAAAGCAGTGATGTATTTCGTATGTTGGCTGTTGAGGATAAGTTGGATGGTACCAACTACCCATTATGGGCTTATATGATGCGACATGTACTGGTTGCAAAAGGATTGTGGAACATTGTGCAGGGTGTTGAAAGACATCCTGTTACACCTGTAACGACAGGTACTGCAAATACAGGTGTTGGAGCTGATGAAGATGGTGTCGAAGATGATATTCCGCAGATTCCTGTTCGTGCTGCTGTTTCTGTTGCACCTACTGCAGAGCAGATTCGTTGGGATGGCAGAGATGCCCAGGCACATGCATTGATAGCCTTGTCTGTCAAACGTGCCATTATTCCTCACATTTGCTCTTGCAGAACAACAAAGGATGCTTGGGATACACTTACCACTTTGTACCAGGCTAGGAATGAGGCTCGTGTTGCTTACCTCCGAAAACAGTTGGAGAGTGAGCACATGAATGAAGGTGATTCTATGGACAATTTTCTTACAAAGATCAAAGACCTGAAGGAACAATTGATTTCTGCTGATGAGGTTATACCAGATAGCTCACTTGTGCAGACCGTTCTGAATGGTCTTCCTGATTCATATAAGAGTTTTGCCTCTACTCTTCGGTTGATGATGAAAGGCAATCCGAATGCCTTGTCATTTGAGGAATTAGTCTCTGTTCTATTGCAGGAAGATCAGTCCAGGCAGAACAGGTCCATTATGCGTGTTGCAGATCAAGCTTTCCTGGCTAGTCAGAAGGGCAAAGGAAAATGGAGCTCTTCTACTAGTAAGCAGAAATCTGCAAATGCTGCACATTCAAAGAACCAAGACAAAGATGAGAAAAAATCAGAAAAGCAGAAATTGTTTTGTAAGTACTGTAAAGGCAATGATCATATCATAAAGAACTGTCCAAAACTGGCTGCTAAATAGGCAAAGAAGAAAGAGGCTGGAATGGTTGTTGCAGAGGCCTCTACACCAAAAACAGAGTCTGCAAATCTTGTGCAGGAAGAAGAATGGGCGTTTACTACTGTCTGTAGTTTTGACCCATCTTCTCCTGATCAGTGCATGTCTGCAGTAGACTTAGATGTTTGGTACTTTGACAGTGGGGCGACCAAACATATTACCTCGCAGCGCAGTTTCTTCTCTTCACTCGAGCCTGCTCCTACAGGGAATACTATCACATGCGCCAATAACTCCTCTTATCCTGTTATGGGAGTTGGTAAGATCATTCTGACTACTGCTGATGGTAGTTCTTTCACTTTGTCAGATGCTTTATTTGTGCCAGGGATCAAAAAGAATTTGTTATCAGTTTCTGCATTAGCCAAGATTGGCTTGGTTGTGAAATTTGTTGATGACAGGTGTATAGTCCATGATCTCTCAAATGGCGATGTGATTATTGCTTCTGGCATTTTATGTCGTGGGCTGTATAAGCTCATAGACTATGAAAGATCTGTGAATGATTCGGCATGTGCAGTTCATGATTCTCAGGCTATGTCAGATGCAAAGCTTTGGCATGCACGCTTTGGTCATCTGAATTTTGCTAGTTTGTTACGCCTGCAGAAATCTGAAATGGTGTCCTCTTTGCCCAAACTTGAGGCACCTGGAAAACATGTTTGTGAAGGCTGTATTTTGGGCAAAATGCAGCGTTCTTCCTTTCCAAAAGATGGTTCAGTTCGGGCTACGCAGAAATTGCAGCTTGTACATAGTGATGTCTGTGGTCCTATGCAGACACACTCTTTTGGAAATTACCTTTACTTCGTGACTTTCATTGATGATTTTTCCAGGCATGCATGGGTATATCCACTCAAAGCAAAGTCCAAAGTGTTCATGTGCTTCAAACAGTTTTTGGTTTTAGCTGAAAATCTGTCAGCATGTAAAATGGGCACCCTCCGTTCTGATCGAGGGGGGGAATATATGTCTTCAGATTCTAATGCATTTCTGGCTGAATGTGGGATAAAACACCAGTGTACAGTGCCGTATACACCTCAACAGAATGGAGTTGCTGAACGAAAGAACATGTCACTCATGGAGATGGCGAGGTGCATGGTCAAAAGTCAGGCTTTACCACATAGTTTCTGGCTTGAGGCTGTCATGTGTGCAGCATATGTACTGAACAGGTGTCCCACTAAAGCGTTGCAGTCTATCACTCCATATGAGGCTTGGCATGACCGCAAGCCATCTGTTGCTCATCTGCGTATTTTTGGTTGTTTGGCATATGCATTAGTTCCTAAACAACATCGTAGAAAATTGGATGATAAGGCAGTAAAATGTATTTTTGTTGGGTACAGTTCTGAAAGTAAAGGCTATCGTCTGTATCATCCACAGACTAAACGCATTTTGGTTAGCCGTGATGTTGTCTTTGTGGAAGATGCTATTCAGCCATTGCTTTCATGTACTAAGGAGACATTTGTTAGCTCCAAAGACATGTATGATACTTTGATGCCTCTTTTTACAGGTGGACAGGCTAGTGCTGGTCCTAATGAGGCAACTTCTCAGCCTTTGCAGGTTTCATATGATGATGCAGATCATTCCATTTCTGATGCAGATTTACATGATGCACTTGTTGATGAGAGAGCTGATATTGAGCAGGCAAAAACTATGCCAAAATGGTTGGTGCAGACTTTGCGTGACAGCAAATTAGATGCACCTTTGTCATATCATACTCGTTCAGGCTCTCATAGTGCCTCCTTTGCATCAGATTGCTATGCTATGGCTGCATCTAGTCTCTGTGATGAGAATGAGCCTGTTTCTTTTGATGAAGCACAAAATTCAGAAAATTGGATGGCTGCTATGCAATCTGAATATGATGCTATAATGAAGAATGGTACATGGTCTTTATGTGACTTGCCTCCTGGCAAGAAGGCCATTGGCACTAAGTGGGTATACAAGCTGAAGCATAAACCTGATGGTACAGTTGACAGGTATAAGGCTAGGCTTGTTGCAAAGGGTTATGCGCAGGAAAGAGGCATTGATTTTGATGAGACCTTTGCACCTACATGCCGTATGACTACTGTTCGGAGCATTTGTGCACTTGCAGCCCATCATGGTTGGAATGTACATCAGTTGGACATTAAAACAACATTTCTGAATGGTGACTTGCATGAAGAAGTGTATGTTTTTCAGCCCCGTGGCTTTGTGTAGAAAGGGCATGAAAACCAGGTGTGCAGGTTAAAGAAGGCGTTATATGGTTTAAAGCAAGCACCACGTGCTTGGTATGAGAAGATACATGCCTATCTGATTGCACATGGTTTTGAGAACAGTCCAACTGAAAGCACCTTATATGTTAAGCGTGCTAATGATGTGCTTCTGATCATTGTTGTCTATGTTGATGACATGCTGCTCACTGGTCCTATTGAGACACATATTGCTGATTTTAAGGCTGATTTGCATGCCTCATTTGAGATGTCTGATTTGGGGCATTTGCATCACTATTTGGGCATTCAGTTTATGCACGTTGATGGTGGAATGGCTTTGTGTCAAACGAAATATATTGACACATTATTGCAGCGTTTTGGCCTTGAAGACTGTAAGCCTATTGCCACTCCTATGGAGACAGGTTTACGATTGAGTCTTCATGATGATGGAGATGCATTTGATGCTGTTCTCTATCAGCAGGCTGTTGGATGCTTGATTTACTTATGCATTACTCGGCCAGATATTCAGTTTGCTGTCTCACAGATGAGCAGGTTTATGCATTGCCCAGGAGTCACGCATTGGAAAGCGGTTAAGCGCATCTTTCGCTACTTGAGTGGTACTCGGCTACTTGGGTTGTTTATCCCAAGGGGGGATCACTACCGCCAGATTTGCATGCTTTTTCTGACTCAGATTGGGCTGGTTGCTATGACACTCGTGTGTCCACCAGTGGTTTTTGCTTCATGCTTGGTAGCTCATGTATATCTTGGTTGAGCAAGAAGCAGCCTACTGTGGCCACTTCCAGTTGTGAGGCTGAGTATAGGGCAACTTTCACAGCGACTGTTGAGTGTGTGTGGCTCAGACGCCTTATGGCTGATTTGGGTGTTGGCCAGTCTTCTGCCACCACCATCTTCACTGACAGTCAGAGCGCATTGGCAGTTGCGAGGAACCCTGTGTTCCATGCTCGCACTAAGCACATTGAGGTGCATTATCACTATGTCAGGGAGAGGTTCTTTGCTGGGGAGATCAGCTTGGCATATGTGCCCACGCAGGAGAACATTGCAGACCTTTTCACGAAGGCTCTACCTAGGGAGAAGTTTGAAGCTTTCCGCAAAGCTTTGGGCTTACTTCCTTTTGTGGAGTGATTTCCACATAGCTTGGCACTTCCTTATACATGAGTGCCAGCTCCTTGTTCACCGCATCACTCCCAGGGGGGATTTGTTGATATATTTAGGTAGTGATGTGTGTGAACACTCTAGGACTGCCGGGGCACTTTTTTCCCTCTTTAGGAGGTTTTTTTCCCCCGGCTTGTATATACGCCTATTGCCCTAATGGGCTACTTATCTTTGTACATTCTCTAGTAATACATTCAGTCTTGTGTGTTGTGCTCCAAGCTTCTTCTTCTTCCTTGTGCTGTTCGCGTGCTTCCGTAGACGTCTAACTCCAACATTTTGCTCCATCGAGTGGCCGATGAAAATACATTTTTCTGACCTTGATTCCATCTTTGTTCTAACTTCTTGTGGAATGTGAACAAAGCAAACACATCCAAACACTTTGAGGTGTGTAAAATCGGGTTTCTTACCAAAATATACCTCCTTTGGAGTCAAGTGATGTATTCCCGATGTTGTGCACCTATTCATCAAGTAAATGGGGTTGTGGTAGCTTCAACCCAATAGTACAATGGTACCTTCATCTCGTTGAGCATGCATCTTGCAATTTCAGCAATTTGCCTATTTTTCCTCTCAGCTACTCCATTTTGTTGTGGTCTATACCTACAAGTGAACTTCCTTTTGATCCCATTCTCTTGTAGGAAATCATAAAACTCTTTGGAGAAGTATTCTCCTCCACCATCGGACCTTAAGGTTTTGATAGACCTTCCTGTTTCTTTTTCTACTTCAACTTTGAATCTTTGAATATACAAAACACCTCTGATTTTTGCTTCATACAAAACAACCATACCTTTCTTGAGTGATCATCAAGGAAGGTGACAAAAAATCTATTACCAGCCATTGATGCCTCTTGGTTTGGTCCCCATACATCCATATGTATCAAGTCCAAGACATTTGGGGCCAAATAATTGCTCTTCTTGAATGGCTGCCTCGTTTGATTTCCTAGTTGACAAGCTTCACATAACTCGTGTAGTCCAATGCTATTAAATTTTGGAAGACCTCTTACCACTTCATGTTTGCTCATGTCCTTGAGCTTCGGAATGTTGATGTGTCCTATTCTTTTGTGCCATAAGCCAAGCTCTGAAATTTTCTTGTTCCCACATTGAATGTACATGACCTTTCCATGTGGATGTTGGATGTCCAAAGTGAACATCCTTCCTTCTCTTCTACCTCAAGCAATGACCTTGAAGCCTTCCTTTGGATTCTTTATGAAGCACCCATTCTCATTGAATATGACATGATAACCCTTCTCTACCATTTGTCCAACTGAAATCAAGTTCTTTGAAATTGTAGGAACATGAAGAACATTAGATAGTACCTTTGCTCTACTTGTATTTCCAAGCCTTATATCTCCAATATGTTCAATCATGTGTTGAGTTTCATCACCTATTTCAACACATCCTTTTCCACTTGGTACCTGTAGATTAGTGAACAAACTTCCTTGGCATGACATA
>CM035416.1:140320090-140792590 GCA_020310875.1 Ceratopteris richardii
TGCTCAAATTTCACCAACCACTGGTAGAACATTCCAAGAAGGGGTAACACACAATGCGCGGGATAACACCACAACTCAATAGAGATTCACAAACAACTTACTCAGACCACGGTCCACGATCTATTAGCTGTGAATGGAACTCGCAACCTCAACAGAGGTCGATAAGTAACAAAACACAGATACACACAGTACAATCAGAGTACGCAAAAGTTAGACAACAACGCTACAGTAGTGTTCAGGCAATCCTCTAGACGAACAGTCTGATGATTCCACGAATCGTCTCACTAGTTAACAACAAAACAGATGTCGACGGCCGACCAGACAAGAGACGAACACGAACTCAGAATACAAGAGATATGCAAATGACACTACAGACAACGCCCGATCAGTCACCCAGACAGACAGTCTGGTGATCCGTCCCGTACTCGTCTCTGTGCGTCTTCTTGATTTATATAACTTTTTTACAAACTGTTTGTAACTACTTTTTCACTCGTGTGAACAAGATTCAGTTATACAATCTTCCGATCCGGCAGCCGCTAACACTCTAGCATGCACGATGGACTCGAACCCGCAGGCTTTACAAACTATTGCTCATCTATGATTCCTTCTAAGTACATAATTCTAGCTAATCTAAAGGTACGGGCTATCTTTTTCTTGAGGGTTTCTAATAACTGTTTTAGGGTGTCCGGTTCTATTAACTGTGCATCTATACGTACAGAGCTTAGAGCTATGGCTTCATTTAGCAAAATTTCTGCTTGAGTCTGCAGAAAGGCTTCCTGTAAGTAAAACTCGTTGGCCAGTGCCGCATCTCTGGAAGTCTTCATTTCGGCCACCTGTTGCTCCATCTTCTGTACTCTTTCTTTCTGGTTTTCCAATTGATTCTCTCTTCTTTCAATTTCTTGAATCTGAAAGTTTACTGTTCTTTCATATGATGTTTTTTCGTGTCTGAGATTTGCAATTAGTTTCTGTGTCTGCGCTTCCTTGGTCAAATAATGCTTGAGCATATTGTTTACATCTCATAGGTTTTCTTTTGTCCGTTGCAGTTCTTCTTCTGTTAATTTAGCTTTCGTCTGCTGTTCTTGACTCTACTGCACTAATTCTTGTAGCTGAATTCTGGTTTCTTTGAGCAAGTTCCCTAAGGTGATCCTTGCATCTTCCTTGACCTGAAATCTTGCTTCATTTTACTGATTTCTTCATTTGCAATCTGTAATAACTCTTCTTTCTTTGTGAGTTCCGCCATGGCCGCATCTCTCTGATTGGTAATCGTCTGTTGTTCTGCAAGTTGAGCTTGGAGAGTGGCAATCTGTGAGTTGAGCTGATGGTTTTTGGCTTTAACTGCATCTATCTCTTCTTGCAGTGGCGTGATGTCTGCTTCTAGAATGTCCACTTTGTGTTGTAGCTCATTCCGGATGTTGTCTGTGGCTTCTTTCATTTGGATTGGCAGTTGTTGTGATAGGTTAATGAGTAATTGACCCATGTTGGCCAATACAAAAATTACGAGAATCGACGGAAGTGGTAGTTGAGGTCGTGGTTGGGATGAGGAGGCGGTGAGGAGTTGTTGGGAGTTCGGTGGAGAGTAATTGAAGGAGGAGGATGAAGAATCAGTGGTTTCGGCAGGGTGAATGGGTTGGATGGGGATAATGGGGTTGATGGGTGGTTCCGGTGGGGGAGTGGGAAGGACAGTTTGAGATGTTACCTGATCGACATTTTGTTGTGCATTGTCTGCTGCTGTGGATTCCACTGCCTTAAGCAGTCTTTCGAACGCTTCTTTCGCAAGTTGTTCTTCATCTGCTTGTTGTTCCTTTTCAGACTATTGCTGTGATGCTTCTTCGATAGGTGTTGTGTCAGCTTCAGTATGATTTTCCTGTTGTTGCTCCTGGGAAGATTGTGCGGAGGATTCATTCTGCATTGATGTTGTGGTGTCATGGAATGTTTCCTCGTCCCATTTTTCTTCTTCTTTGTCGTCATCTTTGTTTCCTTTGGCATATCCTTGTGCTTCACTCTCAGAAGAACTAATTCGGATCCTTTTTTTGCGGAAGAGCTGGTTTAGCTCCTCTTCGTCTTCTTCTTTATCGTCCCACAGTTGTACTGATTCTTCATGTCGCAGAATAGGTCCTCGGGGTGGTGGTTGTGCTGCGAGTATTGCCGGAAAAAGGAATGAAAGGATGTGCGGCAATCTGGATCTCGGCATGCCTCCCTTGTTTACCTGTTTCATAATGGACACACACTCTCGGTGAATGCGGTGGAAGAAAAAGGATGCGAAGTTGACTGGTTCTTGCGCAGCTAATTCTATAGTAGAGTAGAAGGGGCGGGATATTCCATAGGTGCATTTCTGTAGGTTTAGAATGGCTACTAAGAACTGGAGAGCTGATCGTTCTAGTTCCGGTTGACAGAGAATCGCATACTCGTTGGATGAATGCCTAGGAAATAACTCTACCATTCTAGCGACTGTCAGACTTGGGCCATTTTCCCGGCCTTGCGAAGGGAGTCTAAAGGCTTCTGCAAAAGCTTGGAATGTGATGAGTGTACGGGAGGGGAGGGAGGTGATCGGCCAACTCTGCTCGGTGGCAAGTGTGTTGGCGATGGCGGAGATGATTTGGGCGAAAAATGGGTGGGACTCCACTGAATGCCAAGGCAGTTCAACGAAGTTGTTAAGCCCACGAATGCACAAGAACTCTCCTTCGTCTGCAGGGAGTCCATCACGGAAGGCGGCGTAGTTAGCCAAAGCTTCCATGGCGCACACAACGATAGTAAACACAAGCACGCAGAGCACAGGGTAAGCACACAGAGCACAAATCACACAAACACAATAGCGTTTTTCGGCGAAACAGAAAAGGTTAAGTAGATGCATCGCAGTGGAGAGCCATGAAGGATGATTAATCATCGCGCGGTATTGAAATGATAATTCTTAACTTCGGTGTGCATGCGTGGGTAGCTGGCAAGGGCAGGGCGGCTGTGGACATAATTAGTTAACAAAACATGGATATCTACAGACTTATTTTATTAAGCACGCAAAATAAAAGAAAAGAAAAGAAAAGAAAAGAAAAGTGAAGGGAACGCCAAAAGACACGGCCAACCGCAAAACGTTTCAGTGCGGGTTGGACGTGTGTTGATATGGCCGCAGCTTCGAACCGTTAATGGCTTTCGGAAGAGGGATTCCGGTCAACGTAGTCAACCGAAAAGTTGCTGGGCCCACTTGCTCAGAAATTCGGTAGGGACCAAACCATCGCAACTTGAATTTTCCCGCAGAGCGATTTGACTTTGCATTGTACAAGAGTACAAGTTGTCCCATTGCAAAAATTGGGGACTTTAGATATCGGTCATGTGTTCGAGCTTGTCTTAGCTGTACTTCCTGCATAGTCAAAAAACTGTGCCATCGATGCTCGTCTAATTCCCTGAGTGTATCCAACCGAAAGGACAGTGATTCTTCCGGTAGTAGTTTTAGGTTGATGGCTACTCGTAAACTTGGTATAAGTATTTCCATCGGTGCTATTGCTTCTAATCCATAAGCTAGTTTGAAAGGGGTTAATCCTGTTGTTACTTTGTATGTAGTCTGATATGCCCATAATACTGCAGGTGATCCCATCTTTCCGGTGCTTCCATAATCAATTTCCGAAGCATATTCAACAAAGTTTTGTTTGTACTTTCAGCCAAACCATTAGCACGAGGATAATAAGGAGAACTAAACTTATGCGTGACTTGGAACGAATGTGTGAGTACTTTCATTAGATTGTTGACAAAATGAGTGCCTTGATCTGTAACAAGTTCTAGTGGTTAAACCAAAACGTGGAAAGACATCGGTTAGCAGACACTTTGCTACCGCAACAGCTGTAGCAGACCGTAAAGCCCAGGCTTCTGCCCATCTGGTAGCATAATTAGTACATGTCAAAATATAACGATTGTTACTGAGGGTGGCTGGTGGTGTAATAGGTCCAATGAAATCTAGACCCCACTTCTGAAAAGGTTCTAATGGCAGGACAGGTTGTAGCGGAAAATAATGACGTGGTAACGGCTGTCCAGACCTCTGACAATTATCACAGTTTTTGACAAACTGCAATACATCCCTGTACATAGTAGGCCACCAGAGACCACTTTGCAGAAGTTTTCGGTGTGTTAAGTCTGCACCAAAATGGCCACCGGAAGGAATTGAGTGAGCCAAAGTAATAACTGAGTTAACTTCATGTGGTGGAATACATCGAAGTAAAATTCCAGTATGATCCACATAGTATAATTCCCCAACAATCATCCGAAATCGGCGGCTAAAAACTGCAATTTTCCTGCGTATTGCCGTAGAAGTCGGAGATGGAAGGCATCCATCGGTGAGGAAGGTCAATATTTGATCATAGTATGTAGATGGCATAGGCGGGTCTGTAATTTCATCATTAGTTGGTTCAGAGACATAAATTGCTGGTGTTGTGTCATCTACACCGACCGGAGCTTCACCGGAATCTAAGCGAGACAAAAAATCTGCTAAGGCATGTGAACTGCCTGGTCGATGAATGACTTCGTAGTCAAATTCTTGTAAAAGTAGAACCCATCGTGCTAATCGTCCTCTTAGATGCTGTTGCCGAACCAGATAAACAAGTGCAGCATGATCTACATGAAAAGTAAATCTACGGCCCAGCAAATAATGCCTGAATTTCTTAACAGAATATACTAAACCTAGACATTCTCTTTCTGTTACAGAGTAATTCTTTTTAGCAGGGATCAATCTTCGACTTGCATAGTACACTGGTCTGAACCACTTATCGGTTTCTTGCATTAGAACGCTTCCTATTGCTATATCTGAAGCATCAACAAATACATGAAATGGGTGATCCCAGTCGGGAGGCTGTAAGATGGGAACTTGTGTTGATAAACACTTTAAACGATCAAATGCTATCTGACATTCCTGAGTCCACTCAAACTGTCGAGGAGTCTTGGTGATTAATCTGTTCAGTGGTATTGCCAAGTGAGCAAGCCATCGTAAGTGTCGTCCATGCCATCTTACTTGGCCCATGAAGTGCATTACTTCCTTCGGTGTAGTGGGCATAAGAGCTTCTAACACAGCTGAAATTTTATCTGGATCTACCTGTATACCCTGTGCAGATACAATGTGACCGAGTAGCTTGCCACATGAAACCGCAAAACACTGATTTGTTTGGGTTCAAGCAGAGTCTGTATTCTCTGCACTTTTCAAAGCAGCACCGTAAATGGAACAGGTGTGCTATCATCTTACTGAAAATTGAAAAATCGTCAAGATATACTTGCATAAAAGAGGTAAGATAAGGAAAAAATATTTCCTGCATACATCTTTGGAATGTACTCTTAATCCAAACCACATAACAGTACATGCGAAAACACCCCAGTTGGTAATGAAGGCGGTCTTCGGTATATCTTGTTCAGCCATTCTAACTTGATTATACCCACTGTACCCATCTAAGAATGAATACATTTCATGTCCTGCTACTCTATCAAGCATTGTGTCAAGAAAAGGGAGCAAAAATGGATCAGGCACTGTAGCTGCGTTCAGTTTCCGATAATCTACACATATTCGTAATTGCTTATTCTTTTTAGGCACAATAACAATTGGAGAGATCCATTCAGCATGCTCTACTAGTACAATAAATCCAACCTTCAATAACCTATCCAGTTTTGCCTTTACCTGTGATGCATAGTTTGGATTCATCCGGTGGCTAGGTTGCTTAAGTGGTTTTGCTTCCGACTTCAGCATGACCCTGTGTTGATAGATGTGCGGGTCCAAACCCTTCATATCTTTGTAATCCCATGCAAATACATCAGAAAATTCGCGAAGTAGTTGGATTAAATCTGCTTGAAATAATTCCGGTAAGTTCTGCTTTATCCTAACAGGTCGTGGATTTTCTTCATCACCTAAATTGTAAGTGGTCAATTGATCTTCTGGAACATAGAATTGTCGAGGCTTCTCTGTATTCTTAGCTGGGTTAAAGTTGTAGATCAGCATCATCTATGGTAGCCTTATCTTCTTCCATATCTTTTTCTGTTACAGTCATCACTGTACACACTGTAGGATTCCAGTTATCTACAACAGATTGGTGATCAACAGTTCCTAAGGAGATCAAATCAATGTTATTTTTCAGAAACTCTTCTTCTTCATCATCTGACAACCCATCTAGCATATGGACTGGTTCTGCAAAATACGGTCTAGCATGCAACTCGCAAGGTTGTATATCATCTAATTTTACAACGTATTTACGATTATTATCCTTGAAAGTGAGTTCCTATGCAGACCAATCTTGTATCACCTTAGCGTGCTTCAGCCAAGGTCGGCCGAAAAGGAGGTTGTAATCAAGAGTGGATTCCGGTAAATCTAGTATGACAAAGGTCATTTTAAATGTTGTACCTTGTAAAGTGATTGGTACATTTCGTACAAGTCCTATGGGATGGACTCTTGATTGGTCGGCCATTCTGATAAAAAACTGAACTTGTTCGATTTCGGTCCACCCTAACTTTTTACACAGTGAAGCAGTAGCAATGTTGACACAGATAACATAAAAAAGAAAAGTACCTGTGTGATTTTATGATTTTTATACCATACCGTAATCAAAGGAACTGAATGATCGATCGTAGAATCAGGTTCCGATTGCACTGTTGCTGTCGCTGGAATGCAAGAAGGCATAGGACTGAACTGCTGTTGGAATTGTTGTCGAACCCCTGGTACTAGTGCAAGTAATTGGCCCAGAGGAAGAGTAATGGATGCCTTAGATAAAATTTCCGAGGCCTTTTGTGATTGGATTGTATTTTCCACAAGTTTCGAAGATGATGCGCCTGCTGAAGATGATGTGCCTGCTACTGAATTGGAATCCTGTTGTTGTGTTCCTTCTTCGGTTAACGGAGTCTGGGTTACCGGAATAGGATCTGGGAAGACTAGAGGTTCTGCGGTGGTCCATTGACTACCTTTATCGTACATCCTTTGTTGTTCACGTATGCCTGGTTCAAATATTTCTGCTGCTGGTTGCAGTTGTTTACTGGAGCGGGTTTGAATCACTGCAGCGTGCATTTCTACTAGTGTGATTTGTACCATATTAGCCATTGGATTTTGACGTTCTTTCTTCCTCTGATCATACTCAGCTGCATCCTTACAAAATCTTCTAATGTGACCAAATTCACCACAGAAATGGTAGCGTGGTGGTGGCAAATTGGGATTTTTCGGTGGCAGTCCGGTCTGCCAGCGGTTTGCGTTATAGTTATTATTTCTCTGTCCTCGGTAATTTCGATATCCTTGTTGCTGGTTGTTTCTTATTTGCGGAGGAACATAGTGATTGGATGGCTGCCCTGGTTCCTGTATAATTGCATTGACAGTCGCTGTTCCCTGCACTTTGGCGTTATATGCGCAGTTTTCGGTGGTGTGTCCGGTAGTGTTGCACATAGCACAAAACAACGATTAAGTGCACAAGTGGCACTAGTATGGCCTGAATTCTTGCATGTAGTGTAGTACATCTGTCTGGCCGGGTCTTCGGTGATATTTCTATTTGCTTTTAGCCACTCCAGATCTTCTGTAAATCCTCCAACCTTGTTTTCCAGCTGTAGAGCCATTGCAATCACTGCATCTAGCGTCATCGCTCCTACGCAGCGTATGATCATAATCTGTTTAAGTTGTGGAGTCAAGCCATTGATGAACCATTGAGTAATAATGTCATCCGGTAGGTTGGCATGTGCTAGTGGTAACTGCCTCAAATGAGTCCTGAATAGATGTGAGATGGATAGGTATGTGCTTGAAGATGAAGAGGTGTTGGGAAATCCTTGATCTACACCAGCCAAATGAACTCCAGAAGTATATGGTGGGCGCTTTTAGCTTGCCAATGGATGTATTAGACACCCTATGTACCTTTGGAAGATCACTCTTAAAAAGATAGATTAAAACAGATAAGTTGGAGTTAGCTTAGAGGTGAAAACTTGCTATTCTTGGTTCATACACCTGTCCAGTGTTTTACATAATTCTCTGAGCACAGCAGCAATTAGCTTAATTCCTCTTGGAGAAGTCTAGGTAAATTAAAGAGCTAACTTTCAAGAGTAATCTCATCAAAAATAATAAACCACACACTGAGAATGACTTTTAACAAGTGATGACATCATCCCGATTTTCACGGGCTGCTATAGTTTGAGACCAGTGAGCAGAAAAATCAACATAACTCAAAATGTAGGAATCTAATGATTATGAAAATTTGTGTGGTTATACTAGACCGTAAGCTAAATCCAACAAGCTTTAAATAACTGAATTTGGATAAGTAACCACTGAGAAACACCTCTGACAAGATGAGTGAAAAAGTCGGGTACCTGACAGAGAAGTGAAAATGCATAGACACTGTTGACTTCAACTGAACATAACTGAAGATTGCAACATTCAAATGACATGAAAATTTTTGAGCATATAGTAGACTTATAAGAGATAACTTTACCAAGTTAAATCACTAAAAATGATGCACCAAGCTCAGAGAAAACATCTCTGCAAGCTGACTAAGAAAACTGAGAGTAATGGCAGTGAGTAGTACACTTCACAAGAACATGGAAAGATGAACTCAAATAATCATGAAAATGAAAGTATATTGCTTGTACAATACAATGAATTACTGATACATATGTGTGCCTTGTAATCACACCTTGATATGGCATAAAGCTCAGCTCTTGGAGGTCTTCACATAGGTCTCTCTAACCATGACTAAAACTGCCATCTATTTATAGTTGAGTTTGGGAGGCTAACTTCCCTCAATCACTCTCCAATCAATCAATGATTGATTTGATTCTCTACCTACCACAAATCATGAATTCGTGGCTCCTCTTTCTATTCTTGATCAAGTGGACTCAACCACTTAAGATTCTTTCACTTTTACATTAAGTAAACTCTTCAAAAGTTACAAGAGGTAGTTCACAAGTGAACTTTACATAGTGTTCATTTTAAGGCTTTTTCTATGACTTTGTGGGACTCAAGCCAATACTTAGGCTTGTCATAGACTTGCTCCAACAGCTCCCCTCAAGCCAAGTATGCTTGAGGTCTTCAATCTTCCAAGATTACCTGCAAACCAATCATAGCCTTGAATTTGCAAAGCTTTGTACCATCCAATGCTTTGGTTAGAATATATGCACATTGTTGATGAGTGGACACATATGATATTTGAATCTCTTTTCTTAGAACCTTTTCTCGTACATAGTGATAATGAACTTCAATATGTTTAGTCCTTGCATGAAAAATAGGATTAGCAGCCAAATGAATAGAACTCATATTGTCACCATAAATAGTTGGAGTTCCAAACTCCAATCCAAGATCTTTGAATAATGTCTTCATCCACATAGCTTCTTGAGTAGCTATGGCAAGACCTCTATATTCAGCTTCAGTAGAAGAGAGAGCAACTGTGGGTTGCTTCTTGGATGACCATGAAATAAGCTTTGAACCTGCAAAGGTAAGATAACCTGATGTGCTCCTTCTATCATCTTTGGAGCCAGCCCAATCTGCATCAGAAAATAGCTTCAAACCTAAATCAGATACATAAGGATAATAAAGTCCTTCATTTATGGTTCCTTTGAGATAGTTGAGAATCCTCTTGGCAGCATCCATATGTGGTTTCCTTGGTGTGTGCATAAATTGACTTAGCACACTCACACTGTAACATATATCTACTCTTGTCAATGTGGCATAGTTGAGACTACCCACTAGACTTTGATACGATGTGATGTCCTCTATGAGTTCACCTTCATGTGAGCTCAATTTGTGATTGACCTCCATTGGAGTACCTGAAATCTTACAATCTTGCATCTTGAATTTTGCCAACATGTCCTTAATGTACTTCCTTTGAGTGAGAAACAAACCATGATCTTTGTAGACAACTTCCAAACCTAGGAAGTAGGTAAGTGAACCCAAATCACTTATCTTGAACTCTTCTCTCATCTGATCTTTGATCTTCTTCATACCATCTGCATCATTTCCTGTCAATATAATATCATCTACATATACACATAGGTAGATGACCTCAGAATTACTCTTTTTAATAAAGAGTGAAGAATCTGCCTTGCTTGGTTGAAAGCCTTTGTCCTGCAAGAATGAAACAAGCCTAAAATTCCAAGCTTTTGGAACTTGCTTGATACCATACAATGCTTTGTTAAGTTTACACACATAATCAGGATAAACTTGATTCTCAAAACCAGGTGGTTGTGCCATATATACCTCTTCTGTTATCCAACCATTCAAGAATGCATTCTTTACATCTAGTTGAAGTATCTTCCAATTCTTGGAAGAGGCAATACTAAGCAAAACCCTAATAGTAGGCATCTTTGCCACAAGAGAGAAAGTCTCCTCATAATCAATTCCCTGAGTTTGTGCAAAGCCTTTTGCCACAAGCCTTGCCTTATACCTGTTAATTGAACCATCAGAATTCTTCTTGAGTTTATAGACCCATCTTGAGCCTATTACCTTCATGGATGAAATCTTGGGCACCAAATCCCAAGTGTTGTTCTCTTCAAGTGCTTCAATCTCTTCCTTCATTGCATGCTTCCATTCTGTTTTTGCTTTGGCCTCTTCGAATGATGATGGCTCCTCTTGGTTTATGTCCTGTGCTATGTAGATAGAATGTTTAGTTACTAATGAGGTGTCAAACCCATACCTTTCTGGTTTTTTCTTTTCCCTCATAGATCTTCTTAGGCCATGATGTGATGATTCTGCCTCATGTCCAAGTTCTTGCAATTTTGCTTTACCTTTAGACTTCCATGCTTTGATCTTTTCCATCTGAGATACTTCATCATCCTCTGAGGTGTCTTGTTCTTCAATCTTTGGTTGTTCTCTACCAAGCTTTGGAAAATCTTCTTCAAGATTATATGGTAAATTGACCTTCCTGCATGAATCTTCATACCATGAATTGTTCTCATCAAAAACTACATCTCTGCTTACCAAGAATCCTTTGTTGGTAGGGTTGTATAACATGTAGCCCTTTTGATTGTTGTCATATCCAATAAATACACACCTTTCTGCCTTTGGATCCATCTTGACTCTAACCTGTGAAGGAACATGAGCAAAAGCAATACATCCAAAAATTTTACAATGATCTAAGCTTGGTCTTCTTCCATTCCAAGCCTCATATGGAGTCATCCCATCAAGGGATTTTGAAGGCAACCTGTTAATCAAGTAAGTGGCTGTAGATACAGCCTCAGCCCATAAGTAATTAGGTAAATGCTTTTCATTTAACATAAACCTTGCAGCTTCAACAATTGTCCTATTCCTCCTTTTTGCCACTCCATTTTGCTCAAGAGTGTACCTTGTAGTTACCTCTCTTTTGATTCCTCTTTCTTGAAGAAAAGAATCAAACTCATGGGAGAAGTATTCTCCCCCTCCATCTGACCTTAGCCTTTTTAGTGATTTACCTGTTTGATTCTCCACAAGAGCCAAATATCGTTTGAAACATGAAAAAACTTCATCTTTGTGTTTCATAAAGAATAGGATAGTCCATCTGCTGCAATCATCAATAAAGGAAACATAATACCTTGATCCAGATATTGAAGCTTCCTTGCTAGGTCCCCATACATCTGTATGAACCAACTCCAAGAGATCTCCATGCATATAACCTTTCTTCATGAATGGTAACCTGTGAGACTTTCCAAATTGACATGTGTTGAAGCTCAACGTCAAGGACAAAGCATGGAAGCACATCAAAGAAGTGGACATAGAAGAAGAGAGAGCAAGTAGGGAGCTCCAAGAAGTGTATGTCAAATTTTCAGAAGAATCCCCTACAAAAATAGTGATTTTCATCACTAGAAACCATTGTAAATACCATTATCTATTTTTAGTAACTCCATTTTGTTCAAGCCGAGGAGTCCTCGAGCTTGAGGAGTATTAGAAGTACCATCGTACCAATTTTCATAATTTTTAGACTTCGTTTGAGCCCTCAAATAAGCCCTGGAACCTAATTTTTAACTAGGCCGGACACTAGGTCTGGACAGGGCCAAAACTAGTCAAAAAACTATAAAAAGAGCTAGAGAGCTCATTTTTGGGGTTAGCTTGTTAGAGAATAGAACTTTTGTAAGAGAACTCTTTTGCAATCTAAGCTTTCCATTGTTCCTCTCTTTGATCTTACTGTGTGCGCGTGTGTGTGTATGTGTGTGCATGTTTGTGTGCTTTCACTCACGCACTTGTGCCTTCACTTGCTCGCGGTCTTCATACCGGTCCTCACGTCTCCGCGGATTGACAAGTAAAGGAGGTGGTGCTTACGCTTGAGCTACACCAAATTTTGGCGCCGTTGCCGGGGAGAGAGCTTCGAGGACGAGCGTTGTGATGGTAAGATCGTAGATTTGCGACGTTGGAAGGTAAAAAAACTGTCATTTCAGTTCATTTTCTGTTTTTTCATCTTCATCATCATCATCATCTCCACCTTCTTCCATCTTCTTCTTCATAGAAAATTCTTGTTTTTTAGTGCATTTTCACCATTTTCATACCATTTTTCATGCATTATTGTGTGGGAAGGAGTTAGGAGGTGCAAGGGAGAGCAAGCGCTGCATTTTTTTCATGATTTTCTGCTCATACGGAGCTCGCCATAGCCGGCGCTCAGAAATTTGAATTTCCCGCCAAAAAACGCGATTCTGTGATGAAAATCGCGATTCTGTGAAAATTCAAAATTTTTTGAAAAATCACGATTTTCAGTTTTCCCGCCTAAAAGTTGGTTGAAAAAAATCGCGATTCTGTGTTATTCTCAAAAAAACACGATTCTCTGCTCAAAATCGCGATTCTCACCAATCACGATTTTCAGCAAAAACACGATTTTGTGAAAAACACGATTTTGAGAAAACACGAATTTTTGCTCAAAATCGCGATTTTCAAAAACACGATTTTCTGCTCAACATCGCGATTTTCATGTGAAAAATACGATTTTCAAAAAAAAACACGATTCTCTGCTCAAAATCGCGATTCTCACCAATCACGATTTTCAGCAAAAACACGATTTTGAGAAAAACACGATTCTGTGGGACAAAATCGCGATTTTCAAGTCAAAAACACGATTTTGAGAAAACACGAATTTTTGCTCAAAATCGCGATTTTCAATTCACGATTTTCTGCTCAAAATCGCGATTTTCATGTCAAAAACACGATTCTGAGAAAACACGATTTTCAATCAAAAACACGATTTTGTGAATCACGATTCTTTGAGTCAAAATCGCGATTTTCAGAAACACGATTTTGTGATCAACATCGCGATTCTCTGAAACACGATTTTGTGATCAACATCGCGATTTTCAAATCACGATTTTCTGCTCAACATCGCGATTCTCTGAAACACGATTTTGTGATCAACATCGCGATTCTCTGAAACACGATTTTGTGATCAACATCGCGATTTTCAAATCACGATTTTCTGCTCAAAATCGCGATTCTCTGAAACACGATTTTGTGATCAACATCGCGATTTTCAAAAACACGATTTTGTGATCAACATCGCGATTTTCAAATCACGATTTTCTGCTCAAAATCGCGATTCTCTGAAACACGATTTTGTGATCAACATCGCGATTTTCAAATCACGATTTTCTGCTCAAAATCGCGATTTTCAAAAACACGATTTTGTGCTCAACATCGCGATTTTTTTGACTTCACAGCATCGCGATTTTCAGAAAGTTCACAAAATCGCGATTTTCTCCAAAGGTCCTGTTTGCCTGTTTTGACCCCCAGGAGCCTGAATTGGCATAACTTTTTCATCCAAAGTTCATTTTTTGAGCTCTATAGCTTGTTGGAAAGCTCGTTTCAAATCCTACACGATCTCAACTGTTTTTTTCAAGAATAATGCGTTGATTTTGAGATAGGATAATTTGAAGTTGACCCTCAGGTGGGGCTAGGGAACCAAGGGGACTCCAAAGAATTTTGAACCATACCAAGGGGAAATTTTGGACTCTTGACTAAAGCTTATGAACCTGAGATCTGGTAGACACTTAGGCAAGGATAAACAAAGCATTAGATCTTCTGAGGCTAGCGTCAACCATACATCCAAGTCTTGGGCACAACAACTAAGTGGTCATCTTTTACTCAGATCAGACACAAGTGATTCAGAAATGTCTGTTAGTATGGGAAAACCTGCAGGTGGCTCAGGGACTGCCCATCTACAAACACCGGAAGGTCCCTATAAGACACAGTTGGAATATATTCGGACCAACCAATTAGGTGCTCGCATCTATGAGGATGGTCTGAGGCGATCAGTGGTCCAACTCAAAAATCCAGATCAATCCTTTGGACTTGAACACCCGGTGGTCAAGTTCGAAGAGGGTTCATACATTGATAAGGAAGGAACCATGTATGTGGTTACCAACCAACCAGATAGGACCGATGAGTTTGGAAATATCATTCATGAGAATGAGATAGGAGACCTAGAACAAGGAAACGTAGGACAAGGACCCCAGACTCCTAGAGGTAAGTCAGTTTTGACCCGAGTGATCACTCCGGACTGGATCCCTCAAGACAACAAAAGCATAGAACTATTTTTGAATAGAGAAACAGAGGAAGCCTTTTGGAGGTTCAAGCCAGATCAACCTAGCCAATTGGGCATAGTTATCATCTATGAATTCAAAGATCCTGAGATACCAGGCAAAGTTGTCTACCTGGATAACACATCAGAGAAAATTTTCTTGGTAACGGTGATAGACATGCATATACATGGAAGAATGACATGATTTTCCCCCCACCAAGATCCAATGTTTCCCATGGCCTCCAAGGGGTAGGATCATCCCAGGCTCATGAAGCCCAAAGAGAAAGAACTAGAGAGAGACCTGAGGTAAGTTTTGCACACACCGTGGGCAGGAATAGGTCAGGATTTGAAAATGAAAGACCTGAAAGAGAGAGACATCAAGCACATAGGCAACAAAGAGATGAACAGGATTTTCCATTGCCTAGACCCCGGGAGTACCCAAGAACCCTTAAACCCAGTCACGTGATCAAGGCAATGAAGAACTATTTCGATGGGACAGGGGATCCTTATGATCATGTGGCCGAGTACAAACAAGTGCTGAGAGCCGAACAAATTGAGGACTGGTTCACCCAGTACGAGGCATTTGGTTTGACCCTTAAAGGCACTGCCTTAGCTTGGTTTCAACCATTGAGTAGAAGCAGCTATCGCGATATAGGTCAACTGCTAGACGAATTCATTGTAGAATTTTCCAAGAGTGGTATCAGGCATAACACATCGTCCCTGATCCATAGTTTCAAGCAGACACCCCAAGAAACAGTGCGACTAGCAGGTAGAAGGTTCAGACAGTACCTAGAAAGATGCCCTGCTCCAGAGCTACCCACACCAGCCAAACAAGTGGCTTTGTTTTTAGATGGCTTACTGAGCACAAAGTTAAGATCCTATGTATACTTGAAAGATCCTAGATCCATAGAAGAGTGTGTGCGGACGTGCATAGACATAGAAGATAACTTGGGTGAGGAGTTAGGATTGTCCAAACTCTACAAAGATTCGGATAGTTCTACTAGTCATACTTCAAAGATCTCCACAGAAATAGAAGAGATAGCTGAGCAAGTTGCCAAGAAGCTGGGAGTCCAAAATAAACAAACACAGAGAGTCACTTCATTGAATCGGTGCTATACTTGCGGAGGTGACCACATGGCTAACGTATGCCCAATGCAAAACCAAAACATTAGAGAAAGGAATGCTCCATATTGCACTATTGAGAGAAAATACACAAACCACACGGCTCAAGATTGTCCCTACAATAGGCAGGCTGTTAGACAAAATTATCAGCAACCTTACCCACAAGGTAGGTATCAGAATCAATACCAACAGCCATATTATAGACCACAACAGCAGTATCAGGTACCATATAGGCCACAACCTGTCTTGGGAAACCAACCACCAGCTCCAGCCAACGTGATTCCAGTCAAGTATGCTGTGGGAGAGGAAAATCCAAATAGAGCATTGGTGCCCCTAACCCCATGGACACCAGATAATGATTCTCATGCTCATAGTTCAGACTACTCCCATGAAGGTAGTCCACATGCGTATTACACAGAGTCACCTGAGCATAGTGAGATTTACTCGTATCAATATGAGGCGCCACCTATGGAGCAAAATTGGGAGCCAGAATACTCCAATGTCATGTACACAAATCCTAACCCTAGGCCCCAGTTGAGACAAATGAGACCACAAGCCCCTAGAGGATCTTGTTTCAGATGTCATGGTGACCATTTCATTCGTGACTGTCCCCACCCACCATCTCCGAGCCAAGGACAGGCTATCACCATACAGGCTTTTTGTCCTGATTGTGGCAAAGACCATCTCCCCAGAGATTGTCCAAGAAACCCCTCTAGTGCACCCAAGATTACACCCATTAATGTGGTAGGCTTAGTGGCAGATCCAAGTTCAAGTAGTAGCAATGTGGCTCCTATACAAGCTGTCACTAGAGCACAAGCCTTAAAACAGGATAAACCAGTAGAACAATCAGAGTCGAGTGAATCGGGAGAGCCTAGTAAGAGGAAAACAAGAACATGGAAGGATACCAGAGAGAAGGCCAATCGCAAGTGGAATAAAAAGTTATCGGAACTAGAAGGAAGCTTAAAAGAAGCGAAAACAAAAATAGAAGACATTGCATCTCAAAGCCCCTCGCATGCCGAAACTCCATCCACTCCACCTCATCCCACCCCACCACCCATTGTAAATAGACCGCAACCAGGGTCTGTTCTTGCAGATCCAACCCCAGAAGGCTTGGACATGATGTTCAAGGCCTACCAGGCTCGACTTCAAGAAGGGCCTACAGCGGCAAACCTAGACAAGAGTTACCCTAGAGCAGATTTAGAGATTGAACGGATGAAAATGTGCATGAAAATGGTAGAACAAGCTCAAGCCATACTTGAGACTAGTCAAAAGTTCAATCAGACAAACTCTATCAAATCGGATTTGCATTTCCAGGGCTTACTAGAACGATTAGAGCAGTTGGTAAACAAACCACAAGTTTCTTTACCTCCACACGCTCAACCAGTTATTAAGAGAGGAAGCTCACCACCCAGGGGAGCTTATGTTCCTAATTCCACGGATGCTGGAATACCTCCTTCTATTCAACAGTACTCTCAAGAATTCTTGCGGGAAATACAAGAAGAGAAATGGGCCAAGGAGAAGGGTGATTCCCCTCCTATTCCTGAGATTGATGATCTTCATGATCAATTTCCCCAAGACATCCCATCTATTTACGAAGATGAAGCAGAACAACAAGAGGACGAAAGGTTAGATTTTGAATCTAATACCTTAGAAGAACTGCCTCAATTTCCAGGCCCATGGGAATCTGAATCACTTCAGATTAGAGCTCCCACCATACTGGTAAGAAATGAAGACTCAGTGGTTCCAAGGAACACTGATGTCGTGAAGAACACTAAGGTTCAGTGTCATCTCACTGTAGAAGAGCTGCTCAAAGCAAAACCTGAGCTCTGGAATCATGTGAAGGATCAGGTTCCAGAACTTGATTCCAACATGCCAAAAGCAGGCTCCAAGCAAAGGGTACCAGAGATACCTCTAGACAAAATAGGGGACATGTGTGAGGGTGAAGAAGGTAATACTTATCTTCCCATCACCTACCAAGGTTACACAACCAAAGCAATCATAGATTCAGGTGCTGGTGTTGCTATTGCGACCACCTCCTTGTGGAAGCAATGGGGCAAGCCCACATTAAGACCAACTAGAATGAAGCTTCAAATGGCTGATGGTCATTTTGAAAGACCTCTAGGATTGCTAGAAGGGATCACTCTAACCACTTGTGGTGTAGAATTTGAGCACACATTTGCTATATGTGACTTTGAGAAAAATAATGTCTTTGAGATGATCCTAGGAAGACCCTTCCTACGACAATTGCAAATAGTACAGGATTGGGGAACTAACTCCTTGTACTTACAGCACTTAGGGGTCACCACTAAGGTCAATTTGAAGGATTACACCTTCAGAGATGTACCACCCCTACAGTGGAATTCTATCCACAAAGTGAAAGAAGATTCCATCTCTGTGCATTCTGAAAGTTCACCTGATCCATCATGGCTGCATGAAGATACTCATTTGTGGATGTGCAAAGTCGCAAAGGAAGAGGAAAAACGTTTAAAGGCAAGGGAAGAAGGAACTTCACTAGGAGATAGACCAGTTAGAGACCCAGCCTACACACCGATGATCTTTCCAGATGAGGAGTTTGAGCCTCATGGCTGGCCAGAAATCTTAGCCACCATGGACATTGCTGTCAATGAGGAACAGTGGACACCTCATTGTGATGAGGAGGGTTATGATATCTCAGTGTTCATGTGTCAACCCTTGCTAGAAGAATGTGACCCTAGTGATGTCATAGAAGAAGAAGAGAATGACGATGATCTGGAGTCTATTGTGATGGATAGTTGCTTTAACTCAGAGCAGCACTATCTAGAAGATATAGGAGTGTTCACCCAGAAAGAAGAAGAACCTCTCACAAGTATTAAAACAGTCAACTCAAAAGATGGAAGTGAGAGTAGTCAAAAGAAAAAGAAAAGAAAAGCAGTGAAACAAGAAAAGGAGGAATCATTGTTCGAAGTACCAGAAAACTTCAAGAAATATGAAGTTGACGACCGCAAAATTTTGGTACGAATGCCTAAGAGAGAGGCCATCATAGGAGAATCATATGATAATAAAGAAAAGACCAAGAAGATTGTAGTGACCATTGAAGAGAACGAAGAGAGATGCACATATATAGGAGATGACCTAAGTGCAAGAGAAGAAATGGAGCTCATAGCTCTATTAAGGGAATATAGGGATGTGTTTGCATGGCACTATAGAGACTTGAAAGGGGTAGATCCAAGAATTTGCTCTCATACTATCCCCATGACTGCTGATGCTAAGCCCACCAAACAGAAGCCCTACACATATAATGATACCTATGCAGCCAAAATCAAAGAAGAAATTGATAGGTTGATTGAGGCTGGATTCATCTATGAGATTGAGCATACCGAATGGGTGTCCCCCATTGTTGTGGTACCCAAGAAGAACGGGAAGTTGCGAGTGTGTATTAACCTTAAAAAAGTTAATGCCGCTACGATTAGAGATAGTTATCCACTTCCAATCACAGAACACCTATTGGAGCGTGTTGCAGGCAAGGAAGTTTATAGCTTCCTTGATGGATTTTCAGGTTACAATCAAGTAGCCATTGCCCCAGAAGATCAACACAAAACAGCTTTTGCCACCGAATGGGGAATCTTTGCATTTCGTGTGATGCCATTTGGGCTCACCAATGCACCTGCAACATTCCAAAGGCTCATGTGTCATGTCTTCAAAGAGTTCTTACGAAAGAGCTTAGAAGTGTATGTGGATGATTTATGTGCTCATTCCCAAGAAAGAAGATTTCACATCCCTGAGCTCAGACAGATCTTCAACAAGTGTAGAGAATATCGAGTGTGTCTGAACCCAGAAAAGTGTGTGTTCATGGTGCGTCAAGGTAAAATCCTCGGTCATATTGTTTCTAAGAATGGAATCTCAACGGATGAAGATAAGGTACGAGCCATAGCGGAGCTGCCAAGGCCAAGGAATGTTAAAGAGGTACAAGCCTTTATGGGCCATTGTGGATATTACCGTAGGTTTATCCACATGTACGCGATCATAGCTAGACCCCTTTATGCCTTGTTGTCTAATTTTGAGTGGAACGACGAATGCGAGAATTCTTTCAATGAACTGAAGAAACGTTTGTGCACAGCACCAATACTGACCACTCCTGATTGGAATAAACCATTCCATGTCCATGTGGATGCATCCAATCATGCCATAGGATGTGTGCTGGCACAACCCACAGGTGAAGGGAATTTAGATTTGCCCATAGCATATGCTAGTAGACAACTAAACCCAGCCGAAAGAAATTATACCACAACCGAGCGAGAAGGGTTAGGCATGGTATATGCTGTAAAGAAGTTTAGACACTATTTATTGGCCAACAAGTTCAAGTTCTTCACTGATCATCAAGCTTTGTTATATTTGGTCAATAAACCTTGCAATACTGGACGCTTAGTAAGATGGTTCCTCTTACTAATGGAGTATGACTTTGAAGTTGTTGTCAGGAAAGGTAGAACCCACCTTCGGGCAGATCACCTTTCTCGCATTACTTCAGGAGAGTCACCACAAGGAGTGTCTGATGAACTACCTGATGCTTATCTGTTCAATTTGGAAGTTGTTCCCAAATGGGCAAATAAGTTGGTACCAGTCCTAACCTTCGGCCCTGCAAATAAGAATGTGAAAACATCACAAGAAGAAATTGTAAAATCACAAAAATATCACATATTGGCAGGAAGCATGTACAAACAAGATATTGAGGGTGTATTAGCTTGTTGTGTCGAGGATGATGAACATAGTAGTTGGTTGCAGCAAGCTCATGAGGGATTGCTAGGAAATCACTATTCTAAACAACGAACATTGCAGAATTTGAAACGTTTAGGAGTGTATTGGCCTAGCATGGACAAAGAAATACATGAGTGGATCAAGAATTGTCCAATGTGTAGAGAGAAACCACCAGTGGAGCATGCGACCCTTTATCAAGTATCATTAATTCCAAATTGGAGTACTCCATTGGTAGAGTTTATGAGATCGGGAAGATTACCCAAAGAGGCCAGTCTAGCAAGAAGACGAAATATGGAGCAAGAGGCTCAAGGCTATGCCTTAGTAGGAGAAAACCTATACCGAAGAGGTAAAGATGGTTACTCAAGACTGTGCGTTCATGAATCAGACTATTTAAGGGTCTTAGAGACTGCACACAGTGGTGTTGCAGGTGGACATTTTGGCCCTGACCGAGTGATTAAAACCATTCTATTCTCAGGACTTTGGTGGCCCACTCTTCATATGGATGCACATACCTATGTGAAGAAATGTGACACATGCCAACGTGCACAATATCCAGTGAGAAAAGACGAGATGCCCTTGAGGCCAATGATGGGAGGACGTGCATTTTCGAAGTGGGGCATAGACTTCATAGGTCCTATTAACCCCCCAGCTAGAAACTCCCATGCAGAATACATCATTGTAGCCACAGATTACCTTACAAAGTGGGTAGAAGTCAAAGCCACAACAAAGAATGATGCTCAGACTACGGCTAAGTTCTTATTCGAGAATGTGTTCACGAGATATGGACTACCAATAGAGTTGGTGAGCGATAGAGGCACACACTTCTTGAATGAAGTCATTGAAAATCTTCTCCAAGAATTCTTGGTGATACATAAGAAATCCGCCCCCTATCATCCACAAGCCAACGGACAAGCCGAGAGTACCAATAAGATCCTCTGTAACGTATTGACAAAATTGGTAAATAATAAACGCTCTGATTGGGACAAACAACTTCATCATGCTGTTTGGGCTTATCGAGTTGCCTACAAAACGGTACTCAACGCCACCCCATTTCAGATGGTCTTCGGACAGAACGCTGTGCTACCATTAGATTTCTTAATCCCTGCCTTAAAAGTAGCACAAGAGTATGAGTGGAATGGGCATGAATTGTCCTCTAGGATCTTTGATCTCGAACGCTTGGGTGAAACGAGGCTACGAGCGGCAGCAGGCATCTACGCAGCAAAGAAGAGGCAAAAGGCATACTTTGATGCACACATCAAGGATAAGGGATTGAAAGAGGGAGATCTAGTGTTGGTATACACACTAAAACAACATGCCCGTAAGTTGGAAAAAAGAGGTTATGGACCCATGATCATTAATAGAATTTCCACTAGTGGTGCAGTTCAGTTGGCCACTCTAGAAGGAGATATCTCGCCAAACTATATTAGTGGCTGTAGAGTCAAGCTATATCAAGAACCTCTTACTGAGGATATGCTAATGAGACTCAACACTGCGAAGAAGCGAAAAGAAGAAGAGTTAAGAGTGAGAGAAGAAGCACAGGAAGAGGCCAGAGAGCGTATTAGGCAAAATAAGTTAAGGCGATTAGGCCTAGATGTCAACTCAAAAGCCCCAAAATATCACATGGATATGTGTCAAAAGTCAGGCATTGCGACTTCTCAGGTCATTGACCGAAGACCCTTTGTGACCATAGAGATAGGACAAGGGAAGGGTGCAAGGACGGTGAAAGCATTGATTGACTCAGGTGCAGCAAGTAGTGCAGTTAAACTTTCCTACTGCCAAGACTTGGGGTTGAACATCAATCCCATAGAAGCTTATCTCATAGGATTGGGAGGTGTGGAAACCCCTTGTTTGGGCGAGGTGGAACTTCCCATCTACCTTCAAGATGTCCCAATGAAAGTCAAAGCGCTAGTATGTAAAGATGAGAACCTTACAGAACCACTTGTCTTGGGTCAAGATTGGATCTATGACCATGCAGTTAACTTAAACCTAAGAAGTCAAATTCTTCAAGTTTGGGTACATGAACAATGCATTACATTAGCATTAGAGAACTGCATGCTCCTCGATCATGGCACCACACACTCTCTTAGTTCTTCCAAGACTAATCATATGAAAGAAGATGTTGTATGTGTCAAAAGCTCTATGATGCAGAAGGAGTCAATCGTGGAAGACCAGGCTCGAAGGCGGGTGGATCTTTCTTCTTCTCCAAAGAATCAAGTAGCCACAGTAGTGAGTCCACCACACAAGCAAACACAACTGTTCACGACAACTGCTACATCAAATAGAAAGACACCATTCGATAAAAAAGCAGTTTCGAGCATGAAGCAGATATGGGTACGCAAAGGAGAGAAACCACCAGCCTTGCCCCCACAAATCCCATTCTTGCACACCAACCAGGCCAGAAGACGAAGGAAGCAGCTCAGACAAGCTCAATCACAAGGTATTCAACAAGTTTGGGTGCCTAAGAAGTTAGCTGCAGCTCAACAAGGGCAATTACAGATGTGGGTACCTAAGAAGCTCTTACATCCACAACAACCTATGTTCTCCCACATGCGAAAGGTCTCACCCAAGAAGCCAAAAAGGGAAGAGGGTAAGAACCACGTACAGAGACCGAAAGAAGATCAAATCAGCTCTTCAAGAAAAGTAGGAAGACGTGCAAAAAGGATATGGGTTTGGAAGCCAAAAGTACAAGCAGCCTCCATCGAACCAAAGCGCCAACCACACTGGATACCACCGTTCAGAACGCATCCAAAGAGGAAGACGGCTGAAGTGATCTCTACAGTGCCAAATGATGTTCTAAAATGGACTCCAATAAGGAGGATTACATCAGTTCAAGAATCAATGGATACCTCCACCAAGGTCGGCATCAACCTCCACAAATAACATCGAAAGCCTCGAACGAGCAACAACCATGTGCTCCTTGCACAACCCTGTCTTTTGCACCATTTAGGTCATGCATTTCCAAAGTATGCATTAATCTAGGGCCACATTACACGGCCGTGCATAGACACACTTGAGAATCCCATGCACAAGAGCACAGTGACATATGTCGAACATTTCTATTGACACTAACTTTTGTGTTCTTGTTTTGTGATATCCTTTTTCTCAAAAAAAAAAAAAAAAAAAAAAAAAAGAAGAGAGGGAAGAAGTGGGAGAGAGCTTGTTCCCAGTGTGTCTCGGCCAGCAGTGAGATTATTGCTGCCTTATCGGGTAGAGGAATAGCATTTGGCATGAACATGGCATCTACAACTATGATTTTCTCTTACCATGGTAGGAATGAAGAGCTTGAAGGTCCGCAACTTGAGTGATGCTTAACTACTTCATGTACCAGAGCATCCAAGGAGATATCTGCAAAAGGTAGTTCTGGAGGAGAAGACTCCTGCATATGGTGAGCTAAAGAGCATATGTGAAACACAGCTTGATTTAGTTACCCGATGTTGCTTGCCAAGGAATATAAAGCAATTCAATTCTCAGTATTTCCTGAACCAGTATGGAACAGTAGCACTGGTGAATGGTCTATGTCAATCAGCATGGTAATCTCTTAGAAACCGGCACGTGTCCAATATTCCTCTGAGTGTCAATATAGGGAAGTGAACGAGCATGAGCCCAAGCTCAGAAATGCACATTGTTAGTGACAAATGTTGCTTTGAAAAGAGGAGAAGGGATCCACCACTCAAAAAGATCTCATCAGTGGACAATCAACATGGACATTCATCAACAAGGTTCCATCCCAAAGGCCGAGTGTACAACACGAAGAGGCAAACATCCATCAACCTTCGCCATGGTCAGTATCGTTACTCTGGAAACACCATAACCATGATAGTTTAGGAAACCTCTTCGCCAGCATACCCTTGAGCACTTAGCTCAAGACCCGCAATTTTTGCACCATACTTCTTCCAATGCATTTTCCAAGTAAGCATGCGTAGGGCTACATTACAAGGCCGTGCACAAGGCACATACTTTTTTCAACCCATGCACGAACACACTTACCCATCACTCAATATGGGTTATGAGTACTTGGCTTGACTACTATGAAGATCAACTTTGGAAGATCTAGAAAACATCAACGGAGACTCACAACGACACAGTCATGCTGGAATACAAGGCAGAAGCACATACCAAGAGACTACAACCTGCAAAGACTCACAGTGATAGATGAAGAACGTCGGACGACTTGTGTTCATACAGAAGGGACACTCCCTCTCAAGGCACTACTTGGACCAACCACTACAACAAGGGTCTGTCAGGGACGACAGACTCGAGAGGGGGGGGAGTGTTGAAGCTCAAGGTCAAGGACAAAGCATGGAAGCACATCAAAGAAGTGGACATAGAAGAAGAGAGAGCAAGTAGGGAGCTCCAAGAAGTGTATGTCAAATTTTCAGAAGAATCCCCTACAAAAATAGTGATTTTCATCACTAGAAACCATTGTAAATACCATTATCTATTTTTAGTAACTCCATTTTGTTCAAGCCGAGGAGTCCTCGAGCTTGAGGAGTATTAGAAGTACCATCGTACCAATTTTCATAATTTTTAGACTTCGTTTGAGCCCTCAAATAAGCCCTGGAACCTAATTTTTAACTAGGCCGGACACTAGGTCTGGACAGGGCCAAAACTAGTCAAAAAACTATAAAAAGAGCTAGAGAGCTCATTTTTGGGGTTAGCTTGTTAGAGAATAGAACTTTTGTAAGAGAACTCTTTTGCAATCTAAGCTTTCCATTGTTCCTCTCTTTGATCTTACTGTGTGCGCGTGTGTGTGTATGTGTGTGCATGTTTGTGTGCTTTCACTCACGCACTTGTGCCTTCACTTGCTCGCGGTCTTCATACCGGTCCTCACGTCTCCGCGGATTGACAAGTAAAGGAGGTGGTGCTTACGCTTGAGCTACAACATGCACTACACTTATAAATCATTTGTTGTTTTGACAAATTAGGAAGTCCAAGTACACTTTGGTCCCTGCAGATTTGCTTTAATGACCTTTCACCAATATGTGCTAACCTTTTGTGCCATACTTCCAATTCTGTGAGTGTCTGACTACCATAATTAAAGAGAGCAATGTTTCTAGTGTCCTGTAATTCAAATGTGAACAATCTACCTGTCTTTTCACCTTTTGCAATTCTTCTGAATCCTTGACTTGGACCTTCAACAAATGCTCCTACTTTTGTGAACCTGAGTTGCAACCCTTTCTCTAATATCTGCCCAACACTTATCAAATTCTTTGTAATGGTAGGGACATAGAGTACCTTACTGAGTAGGTTGATGTTTCCATCAGGTGCTTTGACATTGCCTATTTTCTCCACAGGATGTTTTGTATCATCTCCTGTTTGTACCTCATGCTTATTCCTTGGATCTTCTAAATGTGATAGGAGTGCCACATTTCCTACCACATGATTTGAACAACCTGAATCTATGTAGAAAACATGGTCATCAGATTTACCTTGTGGCATAGCCATGTTCATGATCAATAATGAATCCTCTTTGTTTGAGTCTTCTGTGTAGTTATTGTAGTCTCTCCTTCCTTTGTAGCCTCCTTGATAGTTTGAATGATTGTAGTTGTTGTAGTTGCCATGGTAGTTGTTGAACCTTCCTCTTGAGTAGCCATAACTTCCTCTATTGTATCCTCTGCCTCTTTGATTCCTGGAATTCCTAAAGCAATTTTCAGTTGTATGATTAGATAGTCCACAAATAGAACATGAGTTGGAGTCTTGGGATCTCCCCCTGCCTTGTCTACCTCCTCTTCCTCTACCTCTGCCATGTCTTCCTCTACCTGCATAGTTAGCTTGATATGTACTTGCTTCATCATCCACTTTCTTTGCCTTTCCTTTGTTATCTTTGGACTTGCTTTTATCAGTGTATAAAGCTGAAGATTGATTAACTTTAGAGCTTTCTCCATTTTTGATAAGCTTTGCCTCTTGAGTAAGTAGTTGTCCAATGAGTGTGTTGAAATCATGTACATGCATGTCCATGTACAAATCCATAGCTGTGGTGAATGCTTCCCACTTGTCATCTGCCTTCAAGCCATTGATGACCTGCCTTACAATTTGCTCTTCATCTATTACCTATCCAATGCTTCCCAACTGATCCGCTATGTCCTTGAGCTTTGTGACAAAATCAGTCACATTTTGTTTGGGAGCCTTCTTGAGAGTTGTGAAATCCAGCCATAGTTGATGCTTCCTAGCTTTGGTACTTGAAGAAAAGAAAGCTTCAAGTGCATCCCACACTTTCTGAGATGTCTTACAACTTCTAATGTGAGGCAACAAAAAATCTGAGATAGAGTTGAGGAGATAAGACCTTGCAAGTGCATCCTTGGAGCACCATGTGCTCAATCTTTCTTGCTCTTCTTGTGTTGGTTGACTTTTGTTCCTGAAACTTGGCATAACTTCATCTCCAGCCACATAACCATATAAACTTCTACCTTGGAGATAGGCTTCCATTCTTAATGACCAAGCTGAGTAGTTACCTCTGTCTAATTTGTCAATTGATGAAGGAAATCCATCTGCCATGTTGTCCAACCTTGCTCTGATACCACTGTGAAGAGATGGATAGGTATGTGCTTGAAGATGAAGAGGTGTTGCAAAATCCTTGATCTACACCAGCCAAATGAACTCCAGAAGCATATGGTGGGTGCGTTTAGCTTGCCAATGGATGTATTAGACACCCTATGTACCTTTGGAAGATCACTCTCAAAAAGATAGATTAAAACAGATAAGTTGGAGTTAGCTTAGAGGTGAAAACTTGCTATTCTTGGTTCATACACCTGTTCAGTGTTTTACATAATTCTCTGAGCACAGCAGCAATTAGCTTAATTCCTCTTGGAGAAGTCTAGGTAACTTAAAGAGCTAACTTTCAAGAGTAATCTCATCAAAAATAATAAACCACACACTGAGAATGAGTTTTAACAAGTGATGACATCATCCCGATTTTCACGGGCTGCTACAGTTTGAGACCAGTGAGCAAAAAAATCAACATAACTCAAAATGTAGGAATCCAATTATTATGAAAATTTGTATGGTTATACTAGACAGTAAGCTGAATTCAACAAGTTTTAAATCACTGAATTTGGATAAGTAACTACTGAGAAACACTGACATGAAAATTTGGGAGCATATAGTAGACTTATAGAGCTAGCTTTACCAAGTTAAATCACTGAAAATGATCCACCAAGCTTAGAGAAAACATCTCTGCAAGCTGACTGAGAAAACTGAGAGTAATGGCAATGAGTAGTACACTTCACAAGAACATAGAAAGATGAACTCAAATAATCAGGAAAATGAAAGTATATTGCTTGTACAATACAATGACTTACTGATACATATGTGTGCCGTGTAATCACACCTTGATATGGCATAAAGCTCAGCTCTTGGAAGTCTTCACATAGGTCTCTCTAACCACGACTAAAACTGCCATCTATTTATAGTTGAGTTTGGGAGGCTAACTTCCCTCAATCACTCTCCAATCAATCAATGATTGATTTGATTCTCTACCTACCACAAATCACGAATTCGTGGCTCCTCTTTCCATTCTTGATCAAGTGGACTCAACCACTTAAGATTCTTTCACTTTTACATTAAGTAAACTCTTCAAAAGTTACAAGAGGTAGTTCACAAGTGAACTTTACATAGTGTTCATTTTAAGGCTTTTTCTATGACGTTGTGGGACTCAAGCCAATACTTAGGCTTGTCATAGACTTGCTCCAACAATAGAGTGGCGTACTCCTGTACTATTTGATTTATCCTCTGTCTATTGTTTTGCAGGTAGTCAAAAATTTCGGCTGGATTCTTCTTTAGCCTGAATCTCTGCAAAAAGGCATCCCTTACTGCTTCATAAGTGCCGAAATGGTTAATATCATATTCTGTAAGCCATCTAGCTGCTTCGTTGACCAATGTCGATTGGAAAACAATAGCCTTATACGCCGGATCAGGTGGATGGTTGAGCACTGCGTAACTTATCTCAAATGTGCGTACATGAGCATCCGGGTCATCACCTTGGAATCCACCGAATTTGGTGTACGTTACTCCTGTTGGAGTCGGCATGGGTAGACATAGTTGTTGTTGTTGTTCGTTCATCGTGCTGATGGTTGTATGGTGACTATCTCCTGTATCCCGGGGCTGAATATCTGAACTATCGGAATCTGTATCGTCGGACTGTGCACTTTTCGGTTCGATAATCTTGTTCAGTATGCTTCGAATCTCGGTTTCGAACAAGCTACCTTCCTTCTTGATGTCAAATGTAGGGAAGCTTACTCCCAATAGTGGTGACTGGGCTGAAGATTCACGAAGAAATTGTAAACCGTCACCGAAAAACTACTATCTTTCAGTAACTGTTACCGAAATATCACCGAAATGTGTCGAATTTTCGCCAAAACAAGGTATTTTTTCGCCTTCACTAATTTCTTTGGCTAAAGTGTTTCTAGTCGTAAACAAATTTTAATCTTTACCCAATGTTGTTAGACTAACTTCAGGCTGCGTCCTGGTAGATTCTGGAGTTACTATATCTTCGACAGACTGTGCCGAAATAGTACCAGAATTTACCACAGGCGTAACACGTTCCACCAGAATATGACCGGAATCACTACTAACGTTCTTTACTTTCTTGCCAACTAGGTTAGACCTAGTTGTACCTCTACCTCCCGGAGTCGTTTTTAGCAAATTAAGTACCCCAGGCTGGCGGTTCTTTGGATACGTTTCACCGGATCGAGTAACCGGCATGTATCATCTTTTGTACTAATCACGTACTGTTACTGTTGATTAAAAATTTACAGTCATGTTTTCATAACAGGTTTGCAACAATCTGATCTGTTGCCACCTTCCAACAGATAAATGGCAATCTTGATAACACTTTCGACAGATAAACGACAATCTTAATGCCACCTCCCCGGCAACGGCGCCAGTGTTAAACGCTGTTGGTTCCTTCTAGCTATCAGAAATGCATTTAAGGGATTCTTGGGTTCTTGGGAGTGGAAGGGTTCTGTTAGACAGAGGCCTTGTACTTAGTTCCCAAACTTATGGCTCACACCCAGCACTATACTAATGCTGAGAGCACTATCAAAGATTGCGGTACTTAGATATTACCGTCACAATCTTAGCTCAACCATGGGTATCGAATACGCAAGATGCTATGTTGCAGCGACACATAAACTTACTGGAAATACCGGAAACAAGAGTAATCGTTAACCTTTACCTACTGGATCTAAACAGTCAGGCAACACCGTAGACACAGAGAACTTGAGAGTTCAACCACACAGTACTGAAGGCTCAGTGCACAACTTAGAAAGATCCCTACTGCACTTAACTTTACCGTATGAAGACAGATTCCAACATTGCAAACAACACAACACAGATCTAAATACCAGAATGCTACTACAGCTGCTCAGATTTCACCAACCACTGGCAGAACATTCCAAGAAGGGGTAACACACAATGCGCGGGCTAACACCACAACTCAATAGAGATTCACAAACAACTTACTCAGACCACAATCCACGATCTATTAGCTGTGACTGGAACTCGCAACCTCAACAGAGGTCGATAAGTAACAAAACACAGATACACACAGTACAATCGGAGTACGCAGAAGTTAGACAACAACGCTACAGTAGTGTTCAGGCAATCCTCCAGACGAGCAGTCTGGTGATTCCACGAATCGTCTCACTGGTTAACAACAGAACAGATGTCGATGGCCGACCAGACAAGAGACGAACACGAACTCAGAATACAGGAGATATGCAAATGAGACTACAGACAACGCCCGATCAGTCACCCAGATAGACAGTCTGGTGATCCGTCCCGTACCCGTCTCTGTGCGTCTTCTTGATTTATATAACTTTTTTACAAACTGTTTGTAACTACTTTTTCACTCGTGTGAACAAGATTCAGTTATACAATCTTCCGATCCGGTGGCCGCTAACACATATTTTGATTAATCAGAGGGTACTCCATCACCTCCTACCCATGCAACAAATTCACATGTGTCGTTCATTAGGAACTATGATGATTTTTACTATCAAGAGGATATTATATGTTGGTGTAATTTTTGCTATGGCACATATTGAATAACATGATTGGAATGTATGGAACATGAGGTAGATTATGGTATTTTTGAGCGTGCACCACCACATCATCGATGCGATAATGCTTCGGTATGTATTGATTCCATAAATTAATGTCATTATTTTATTTTAAAATCCTATATACATAATAAAATTATACTTAATATACACGAATATTCACGACAACGATAATGATGATTCTCATGCTAATAATGCTAATATTCCTCGTAAACATCATGGACATGTTGTTTATCAATCACAAGCCGAGGTTTCTTGAAATCCTCTACCTCCTAGTTTATAGACTAAAACGACTAGAGATTATCCATTACCAAGTCGTGGTCTTCCTCTAGTACAAACATATGATAAAAGAAGATACTGATGATGTTGGGGATGTAAGGATCATGTGACCTTACCCCTATATTCATATATATACACCATCTATAGAGCATTGCCTCAAGAGAGATCATTATGTGGGTTTCAAGGCTCCATGCATGTGTGTGAGTCTCTTCTCTCCTTTCTCTTCCTTCATCTCCTCCTTCTTCCTCTTGTTCAGCACACCAAAGACCTTAATTGGTATCAGAACTTGTTGAAGTCTTGTGTGCAAGAAGCTTTAATGGACACTTAGGTCACAAGAGGTGAATGTGCAGCTTGGTACTTCTCGATAGCTTTTTGGTATTTTGTCCATAACACGAGCTAGGAGGCTTGAGTTGGTTGTTTTAGAGTTCTCTGTGTAGCGAACACAGAGAGCTACAACTTCGCAAAAGGATGTAGAATTTGATTAAGAGTCTTAATCCACCAAAAATTTGAAAAACAAAGATTGATATAGAAGATGAATCTACAATCACTTGGGTATCAGGTCAAATTTTTAGCTATAACTTGAGTTTCATAGGTCTGATTGAAGCGATTCAACTTGTTGTGCATATTTGAAAAAGAAACTACAACTTTGTAGAAGAACACAATTCCAAATTTTGAGTGCTAGGTTGCCAAAATTCCAAAATACAGAGTAATAGTGCAGTGAAATTGACAACATATGCTTGTTTTGCACATATCTTGAGCTACACACCTCCAATTGAGGTGTTCCACATATCCTTACATAGGCAAGAAAAAGTTCTTGACTCAACCTTTGAGTTGGATACCTTGTCCTTGAAGATCTTCTTTCATTGCCTTTAGAAAGTTGCTTCTTTAACCTATTCAACTTTACCATCGGAGTGATTACCTCTTCATATTCTTCTTCACTTGCATCTACCTCGCTGATGGAGTACCACTTGCTTCTTTGGCTCTACTATGAGCTGAATTTGGAGACAAAGAATGGCTCTCCCTCCATGTTGAACATTCTTCATTTGATGTAGATGCCTCTGGACCTGAAGCCTTTGTGCTTGATTGTTGAACTTCTCTTTGATTGTTCGTGCATAATCATCACAATCTTCTTCAAGAATCTTTTCCTTTCCTTTATCTTCATACCATGATCTTAGTTCATCAAAGACCACATCTCGCGAGACTCTTAATTCCTTTGTTCTAGGGTTGTAACACTTGTATCCTTTTTGCTCCATCGAGTAGCCAATGAAAATGCATTTTTCTGATCTTGGTTCCATCTTTGTTCTAACTTCTTGTGGAATGTGAACAAAGCAAACACATCCAAACACTTTGAGGTGTGTAAGATTAGGTTTCTTACCGGAGCATACCTCTTCAGGAGTCAAGTGATGTATTCCCGATGTTGTGCACCTGTTCATCAAGTAAATGGCAGTTGTGGTAGCTTCAGCCCAATAGTACAATGGTACCTTCATCTCGTTGAGCATGCATCTTGCAATTTTAGCAATTTGCCTATTTTTCCTCTCAGCTACTCCATTTTGTTGTGGTGTATACCTACAAGTGAATTGCCTTTTGATCCCATTCTCTTGTAGAAAATCTGAAAATTCTTTGGAGAAGTATTCTCCTCCACCATCGGACCTTAAGGTTTTGATAGACCTTCCTGTTTCCTTTTCAACTTCAGCTTTGAATCTTTTGAATATAGAAAACACCTGTGATTTTTGCTTCATACAAAATAGTCATACCTTTCTTGAGTGATCATCAATGAAGGTGACAAAAAATCTATTACCAGCCATTGATGCCTCTTGGGTTGGTCCACATACATCCGTATGTATCAAGTCCAAGACATTTGGAGCCACATAATTGCTCCTCTTGAATGGCTGCCTCGTTTGCTTTCCTAGTTGACAAGCTTCACATAACTCATGTAGTCCAATGCTATTAAATTTTGGAAGACCTCTTGGGTTGATGTGTCCTATTCTTTTGTGCCATAAGTCCAGCTTTGAAATCTTCTTGTTCCCACATTGAATGTACATGACCTTTCCATGTGGATGTTGGACATCCAAAGTGAACATCCTTCCTTCTCTTCTACCTCGAGCAATGACCTTGAAGCCTTCCTTTGGATTCTTTATGAAGCACCCATTCTCATTGAATATGACATGATAACCCTTCTCTACCATTTGTCCTACTGAAATCAAGCTCTTTGAAATTGTAGAAACATTTATCTTTATATTTGGTAAATTTATCCAAGCATGGCTCATATGAAAATGAGCTTGTACATTTATCTTCAACAGGCATATGTGACAAACTATTCTCTCCAACAAACAACCTCTCCTTGACATAATGATAGTGCAATCAATGTGCTTAGTGCAAGCATGGAACACAAGGTTCCTCGCAACTACCAATGCACTCTGACTGTCAGTGAAGATGGTGGTGGGAGAAGATTGACCAACACTCAAATCAACCTTAAGGCGTCTGAGCCACACACACTCAAAAGTCATTGTGAAAGCTACCCTATACTTCGCGTCACAATTAGAAGTGGCCACAGAAGGCTCCTTCTTGCCCAACAAAGATATGCATGAGCTACCAATCATGAAGCAAAAACCACTAGTGGACACATGAGTGTCATTGTAACCAACCCAATGAGAGTTAGAAAAAGCGTGTAAATCTGGCAGTAGTGATCCCCCCTTGGGATAAAAAATCCAAGCAATCGGGTATTTTTTTCTAATAAAAAGGTAGTTTGGCCTTAGCCTATTCTCTCGGACTTAAATTTAAAAAAAAGAAGAAAAGTTACAAGTGAATGTGACTAGTGCCCATGGGACCCCCCAAATCCCACAATGTAGGGGAGGAGTATGGCAAGCTAGAGGGCATTACAAATGAGGCCGATAAATCTATCATCCCCCTCATGTGGGACCCATTTGGGTTTCAACTTGTTGTTTTCAAGGAGATAAATACAGTGATTTCTAAATGGTGGAGATCTCTTATCTCGAAAGATTCTTTTACTTAGAAGAAACAAGGATTTCTCGATCGACCATTCCTTAGGAGTTTGGCCAAAATTGACAGCACATCGCTCCCTCCAAATCTTCCAAAGAGTCTCACCCCCGATGGCATTCCACAACCTCGATGAGCATCCGAATGCCTCACCCAACAGCGCCTGTTGCCAATTGATTTGGTTCGTGAGTCTCAATACCCTCGTCACGTGATGCCAGATAACACGCGACATGGGGCAATCAAAGAACAGGTGAGCTAAATCTTTGATGCATGGATGGCAACGCTTGCACCATGGCGGCACACCACAGATTTAGCCCTTGCATTGGACCAGATTCCCTTATGCAAGATCTGCCAAATGAGAACGGACTTTTTGATCTCAATTAGGGGTGCCAAATAGACATGAACTTTAGTTCCCATCGAAGTTTGGTCCAAGAAAGGCACCACCTCTTGTTAAGGGTGTGATGAACATCTAATTTCTCTTTGAAGTTGGGGATTCTAGATATTTTCTTGCCATTGCTCCATTTGAGGCCCTCCAGGCAAGGAAGACCGTGTCCGCAGAGAAGGCGGGTAGTTGAGCGGTCCAACGCTAAACACCTGCGTTGAAGAAGAGTCCATTCCTCGAGGGTAATTCTATGTCTCGTGTCTAAGTCTTCAAACCTAATCCACTATTTGGTCCTGAAATCGGCTCTAAAGCCCACGGAAAAGGTGATTATACAAGACTTTATTTTGTTCAAATCCCTCGGAATCGGTCTACTTAGATTACCTAGAGCCCACAATTATCTCGTAATGGATTCTTCCTATGTCTATGCACTAGCTCATATGTTCCCCGTCGGAGGGACCTGAGCTGCAATGCCGATTTGTTCACGTCAGGTTCACCAAATGTCGGCGCGAAAGCTACGGTCGGTGGATCAGGGCGACCGCAAAAAAAATTACAGCACACGTAGGGTGCTTGGAGCAAGCTCAGGTATGATAGAAGAAGACAAAAATGTAGCAGATTGATTGGATAACAAAAATGTCATATTTTCAGGTTCACATTGAAATCAATGAGATGAAAATTATTATGAATTCGAGCAAACTGTCAACAATTGAAAGCCTACTTTCTAATCATCTTTGAACCTAGGTTTCTTAAATCATAAAACTCACTTCACTGTGAAAATCTTTGAACAAAGAATTCAGTTTTGAAAGTAGTTTATTTCAAAAAAACTTCGAAGTTTGGCATGAATATCAGTCAAATATGCTTTTGCACCATATACGAATAAAAAACCACATTGGAGTTTTTAGTTGCAAGAAGATGAATGCATTAACAGTTATACTATGAGTGAAACTTAAGCATGATGGCGTGCTTTACTTCCAAAACAACTGAATACATTGTTATTCATATGTCAATCATAACTTTCCAACGTCGTCTAGACACATTAACCAGTAGCTCAGAAACTTGCGCCAATATGATCTCCGTGCAAATCAAATCTCTGGTACCATTAATTTATTATTTCATAATGGAAATCAAATCCGTACGACACTAGAAATCGTGAGCGAATCGAGTTCCTCCCACAGTTTCTTTGATCTGAGTTTTGATGTATTTTGTTCTTTCTATTAACGACATCTTTGTGAATTGTTAGCATTACAACAAGCGCAAACTAACGTGGCCTTCAGATGTGAAGGAAGCATAAAGCAAATGCTGTAGCCCAAGAACTCATCAAACATAAATGACTCGTTTCTCTTCTGAAATCCACACATCATAACTTACAAATGCTTACAGTATACAAAGGCTTTATGTAAAACACATGAGCATGTTCGCAACAAGCTGACTATGCAAAAAACAGGTGCTTCGTACTCTTACACAGATACTATTTGTCTTCAGCACATCTGTAACGGAATTAACGCAATACACATATGCCGAATTCCCATAGTTTCCATTAGAGTAGAAAGAAAATTTATGTGCAATATAGTCGTATGACCGCCATCAGATTCAGATGATCTCAAAATCAATTGCATCCATGTTAATCATTCAATTCTAACTGAAAAACATTTTAAGCAGTAATACAAATTATGCAGAGTCCTTGTGACATGAACCTTGTCAATCGATGAGTCTTGAGTGTCAAACATTTTTCAGCATTGGATGTCCCCACTGAAGATGCAGATTTTCCCACTAAATAGCAGCGCCCCTCCAATTCTTCTCAGTCTGCCACCATGCGCGTTTCCTCCCTTCTCCTTCACGCTTCCTTCTCATCTCCATTATGATGAGGTCGATCTAAGGAAGGTACCGTGCGACGAACAGGTGAAGAATCCCCTATAGAAGCTCTATGGGGAGCATGCTGTCACTCCAGCCGATCTTGCTCAAAACTTCAGCCTCTCCAAGTGTGTTTTTTGTCCCGAAGGATAGGGACAGATATATGTGGAAGTAGTGTATTTTCCCCCCTCGTACTCAGCCAGCAGTAGCTTACGAATATTTTCACGGTCCCTATCTCCCCAGATAGAAGCGCCCCCCCCCCCACACTTTTCTGTTTCCTTAGTCAGAGCGCAGAAGAAACGGACCTGCCCCCCCCTTTTCCGTTTTTCTGTCATCCTGCTATTTAGATTAAAGAGATGACAACCACCCCCCTGATGAAGAAGCCTGCGAACAAGCATTAATGTTCTGGAGCTCCCTTTCGGGGGTCCAATCCTATTGAGGTTCTTCCCCCCTTTTGTCCTTGGCACAAATTCCTTAAAGTGCCGTTGGTGCTTCTCCGAATCCTCGAGCAAGATCAGACTTTATTCCTTGAGAGGTCGAGAGCTAATGATGGCCATCCGTTGAGCTCTTTTCCATGTGCAGCAAAAACAACTATTTCCATAAGATTGCTCCGTGATAGAACATAGTCCCCTTTCCTTAAAAAAATGCCACTTCTATAGACTCCAATCTATAGAAAACTTCGATGCCCTTGCGTGACCTCCTCCCCACAAAACTCTGCATCATGCCATCATTTTCTACAATATTCCGGGTGTAGCAGAGTAAGACAACCCACACTGAATATTATGCATGTGTCTTTCCGAACCCCTTTTATTCAGCCTTGATGTTACCACATTCAATCAGAATTTATTGTTATCAACCAACATCTTTCCTTGCCAGATACCTGCAATCAACATATAATTTGAAAATTGGAAGCATGTTAGTGCACCAAAACCAACCATTTCTTGAGCTAACAGGTCCCTTGGTTCCAGAGTGTTTCCACTGTTTGAACCCCTTGTTCCATAATCGTTTTGCAGTTTGGAGGTTCCAAGGCTCCACCCCACAAATGCCACTGATCAGGAACCAGATAGAGTCATTTTGTCTTATCCCAGCCGTCCACTTCCACTCATCATTGATTCTGATGATATGTTTGGCCTTATTCCAACTCAACCATAACGAACATACGAGGCTAGAGCCTTTAGGGGACACCGGGTGGGGGGAGAACAAGAGTGTGAGAATCCCTATGTCCTTCCAACCAGGATGGCCAACTAAGCTAAGGTGTTCCAAGTTTCTGAAGATCAATTCAGCCCAAGAGGACTCACTATTGCTCCAAGCCTTGATAAGCCACTTTGCCACCAGCTTGTTAGCCAGCCCAATGATATCCAAAATACCCAAGCCCCCTGAGTCTTTCGAGCTAATGCAAGTTTCACATTTGATTTTGGGAATCCCCCTCCTGTTGGGGTCCCCAATCGAAAGAAAGTTTCTGCAGATTCTTTCCACTTTAGACAACTCTTTCTTCTTCGGTCTCCAACACGAGATAAAGTAAATAGTCGTTGAAAGCATAAATGTGTTAACAACCATAGCACGCCCTGCCAAGTTGACTTGCATACCTTTCCAATGATTTAGTTTGCTATCCAGTTTGGCTAGCACCCAGTTCCATCGTTGGTCCATTGTGATGTCGAAGCCCATCGGAATGCTGAGGAGATGGAAGACTTGACCTCTAGGGATAACTTGACACCCCTGATCTAACAACAATTGGGATGGGGGTCCACAGATTTCTCTGAAAGCCATTTTATCATGGTTGATTTTTGAACCTGACGCCACACAAAAGGTGTCAAGGCAACTCCAGAACACCTCAACGCTATTCATATCGTATGCAAAAAGGCATTCATGTCATCGGCAAAGAGTCTAGCAATCATTTGACCGTGATTTAGAGGTAGGGAAAGAGCCTTGAGATTGCCAGAGTCCATGTGATGCTTTAATAGGCGACTGAGGCCGTTCGAGGTGATCGTGAAGAGTAGAGGAGCCAGAGGGCAGCCTTGTCTGATAGATCTTTTTAAATGTATGGGCTCAGAGAGCTTACCATTGATATCTATTCTAGTTGAAGCGTTTTTGAGAAGAGTAGAAACCATCTTTGTGAACTTTGGGCTGCATCCAAGGTCTTTCAGTGATTGAAGAATAAAGTCCCATTCCGATCTATCATACGCTTTGTCAAAGTCCGTCTTAATGAATACCAGATCTTTTGCAAACTCCTCAGCAAATGCAAGGCCTTCCCAAATATTGACAATTGCTTCAAGTATAGATCTACCTTTGATAAAACCTTTATGGTCCTCACAAAGCCATGACTTTAAATGACAAGAGATTATGTTGGCGATAACTTTGGCAATTATCTTGGATCTAGTTTGGAGCATGGTAATCGGCCGCGAGTTTTCAATTTTGTTCTTATCTCCCCTTTTGTGAATTAACTTGATGAAACCAATATTAAGACACTTAGGGAGGGGGCCAAAGGAGAGAGCCTCTTGCCACACTAGACGCAGTGGGGTGGCCACCTCATGCTTGAAGGACTTGAAAAACTCCTTGGTGAGGCCATCAGGACCCGAACTTTTCCCATTGGGAAGAGCATCAATAGCCTCGATAATTTCGTTCTCGAAAATGTTAGCATCCAGCAGAGAATTCAGTTCTCTAGGATTCTAAATTGAGCAAACCTTGAGATGGTTGCCATGGAGTCACGCCTGTGAGGGGAAAGAGGATTCGAGACGCCGAGAAGATGGGTAAAGTGCTCAATGATGATAGATCTGTTCTCAACTTCTGTGCTATATTCTATCCCATTGTTATCGACCAAGAAGGGGATAGATTCCCTAGCTTGTTTCTTTTTGAGGATGTTACACATCTCTTTTGATGGTTTGTCGGCCTTCCCCGCTCACCAATCTTTGAAGAATATTTGAAGATTTTTCCTTTGAATCTCCTCCTCGTATCTTAGTCTTCCCCTGATTTTCAAAAGACCTTTTTGGCATTGCAAGTTACCTTTGTTCACTTCTTCTTCAAGACGTGAGAGCCTCTGGTACACCGTTTCTCTTCTTTTTTTCCGGATATCTCTTATAGTCTTATGAGTCCTGATAAGAATTTGTCGAGTCCGTTTCACTGCGTTTCTCCAACACTTAGCCGGTTCATTACAGTTGGCAAAGGCTTCCGCCCACACTACGGAAATTTCTTGGTGGACAGAAGGGAGGGAAAACGACGTCTGACAAGCATGAAACCAAGGAGCTTTTCGGAGCATGAGAATCGGTTTCAAAGAAAGAGTAATCGGGTAGTGGTCCGAGATAGTCAGATCCATGTGTTGGGAAATCGAAGGAATACCCCACTAGAGGATCGTGTTTTGGTCGATGTAACATCTATCAAGTCTTGCTTTCCTGAGAGAGTCCCCCAATTGGAGATTTGACCAAGAGAACCCCTTCATGTCTTTCACCTCGACCAGGTCAAGATGGAGCTTGATTTTATCCCATATCTCTTTCTCCCGACCATCAATAATTTTCCCCTTGTTTTTCCATCGGTCCTCAGGAAACTGCACCATGTTGAAGTCCCCACAAATCAGAACATTGTGTGAGAGGGAGTCGAGGGAAGCCCACGTATCGATTCGGTCCGCTTCACCATTAGGGGCATAAATGTATTACTCAAGTAGTGAAAGATGCACTTAACTACCTCCCAATGCTTGACACTTGGGTGATACATAAAGCTACTCATATGAGAGATAGCAAATTGAATATCTGGCTGAGTAATGCATAGGTAAATCAAGCATCCAACAACTTGTTGATAGAGAAAAACATCAAATGCATCTCCAACATCATGAAGACTCAACCATAAATCTGTTTCATAGGAATGGCAATAGGTTTGCAATCTTCAAGGCCAAAGTGGTGTAAGCATGTGTCAATATACTTTTTTTGACACAAAGCTATTCTACCATCAACTTGCATAAGCTCAATGCCCAAATAATAATGCAAATGCCCCAAATCTGATATCTCAAATGAGGCATGCAAATTAGCCTTAAAATTAGCAATATGCTTGTCATTAGGACGAGTGAGCAGCATGTCATCAATATAGACAATAATGATCATAAGCACATAATTTGCATGATTAATATTGTTCTCAAAACCATCTGCAATCAAGTAGGCATGTATCTTTTCGTACCAAGCACGTGGTGCTTGCTTCAAACCATATAATGCATTTTTCAACCTGCACACTTTGTTTTCATGCCCTTTTTGCACAAAACCATGGGGCTGAAAAACATACACTTCTTCATGCAATCCACCATTCAAAAATGCAATTTTAATATCCAATCAATGTATGTTCCAACCATGATGAGCTACAAGTGTAGAGATGCTATGAACAATAGTCATTCGACATGTAGGAGCAAAGGTCTCATCAAAATCAATGCCTCTTTCATGACCATAACTCTTTGCAACAAGCCTGGTCTTATACCTCTCAACTATTGCATCAAGATTACACTTCAGCTTGTATACCCACTTAGTGCCAATGGCCTTCTTGCTAGGAGGCAAGTCATATAAAGACCACACACCATTTTTTATAATAGCATCATATTCTGATTTCATAGCAGCCATGCAATTTTCTGAATCTTGTGCTTCATCAAACAAAACAGGCTCATTCTCATCACAAAGATTAGAGGCAACCATAGCATAGCAATCTAATGCAAAAGAAGCACTACAAGACCCTCAACGAGCGCGATATGATAGAGGTCCATCTAATTTGTTATCTCACAAAGTCTGCGCTAGCCATTTAGGCATAGCCTTTGCCTCCTCTATATCAGATCCCATATCAACAAGTGCATCATGTAAATCTACATAAGAAATGGAATGAACTGCATCATCATGTGGAGCCTACAAAGGTTGAGAAATTGACTCATTTGGACCAGCACTAGACTATCCACCTATAAAAAGAGGCAAAAAAGTATCATACACATCTTTGGAGCTAACTGATGTCTCCTTAGTGCATGAAAGTAATGGCTGAATTGCATCTTCCACTAAAAACAACATCATGGCTAACAAAAATGTGTTTAGTCTGTGAATGATACAGACAAAAACCTTTGCTTTCAAAATTGTACCCAACAAAAATACATTTCATTGCTTTATCATTCATTTTCCTACATTGGTGTTCATGCACTAATGCATATGTTAGACAACCAAAGACACGCAGGTGAGCAGCAGATGTCTTGCAACCATGCCAAGCCTCAAATGGAGTGATAAACTACAATGCTTTAGTGGGACATTTGTTAAGTACATATGCTGCACAGATAACAACCTCAAGCCAGAAACTATGTGGTAAAGCTTGACTCTTCAATATACACCTCGCCATCTCCATGACTGACCTATTCTTCTTTTCAGCAACTCCATTCTGCTGAGGTATATACAACACTGTACACTGATGTTTTATCCTATTTTCAACCAAAAATGCATTAAAGTCAAAAGACATATATTCCCCCCCTCGATCAGAATGGAGAGTGCCCATTTTACACGCTGACATATTTTCAGCCAAAACCAAAAATTCTTTGAAACACATAAACACTTTAGCTTTGCTTTCAATGGATATACCTATGCATGCCTAGAAAAAACATCAATGAAAGTTATGAGGTAAAGGTAGTTCCCAAAAGAAGGTGTTTGCATAGGACCGCAAACATCATTCTGAACAAGCTTCAACTTTTTAGTAGCTCCTATTGAACCATCTTTTGGGAAGGAGGAATGTTGCATTTTTCCCAAAATACAGCCTTCATAGACATGTTTACTAGGTGTCTCAAGTTTGGGTAGAGAGGACATCATTTCATATTTCTGTAGGCATAGAAAACTAGCAAAATATAGATGATGAAAGCTTGCATGCCAAAGCTTTGCATCTCACATAGCCTGAGAATCTTGAACTACACATGTTGAATCATTCATAGATTTTGCATAATCCATGAGCTTATATAGCCCATGAAATAAAATGCCAGAAGCAATAATGAAATTGCCATTTGACAAATCATGAACTATACATCTGTCATCAACAAATTTTATAGCCAAGCTAATCTTGGCTAATGTTGAAACTGATAACAAATTTTTCTTGATCCCTCGCAAAAATAAAGCATCTGACAATGTAAAAGAACCACCATCAACAGTAGTCAGAATGATCTTACAACCTCCCATGATAGGATAAGGGGAGTTGTTGGCACATGTGACTGTATTCCTTGTAGGGGCAGGCTCAAGTGAAGTGAAGAAATTGCACTACGAGGTAATATGTTTGGCTGCCTTGCTATCAAAGTATCTAACATCTGAGTGTATAGGCAAAGACTATTCATGAGAAGATGGGTCATAATTTCAAACAATAGTAAATGCCCATTCTTCATTTTGCACAATATTTGTAGACTGTGATTTAGGTGTAGAGGCCTCTGTAACAACCATTCCAACCTCTTTTTTATTTGCCTCTTTTGTAGCTAGTTTTGGACAACTCTTTATGACATGATCATTTCCTTTACAACATTTGCAAGACAATTTTTTCTTTTTTGTTTTCTTCTCATCCTTATCATCCTTCTTCAATTGTGTAGACCTTATCATCCTTCTTCAATTGTGTAGAATTAGTAGATTTTTGCTTACTAGTAGATGAGCTTCATTTACCTTTGCCCTTTTGACTAGCCAGAAAAGCTTGATTTGCAACATGCATAATGGACATGTTCTACATAGTCTGATCTTCTTGCAATAGAATAGAGACTAGCTCCTCAAATGTTAAAGCATTTGGATCTCCCTTCATCATTAGTAGAAGAGCAGAAGCAAAACTCTGATATGAATTTGGAAGACCATTCAGAATAATTAGCACAAGTGAACTATCTGGCAAGACTTCATCAACAAAAATCAACTGCTCCACATCTTTGATCTTCAACAAAAAACTATCCATGGAATCTCCTTCTTTCATGTGCTCACTCTCCAATTGTTTTGGAGGTGAGCAACATGATATTCATTCCTTCCCTCGCATAAAGTGGTAAGTGTATCCCAAGCTGTTGATATATTTAGGTAGTGATGAGTCTGAACAAACTAGAACAATCAGGGCACTTTTTTCCCTCTCTGGGGTTTTTTTTCAATTGGCTTGTATATACGTCTACAAATCTAAAGGGTTACTATCTTTGTACATTCTAGTGGTTATACATTCAATATTGTGTGTTGTGCTCCAAGCTTGTTGTTCTTCCTTGTGTTGTTCACGTGTTTCCACATATCTCAAACTCCAACAATTGGTATTAGAGCTGGTAGCCACTTCATCTAGGGCATTGTTGACACCTCTCTAGTCATAGTCTGAGAATCGCACAAAAATTGGCGAGCATACTCAAGGTGATCAGGAGATCAAAACTGCTTCACTCTATGGTGTTGAAATTGTGATCTAAGCTCCTTTTGGCCTTCAAACGCACTATCAGAGTGCTTGTGCAAGCAATTTCACTTTTTTATGCCAAAGATATACACAGGTTTTGGTTCGCTACTGTAAGCATCTTAAAGTCTGCTATAGGTTTAGCAACACTCGACAGGGTGGTTCTGTTCAAATTTTTGAGACACAATCACTTTTTTGCATTAGGATATTTTAGTCAGCGGCCATAGCTGAAAGCAATTATGTATTTTGTATGTTGATTGTTGAGGATAAGTTGGACAATACCAATTACCCATTATGGGCTTATATGGTGCGTCATGTATTGGTTGCAAAAGGATAGTGGAATATTGTGCAGGGTGTTGAGAAATGTCCTATTACACCTAATAACATAGTTGCTAAAGGTGATGCAGATGGTGTTGCAGATGGTGATATTCTTCATGTTCCTATTTGTGTTGCGATTCCTATTACACCTACTACATAGAAAATTCATTGGGATAGCAAAGATGCTCAGGCACATGCATTGATAGCCTTGTCTATCAAACATACCATTATTCCTCACATCCACTCTTAGAGAACAACTAAGGATGCTTGGGATACACTTACCACTTTATACCAGGCAAGGAATGATGCTCATGTTGCTTACCACCGAAAACAGTTGGAGAGTGATCACATGAATGAAGGAGATTCCATGGACACTTTTATGGCAAAGATCAAAGATTTGAAGGAGCAATTGATTTCTACTGATGGAGTCTTACCTGATAGTTCACTTGATCAGACTGTTCTGAATGGTCATCTCGGTTCATATCAGAGTTTTGCTTCTACTCTTCGTTTGATGATGAAAGGCAATCCAAATGCCTTAACCTTTGAGGATTTAGTCTTTGTTCTGTTGCAGGAAGATCAGTCTAGGCAGAGCAGGTCCATTATGTGCATTGGAGATCAAGTTTTCCTGGCTATCAGAAGGGCAAAGGTAAATGGAGTTCTTCTACTAGTAAGCAAAAATCTACTAATTTTGCATAGTCAAAGAAAGATGACAAGGATGAGAAGAAAATAGAAAAGTAGAAATTGTTTTGAGAATACTGTAAAGGAAATGATCGTCATAAAGAGTTGTCCAAAACTGGATGCTAAAGAGGCAAGGAAGAAAGAGGCTAGAATGGTTGTTGTACATGCCTCTACACCAAAAATAGAGTCTGGTAATCTTGAGCAGAATGAAGAATGGGCATTTACCACTTTTTGGAGTTATGAATCATCTTCTCATGAACAGTGTATGTCTGTAGTAGACTCAGATGTTTGGTACTTTGATAGTGGGGCAACCAAACATATTACATTGAAGCATAGTTTCTTCACTTCACTGGAACCTGTCCCTACAAGGAATACTGTCACATGCACCAACAACTCCTCTTATCCTGTTATGGGAGTTGGTAAGATCATTTTGACTACTACTGATGGTAGTTATTTTACACTATCAGATGATTTATTTATGCTAGGGATCAAGAAGAATCTATTATCAGTTTTAGCATTAGCTAAGATTAGCTTGGTTGTGAATTTTGTTGATGATAAATGTATAGTTCATGATCTGTCAAATGGCAATGTCATTATTGCTTCTGGCATTTTATGTTGCGGGCTGTATAAGTTCATAGACTATGAAACATCTATGAATGATTCAACATATGCAATACATGATTCTCAGGTTTTGTTAGATGCAAAGCTTTGGCATGCATGCTTTGGTCATCTAAATTTTGCTAGTTTGCTAAACCTACAGAAATTTGAAATGGTGTCATCTCTGCCTGAACTTGATGCACCTAGTAAACATGTTTGTGAAGGCTATATTTTGGGCAAAATCCAATATTCCTCATTCCCAAAAGATGGTTCAGTTCGAGCTATTCAAAAATTGTAGCTTGTTCATAGTGATGTTTGTGGTCCTATGTAGACACCGTCTTTTGGAAACTATCTTTACTTAGTGACTTTCATTGATGATTTTTACAGGCATGCATGGGTATATCCATTCAAAGCAAAGTCCGAAGTTTTCATGTGTTTCAGACAATTTTTGGTTTTGGATGAAAATTTGTCAGCATGTAAAATGGGCACCCTCCATTTTGATCGAGGGAGGGAATATATGTCTTTAGATTTTAATGTATTTCTAGATGAACGTGGGATAAAACATCAGTATACAGTGTCGTATACACCTCAATAGAATGGAGTTTACTGAATGGAAGAACATGTCACTCATGTAGATGGCGAGGTGTATGGTCAAGAGTTAGGCTTTAACACATAGTTTCTGGCTTTAGGCTATTATGTGTGCAACATATGTACTTAACAGGTGTCCCACTAAAGCATTGCAGTCTATCACTCCATATGAGGCTTGGCATGATCGCAAGCCATCTATTGCTCATCTATGTGTTTTGGTTGTTTGGCATATGCATTAGTGTTGAGAGTTCCATGCTCCACCCTTTTGTCCAAGAGCACTTTCATTCTCATGCAAGCACACTTATCCCACATGCAAGGGAATCCTCCCAAACTCCATATAAGCAAGGCCTCCCTTCACTCCACAAAAGTCATTTCACTCTAGCTCATTGCCAAGAGTGTGCTCCCACTCCTCATGGAGTCTCCATGCTCATAGAGCATTCTTTGTAAGTTCATTTCTATTTATTTCATTCATCATGTTTGCTTATCTTTTGTTCCTTCCTCCTTAGTTTGATTAATGTGTGATTAATAGTAGATTAGGAGTTCTTTTCTTTATTTCAACATGGTATCAGAGCATAGGTTTTGAGTTGATAGCATTTTCTTTTGAGTTTTGCTTTTATTACCTTCATTAGCATGTTTTATATTGTTTATCCCTCCCTCCCTCCCATTTTGCATCTTTCCGAATAAAAAAGGGCTTTTAAGCACTACTCCCATTCTTCAATATGCATGATTATAGTCCCATCATTTTTTTTGTTTCTGTTTATCATAATAATCAGTGCTTGTAAGCACTATGATCAACTAAGAAACACCATATGACAATGCCTCCATATATGTTGTACGTGATGATCAAAGTGCTGGAGCATGCCCAAGCAGCGATCGAAAGATGTGTAGAGAAGCTCTAGAGCAATGACCTCTTTTGCCATGGTTACCACTCTCACTTTACTCCCGGACGCTATGTGCTCCGCTCCTTTCCGTCGAGCAGCCCCTTATCTTTATCCATTCAGGGCAAGACGGCCATGAAAGCTGTCAGCGAAGGTAGCTCTTATCTTGACATGTGGAAGCAAGCGAAAGAACGCCACGAACAAGAGCTTCTCCAAATTGAGACGCAGAGAAAAGAGACAGATCCTCAGCAACAGAAGGAATTGACCGAAGACAAGGGGGTGTGGGATGAGAAAACACAGAGGTTTTCAAACATTTTGCAAGTTCCTGCTGAAGAAAGAGATAGGGTGCAAAGAATGCAGGTGATAGACAGAGCGGCTCCAGCCCTTGCAGCCATGAATGCTCTTCTTTTCGAGCAGGCATCATTTTGTAACACTGCTACCACTTTGCCTGCTTCCTATGCAGAAGCTCTATCAGAATACGGAGGCAGAACATTCTCAAATTCTTCAGAAGACGGAACTGAACCATATATTGCAACTGAACGTACGCTCGGAGCTCAAGCAACTCCTGGACCTCACTTTTGGACATGGTCTCCTGTACTCTCCAAAATATCAAGCGATGATTCACCATTGGCTGGATTACAGATATTACGATCAATTCAGTGGATGAACTGGTGCAAGACGCCTAAGCACAGGTCATGACGAAGTTCATGAGGATCAAAATGGGACCCTACAGTTATGCCGCTTATGGCACGTAAGTTGAAGGACAGTCCATCAAGAGACAGAAGAAGGAGGTAGCTAGCAAGTGGGCAACTTCACATGGTTGTTTTGCTCTTCGAATGCCTGAGTGCACAAAAGAGTGAATGAATCTAGACATAGCGATAAATTAGTGACAAATCTGCACAAGAATGCGCACAGCATCTGGAAGGAATGAACTCTCTCAAGTCGATGCAATGTATTTAGCCTCTACTATAATGAAAATATTACAACGGGTTGTTTGCTGCAGTTCCGTCGGTGGAAGAGCAGTGGAGCACTGTTAAAAAAATCATAAGCAGTGATGTCACGACAGGGACCACCTTGACTCAAGTTTGATGATGCGCACTGGGTGAGAGAGAAAGAGAGCGTCACGTCGATGTTGCTTCTTCTTTGTTGCATTATGATTTAATATCACCTATGATGTTAGCACACTATTAAAATATGGACTCTCTATTCATTCGAATTCCATAAGGAACAGATGCGGAGGACCCACCAACCACTTCACCTGCATGCTCATTTTATTTGAAGGCTTACTTAATCATGGTAACTTAATTTACGAGCTCTCTTAAGTAGGCATATAACCAGAGCTTCCTCATGTATGGGATCAATATTTTTGAGCTTCAATTTATTTCAAGCCCCATGTAAAGGGACTAGACACTGCCACATAACAAAGTGGTAAGACCTTCTCTATGGCTTGCACAAATATGTACATCAAAACCACAAAGGGAGGCAAATGGTTCCATAAGCACTACCTACCCCATGATGTCAACACTTGTACATGTCTAGGGATCCCATATGTCCCTAGATCCCAAAAACCATGGATCCCATATGTCCATGGAACAAAAACCCAAGGGATGTCATATGTCCCCAACTTGGATCCCTTATGTCCAAGGTATGTCCAAGGATCCCATATGTCCTTGGATCCTAAAAACCATGGACTAAGTGATCCCATATGTCACTAGTCCCCATATTAAAAACAAAAGGGTCATCACATGGAGGGGGGTGTTGAGAGTTCCATGCTCCACCCTTTTGTCCAAGAGAACTTTCATTCTCATGCAAGCACACTTATCCCACATGCAAGGGAATTCTCCCAAACTCCATATAAGCAAGGCCTCCCTTCACTCCACACAAGTCATTTCACTCTAGCTCATTGCCAAGAGTGTGCTCCCACTCCTCATGGAGAATCCATGCTCATAGAGCATTCTTTGTAAGTTCATTTCTATTTATTTCATTCATCATGTTTGCTTATCTTTTGTTCCTTCCTCCTTAGTTTGATTAATGTGTGATTAATAGTAGATTAGGAATTATTAGTGATTAAAAGTAGACTTTGCGTGATAACAAGTTAGATGCACCTCTGTCATATCGTACTCGTTCAGGCTTTCATAGTGCTTCTTTTGCATTAGATTGGTATGCTATGGCTGCCTTTAGCCTCTCTGATGAGAATGAGCCTGTTTGGTTTGATGAAGAACAAAATTCTAAAAATTGGATGGTTGTTATGCAATCAAAATATGATGCTATCATGAAAAATGGTACCTTGTCTTTATGTGACTTGCCTTGTGGAAAGAAGCCCATTGGCACTAAGTGGGTATACAAGCTAAAGCGTAAGCCTCATGGAACAGTTGACATGTATAAGGCTATGTTGTTGGAAAGGGTTACGCTCAGGAAAGAGGCATTGGTTTTGATGAGACCTTTGCTCCAACATGCCGAATGACTATTGTTCCTAGAATTTGTGCACTTGCAGCTCATCATGGTTGGAATGCACATCAGTTGGATATTAAAACTGCATTTGTGAATGGTGACTTGTATGAAGAAGTGTATGTTTTTCAATCCCATGGATTTGTGCAGAAAGGGCATTAAAACCAAGTGTGTAGGTTGAAAAAGGCATTATATGGCTTGAAACAAGCACCGTGTGCTTGGTATGAAAAGATACATGCCTACCTGATTGCATATGGTTTTGAGAATAGTCCAATTGAGAGAACCTTATATGTTAAGCATGCTAATAATGTGTTTCTTATCATCGTTGTGTATGTTGATGACATGTTGCTCACTGATCCCCATGAGAAGCATATTGTTGATTTTAAGGTTGATCATTATGCGCCATTTGAGATGTCAGATTTGGGGCATTTGCATCATTATTTGGGAATTGAGTTTATGCAACTTGATGGTGGAAGAGCTTTGTGCAAACAAAATATATTGACACATTATTGCAATGCTTTGGAGTTGAAGACTACAAACCTATTGCCACTCCTATGGGGACATATTTAAGATTGATTCTTCATGATGTTGAAGATGCATTTGATGTTGTTCTCTATCTAGGTTGTTGGATGCTTGATTTACTTATGCATTACTCGGCCAGATATTTAGTTTTCTATTTCACAGATGAGAAGGTTTATGCATTACCCACGTGTCAAGCATTGGCAGGCGGTTAAGTGCATCTTTCGCTACTTGAGTAATACCTCGCTATTTGGATTGTTTTATGAAGGGATTTGGTGTGCAGAACAAGAGGAGGAAGGAGGAGATAGAGGGAGAGAAGAGATGCGCACATATGTGTGGGAGCCTCAAAACCCACATAATGATATCTCTTGAGGCAATGCTATATATATGATATATATATATAAATATGGGGTAAGGTCACATGACCCTTACATCCCCAACAATCTCCCACTTAAGGGTCAATGTGACCATAAGTGGTAACACATACAAAGAATGATGTAGGACTATATAATAATGTACAAGAAGAGTCTGAATCTCAACTCATACAGATCAACCTACACCAACTGCCTCGAACAAGGTGTATCCATGCACCTCAAACTGCTCTAGACTCATATCGACAAGAGTCGAGCTCACATCTGACTGATGCAAGAACTGATGAAGGTCTTGCAAAGCTCCCACTCGCTCTATGCCTATGTTAATCATCAAACGACGGACAAGTCCAAGTGCAAATGCTCCAATAGCAACTACAATATCTGGTCTCGAGCATAACAACCCGTACATCAAACTCCCAAATGCTGAAACATGTGCTATGCTGGCTAACCTAAGCATGTCAGCCATGCTTGTATCCAAGGCATCCAAAGCACCATCATCAAGACCAACATTTCCTGACATATATGTGTCAATATCGGGCATGAGCGAATCCAAGAATGATTGCATAACTACTGACTCATCAACATCTAAATCAGGCATCCTCTCAACCAAGAATATGTCTAGCCCGGAGAGCTATTATGCTTTGGCATACACTGTGTATCATAAGAGCTATCATGCTCTACCACACCAAGTGTATCATCATGCTCCACATGAGCTAACTACACAACATCAACACCAAGATCAAACTGCTGATCAAACTCTAACCAAGTATCATCACAATGCTCTACATGAGCATCCACATCATGCTCTAAAGCGTCCAAATGATCATCCAAAGTGTGCTCCATATGAGCATCTATATGATCAACAAAATCATGCTCTATATAAGCATCATGAGTATCCAAAACATGCTCTACATGTGCATCCATTGAAGCATCTGAATCTTGCCATACATATGCATCATGAATTTCAATAGACCTATCTGTAGGTAGACAAAATGAGACACGACGAGTCTCACACTGCACATAAGGCTCAACTCCCACTGAGACGAGACTGTCTCTCACATGAATTACCTGCAGTGGATACATGTGCCCCATCCTAGCACCTCTAACAAGCATAAGTTGTCCCAACTGCAAGTGCAAATGATGCTAACCAAGGAATGCATAACATCTGCTTTCTTGTAACTGGCTAACTGAAATCAAGCTCATAGGGAATGAAGGCACAGAGCATTCATGTCTGAGTATAAGTGATGCTCCACTAGGTAACATAAGGCATACATCTCTTGCACCCTCAATGTCATACGTCGTACCATCAGGCAACTACACACATCCACGACTCGCACTTGGAATCGACAAAACCACTCACAATGTGGAGTAACATGAAAATTGGCTAATGCATCAAGCAACCAAGCCATATGTGTGCTATCCAATGAACAAGAGGAATACTGAGATAAACCATAGGGGAAAATGATATCAGCATCACTGGCATAATCAACTTCCATAGACTCCCCTAAAACCACTACCTGACCTGCATCACGTGCATATCTCCGATGTTGTCATCGCATCTGAAGCAACATCGTCGAGTATGGCCCTCATGACCATAGTGCCAACATCAAAGTCGTCGATGTGATCTATGTCTCACATGAGTCAATGGACTCGCATACATGTTGTGTAGTCTCTGCCATAATGCACTACTCGTCTCCTCATACATAATAGACTCATATAAAGAATCCACAAGCTGTAACTGGATAGTGGAGCTGGCCAATGCATCCATATCCATCCATACGTGGTCGTGCATGTCATAAGGCCTCTGTGCATCTCTATGCACATACATGTGTAACCTTGCACGAACCAATGTATGCCACATCTAAGCTTTCCATCTCAAAAAGTCAATACCATCGAATCAAGAAGACACCATGCTGGCAATCCAAGACTAGCAATGTAACAAGAGACTAGAAATAATACTCTATCCTCAATAGGATCACACCTGTATATCCATATGCATAACTCACATCACAAATGTGTCACTGGAGAAGAAACCATGTGAACAACATGTCACATAACCATGCATATAAAACCACGAGCATAAGCCTACTCAGCAAGTCTCCAAAGTGACCAAGTAGACATTGTGAAAGAATCTTGGGAAAAATTCGATAGAGTATCCCCTGTAAACTGAGCAATCAAACAAGATAACCAATAACAAAAGAACAATGAGTAGCTTGTCACCACCTGTCATTGATCCAACTTAAGATAATGGCAAATACATATGCCAAAAATTGATGGCAATACATGCCCATATAATAGCGATACACCTCCCACTCAAGAATAAATCCTGCAAGATGGTCCAATCTATCAATAATAACATATGATCAAGTCCAAGTGAATGGAGATAAGCAATGATTGAAAGCTATCACACAAGCTCCAAGATCCACTAGAGTTCTCTTCTAGCATAAAAGCCAACAAAATTTCGACAGCATCTCCTCTGTAAAATGGACTCTAAACCAAATAAACCATGTGGGAATCACCATCCATAATATCAAATGAATGAACATATGCTAATAGAATAGCCATCAATGTGACAAATGAGTGTGCAACTGAGGCTCCAATCTGGATCATGTACTTACAAAGAAAACAAAGATACAAGTACCAATCAAGATCCAAAATCAACTCTCACAAAAGTTTGTGCAACCGGCAAGTAAATCCATAACCAAGTGGCATAAGCAAGATATAAACCACAATGCCACTATACATCCATGATGGAAATCATGATGACATAAACCTCGAAAAGAAGGTATATCACAATGTCATCTCACATGCCAAACACATGACAAGATCATGCTCTACTCTCATATGGAGGAGCTACCACAGCGATGATACATGTACAATGCCTTGAAGCTCTGAAAATAAGAGCTTGCACACCAAAAGATCTCTCTCGAAGAAGTTCCAAACCAAAATGAAACTCCAAAAATAATTAGAGTTGTTTTGGTGAAAATATGTTGCTCTATGTTTTGCTATTTTAGAGGTGATAACCTCTGAATCTAAATTTTTAATCTCTAGCAAATTTAAAGAACTTTTTCTTGACTCCGTAACGAGATAAAGAACACCTCAATCGGAGGTGCGTAGCTCAAGATATGCACAAAACAAGCACCTACTATCAATTTCACTTTCACCTGCAACACTATTGCTCTGTATTTTGCAGTTTCAACAACCTTTCACTCAGAATTTGGATCTGTGTTCTTCTACAAAATTGTAGATGCTATTCCAAGTTCGCATATCAAGTTGAATCATCTCATTCCGATTTGTAAAGCTCAACTCATAGCCAAAACACTGACCTACTATCCAAGTGATTCTAGATTTGTCTTCTACATCAATCTGCATTTTTCAAACTTTTGGCAATCTAGAAGTCCGAACCAGGTTCTATGCCCTTTTATGAAGTTATAGCTTTCTGCAGCTACGCACAAAACTTTAAAACACATCAATTTGAGCTTCCTAACTCGAGTTATAGCTAAAATACTAAACTATTGTTGAGAGATGCCGACCTGCACTTTCATCTCTTAAGACCTAAGCTTGAAGCTTCTTGCACACCAGCCTTCAACATGCTCTGATACCAATGAAGGGCTTTGGTGTGCAGAACAAGAGGAGGAAGGATGAGATGGAGGGAGAGAGAAGAGAGAAGAGACGCGCACATATGCATGGGAGCCTCGAAACCCACATAATGATCTCTCTTGAGGCAATGCTATATATATGATGTATATATATAAATATGGGGGTAAGGTCACATGACCCTTACATCCCCAACATTTTATCCCAAGGAGGGATCACTACCGCCATATTTACATGTTTTTTCTAACTCCAATTGGCTTAGTTGCTATGACACTTGTGTATCCACCAATGGTTTTTACTTCATGGTTGGTAGCTCATGCATATCTTGGTTGAGCAAGATGAAGCCTATTATGGCCAGTTCTAGTTGTGAGGCTAAGTATAGGGTAGCTTTCACAGGGATTGTTGAGTCTGTGTGGCTCAGATGCCTTATGGCTGATTTGGGTTTGGTCATTCTTCTACCATTTTGACTGACAATCAGAGTGCATTGGAACTTGCACGGAACCCTGTGTTCCATGCTTGCACTAACACTACCTTTATGTCAGGCAGAGGTTCTCTACTAGAGAGATCAACTTGGCATATGTGCCAACGCAGGAGAACATTGTAAAACTTTTCACAAAGGCTCTATCTAGGGAGAAGTTTGAAGTTTTCTATAAAGATTTGGGCTTACTTCCTTTTATGGATTGATTCCACATAGCTTGGCACTTCCTTATACATGAGTGCTAGCTCCTTGTTCACTGCATCACTCCTAAGGGGGTTTGTTGATATATTTAGGTAGTGATGTGTGTGAACACACTAGGATAGTCAAGGTACTTTTTTCCCTCTATAGGAGGCTTTTTCCCTTGGCTTGTATATATGCCCATAACCCTAACGAGTCACTTATCTTTGTACATTTTAGTGGTAATACATCCAATATTATGTGTTGTGCTCCAAGCTTCTTCTTCTTCTTCTTCTTCTTCCTTGTGTTGTTTGCATGCTTCCGTAGGCCTTGAACTCCAACACAAGCATCCCTTTTTGTTTTGCAAAAGCGAATGTGAGGAATAATGGCATGCTTGACAGATACGGCTATCAATGCATGTGTCGGAGCTTCTCCGCCATCCCAATGAAGTTTCTCTATAGCAGGTGCATCAGGAACTGCAACGTGAACATGAACCTGAAGAATATCATCATCTTCAATGCCATCCACATCACCTTTGGTCATTGCATTTGCGGTGTAATAGGATTTTTCAACACCTTGCACAATACTCCATAGTCCCTTTGCAACCAATACATGACACATCATATAAGCCCATAATGGGTAATTGGTACCATCCAACTTATCCTTAGCAACCAACATATGGAATACATCACTGCTTTCAACCATGGCTATTGACTAAAATACCCTGATGCAAAAAAATGACTATATCTCAAAAAGTTGAACAAAGGTACCCTGACGAGTTCTACTAAACTTATAGTAGACTTTGAGATGCTTATATTGGCGAACCAAAAGTTGTATATATGTTTCGCATAAAAAGACAAAATTGCATGCATAGGCACTATGATAGTGCATCTGAAGGCCGAAACAATCTCTGATCGTGATTTCAACACCACAAAGCGAAGTTGTTTTGAACTCATAATCACGCTGAGTATGGTCACCAATTTTCGTGCAATCTTGAGACTATGATGTTAGGGGTTTCATCAATGCCCTAGATGAAGCAACGACCTACTCCGATACCAATTGTTGGAGTTTGAGGTACATGGAAGCATGCGAACAACACAAGGAAGAAGAAGAAGCTTGGAGCACAACACACAAACTGAATGTATTACCAAGAGAATGTACAAAGATAAGTAACCTATTAGGGTTATAGGCATATATACAAGGGGGGGGGGAATCCTCCAAAAGAGGGAAAAAAGTGATCGGGTGGTCCTAATGTGTTCACACACTTCACTATTGAAATATATCAACACCATTGAAGGAGATATTTGAGAACGAAAAAGTACACAAAATAAGATTTACAATGAGTGTTCAAACATTAAGAAATGATTACATATGCACTGAGATATGAACCTCACAACATGACTGTGTTTAAAGTGATGTGTAGTTGGAAATATTCTATGAGAAGACAAAATGAAAAAATGGTTTCTAAGATCAAATCTAACTATTGGGGGCTCTTGCCCCTTTCTCTCCTTGTTGATAAAGTGCTCCCACTCCACTTTTATAGCCAATGAGCACGTGAAGAAGTTTGTGCCTTCTTCTTAACTAACCACTTTCATTTGATTGTCCACTACTTGTCACTCACTACAAGGTACATATTGTATCTTTTATTCATCATGATTTTTGACTAGTTTTTATCCTCTATAGGGAGAGTTGAACCCTCGCCACTCTCTCAAGAGGAGAAAGGCCCAACCAAATAGCCTAGTGCACACACACATAACCGTAAAGGTATTTTCACACACACACATAACCGTAAAGGTATTTTCATGACTTTTGAAATCATCAATGATGTCATTTCTTTCTCATTCTTAACCCTCTTGACTTAACCCTCTACCATTTGACACCAAAAGTGCAGTTGCACACTTCCAAGGCTTAAAGAGAAAGATAGAAGATCCGAACAATATTGTGAGCTCAGTCCCGGTTCGCTGGCCTGGTGGTTGGGCCTCTCGCCTCTTGAGGCGGGGGCGAGGGTTCAACCCCTGGCAGCAACATGTAGGGACATATGAATCCCAGAAACTGTTGTATGTGGTTGTTGCCCACCGTTTGACCATCCCCGCGGTAGTTGTGATCGCCGTTCAACCCAGTCTTGTAAACCCCTGTTCTTGTGGGATAAGGGGGGTCCCATGGGTACTATGCCCTTCCTTGTACAGTTGCAATTTCAAAGTTAAAGTCCGGGGGAGTAGGCCTCGGCCGAACCTCCATTTAAAAAAAAAAAAATATTGTGAGCTCTAATCACTAGCTCATAATGAGCACACAAGCGAAAGTACCCAATCTTTCCTAGAACCCATCCAATGTGTTTTACATTTTTGCCCTCATCAATGATGTCACCTTCGTCTCTCGTTCGATTTTTTTTTTTTGAATTTCTTTAAGGCATACTCGTGTGCTCACAAGTAGCATTTTAACATTTCATTCAAATGCGTTGACATAAGATCAATGAAAGGATCACATGGGGTTTTAAACACTCTTCTTTACATCAATACTATTCTTCATACCAATTCTAAACACAAAGATGCCTCAACTTTGAGGTACCCTCTATCTTGATAAGTTTGTAGCATACAATACTTGAGTGCCACTAATGTTGTGGCCTCCAAAACCCATCATCATAATCTATATTTGAAGTATCTATTTTGTATTTACCCAAGGGTATGTAACATTTATTTAGGCACACCTATTGACACTCTTTTTTCAACAATGTTACTCATCACTAAAGATTGTTTTGTATTATTTAATGGGTTTTTTACCCTCGTTTTGGATATATTTTTTAACACACCCAAAACTCTATGGGGTTTATTTTTTATTTTCCAAGGGTATCAAGCCCCTACTTTGGCACACCATTTGACACTAAGTTTCCCATATTTTGTAACCAAAGTAATAAGAAAAGAAATTTGTGTGTGTCTGCTTTGGAAGGCCATTCTAAGCCCCAATGGGTGTCTCTTAGTGCATTTTGGGTCGCTTTATGCACCCCATCCCCATCTCATCTCAAACTTTGGTGCTGACTCTATCATCACAAGTGCGGTGATTCATTTTCGATGTTTTTATGGACTTCAAGGGCTAGAATGTCTAGCATTTTGAATGCGATGCCTCTAAGTATGTTCTACTTGCCATCATTCATGATTATGTTCATGCCCAAGGATGAGAGGTTGAAGGTGCAAACTACATTTGTGGAAGGACACGATTGGGTCTTACTTATACAAAAACTTGTTATATAAAGTCATAGACACTACAAAATCAATCCATATAAGGATAGCGACCTAGCTGCATGGAAGATTTGAAATGTAAAAGATAAGCGATCCCTAAGACAACTACTGTTAGCCTATGATGTGTTAATGAAAGGGCATATTACTTCTTGCAAGAATTCTCATCAGGCTTGGCAAACACTTTAGGATCTCTATAAGGATAACTCTTCCCCCATAATTTATTCCTTAGAAACATGGTTCCATAACCTCTCCATTCGGCCCCAGGATGGATCAACAAAGTCACCACCACTTTTGAAGATTACCGATGTAAACTCACATTATGTGGTAGACATGTATCAAGTGAAGATATGGCTATTTAGGCTTCTAAATAAGCTTTCTAAGTCATATGATACTTTTGTATGAACACTTTACAATTGAGGTCAAGTGTTGGCTTGGAAGTGGGAAGGCTTTTGCTCCTCCACGATTCATGAGAAAAGTCTTCAACATCACAAGAAGCAATCATGAAAGCAAAGGTCCTCTTTCACAAGGCTCATAACTCTAGTAATCATCTAGAAATGCTTATAAACAAGGCTCTAGCAACTCATCCAAGAAGTTTACATGCAACTATTGTGGAAAATCAAGGCATATCAAAAAGTTCTATCATAACAAGAAGAACAATTCCAAAGCCTCTACTACTAATAATCAAGAAAATTCCTCTATGCATAGGTTTGGGCAGAAGCTATACACAACACATTTTGCATCATCAATCAAGGATTCACAAGTGCACTAAACAATAAGATTCCATTTGAAGACTACTATGGACACAAGCCCAATGGCAACTACTTTCGAGTGTTTGGAAGTGAAGCATTCTTACATGTGCCAAAAGAAGATAGCCATAAGGTGGTGTTTACGTCCAAGAAACATGTATTCATTGGCTATGCTAAAGAGTCTAAGTTTGAGTCCACCCATATATACTCAAGAGGAGGACACAATTATTTCTAAGCAAAACTCAAAAGCAAAACTCCAAGTTCAAGTTTGAGTCCACCCATCTATACCTTTCCATTTGATTCTAGCATTGTATTCATTCTCTTTTAGGGGAAATTATCCCACATATGATGTATGTTGGATAGCCTCCTCCAACTCTTTACAAGGAGGGCATATCCCCCAATTTGTGCTTGTTTAGAAGCTTGTAGAACCCAATTTGTGCTTGTTTAGAAGCTTGTAGAACCTACTTCATACTATTGGCAAGCTCATTTCTAATCCATGTGAGTTTATCCATTTCTTGTTCTACTCACTTTGAGTCTTTCACACTCTTTCATTTTGTAAGTATACTCTTCGTTTCATTTTTCTTAGCATGTGTACTCTATACATTATATACATCCAAATACTTTCACATGGTATATATGAAGATTCCTTTCATGCCATGCTTCGAAAGGTGTAAATGATTAAATACTTGGTGGGGGTTCTGTTAGTGATTTAGATGGCTATGCTACCTACGTCAATCTAAGAGCAATTTGGAATATTCATTTCCTTCATCATAGACATAGCATATTCTCCAATATACTTTGTTTTTTCACTTTGCTAGCCCGTTTGGGTGGTGAATATACCTACTTATAGATTTACTTATGACTCTATTATTATCTTAAAAATCAAAGGACTCTTGGCATAAGAAATCTCCCACTACATCAAAGAAAAGACATTTGATATATCTCTTAACTTTCCTTTCAACCAAATGTTTGAACTTCTTGAAGAAGCATAATACATTTGGTCTTGCAAGCATTGAATAGCATTGTTGTTCTTATCGAAAGGTAACCTAGTTTGCATTCCTAGATGGCATTCTTCACATAAGTTCCTCAAATTGCTACAATCAAAGCTTTGTAACCCCTACAAAAACTTCCTTTGTATTTATATGTTTACTCCTTTGGATGTAAATATCCATCATAATGTCTTGAAAAAGGTTGATCCATTCAAATTTTTGGTTTCCAAAAGAGAAATACATAGTTTGGTTAGGGTTTGAATGAAAAACATGGAGCAAAGGCTTTCTCAATATCATGTAGAATTAAAAGCTCTTCTTCATCTTCAACATCTAAATAGAGCGTGACTACTTTTGCTTTTATTATTGTAGAGGTAGCGGGGAATAGGGTAAAGTTTCCTTTTGTGCACACTTGATGTATACATAGTTTAGACCAATGTTAATATTGAGTTGAAGGGTTGAGAGAAGTAAGAGTATGAAGGGACGTTAAACTCATACAAGATGCACAAATGTATGTGATTCTAATGGGAAAAATCCCTCTTCAGTAAAAAAAGTCCTCTTTTGTTTTAGACTCATGAAATTCATAAATAATATGTAAAAAAAAAAAAGAGTTCGTGAACGACCATTCGTTCCTCAACTTGTGGTATAGAAACTATAAAATGCAAAGCGACTTTTTTTCATAAATAGGAATTTAAGAAAAGAAGTATTAAAGTATATTAAAATTGATAAAACATTAAGGGGATGCAAATAACATAAATAAAAATATCATTAGTGCTATAAAGTTGCTTGACTCCATAGTGCTATAGAGTTTGATTCCATAGTGCTATAAGTTGCTTGGTTGAGATTAAAATCGCATTAACATTGTGCTTTTTTGGAGTATTAACTAAGGAATAATATTAGCCTAGTGGTTAAGTCTAGTGGATGGGAACGAGGAGGCCTTGGGCTCAATCCCCACAATGCATTAGGTAGAGTATTTTGCCGAAGAATCTCTAGAGCCTTCTAAATCGAGTTAACTCGAATACATTGAGATGTAACTCAAGATAAATAGGATGCCTCACATGAGTAGAATCTAGTGGATTGGGATACGGTTCAATTAGAGAAATAATGAATTATATAGAGATGCTTTCGGCTCCATTTTGTCCATACTTCCATTTTTTGCATTAGATCCAACTTAAGAAGTGCAAAGCAAGATGGTGTGCAATATGTTTTGGGTAGGGACCAGACCACATAAAAGTTCCCCACTTTTCGAATCGAGTTCAAGATATAATTACCTTCTCATTAAAGAGGAAACTCAGAGAAATATAAAAAACCATGCTCCCTAAATTGGATCGTGGGCTCAAAGGGATGTCATTATATAGGTCAGAATTTGAAGCGTAGTTTCGAGGACAAAAATTTTCTTTGAGGGGGAATTGTTTTAAAGTATTTTGACCAGGATTAAATTCAAGATAAGATTATGATCCTTTGGAGTATTAGCTAAGGAACAAACTTACCCTAGTGGTTAAGTCTGGTGGATGGCAAGGAGGTCTTGAATTCATTCACCATGAGTGCATTGGGGAGAGTATTTTGCAAAGAATATCTAAATCCTTCTAACTCGAGTCAACTCTACTACACTAAGGCGGAACTTGAGACAACTAAGTCACCTCACATGAGTAGACTCAAGAAGATTGTGACTCACATGAGTAGACTCAAGAAGATTGTGACACTTTTCAGTTATGTTTGATTTGTGGTTACTCATGCATTGGTGGAGTTTTAGCATGCAAAAGTGGGCTCTTATGAACTCGAGGTCAGCCTCTTGGGGTGGAGAATTTGTGATCGTTTCTGGTGCTTTTAGAGATTTTCCTTATACCTAGTCGCCAGTTTTATTTTCTGTTCTTGTGCGAAAAAAGAGAAGCTCATTCTCATTACTATGCAACCATTGAATATAATCTTGAATAAAAAGAGAAGGAAATTCTAAGATTGAATTCAATATCAATAAAACTTACTACAAAATATGATGTTTATGAATACTATCGTACTCAGACTACATTACCACTCTCCAACCTGGATCATTGAGGGCTTCTTCAATGGTGGTAGGTTCCTTTATCGAGCCCATGATATTTTCCATTAGAGCCATGTTAACAAGATGTTCTGAGGCTGTGAGGTTCTTCTTTGATCCTCTATTCTCTTTGACCTACATAATCTATCCGAGGATGATTTCGGTACATCTAGGTGTGGATTGCGATCATCAAAGAGTTGTTGTGCCCACTTTGGTAGTGGCTTATGCTATGCAGCTACAACTCATTGGATTTTTACTAAGGATATTTCATTATGAGATGTTTCCTCCTCCTCAAGTTTAACCTATCTTTTGATAGGCACAAGGTGAGATATTTCTCACTTTGATGAGATAGTATATTTACCTTTATCTTCTACTAAGTTGATCGTTCATCAAACACCACATCTTGTCCAGCAAAAATCTTCCTTGCCTCAGGATCTCACAACTTGTATGCTTTAGACTCTTCACTATATCCTAGGAAGACACACTTTTTGCTTTTTGAATACAACTTTGATCTTTTTGAATCAAGAATATGTGCATAATAGAAACAACCAAAAATTCTAAAATGCAAAACTGAAGGCTATTTACTAGAATACGCTTCTTGAGGAATCATCACCTTCAATGCTTTCCTGTAGCTTTGATTGAGGATGTAGAATGTTGTATTGACTACTTCTGCCGAAAATGAATCTGGCATGTATTGAGCCTTTAGCATACAGTGAGCCATCTCAACTACTATCTTGTTCCTATGCTCAACAACACCATTTTGTTGAGGTGTATGAGCCATGGTAAGTTTCCTTTTCACACCATGCTCCTTACAGTAGTTATTGAATTCTATTGACAAGAATTCACATTCTTTATCTGTTATGAATTTCTTCAAATTCGTGCGTAATTCATTTTCCACATACTTATGCCACATTTTAAAGTTTTCAAAAGCATCAACCTTCTGCCGAATGAAATAAGCCCACATCTTTCTACTATAATTGTCCACTAACAGCAAAAAGTAGAAAGATCCTCCTAAAGTAGGTGTAGACATTTTATCGTAGAGATCAGCATGTACCGACTCTACACGAGCTTGAGCTCGATTCTTGGTCTCTCATGGAAATGCCTTTTGTTGTTGCTTTCCCATCATGCAAGCTTCACAAGGTTCTCGCAACTCTGAAAATGCAGGCAAATGAGCAACCATCCCCGTTCTTTGCATCTCCTTCAAAACTACAAATGCGAGATGCCCAAATCATTGGTGCTATAGCTTGCTTACATCTTTATCTTTTCTAGTACTTACGACACTCAACTCACACAATTTATCACGTCTTATGCCTTTTCCTACTACATTACCTGATGAATCCATTATTTTTGAACCACTCTTATTGAAGTGAAATTTGAGTCCACAATTTGTTATTGCACAAATAGATAACAAATGTCTTTTAAGTGTAGGTACACAGAGAACATCAAATAACTTCTTCTCAACACCTGGAGAAGTGATAAAAGAGATAGTTCTAGTTCCTTCAATTGGACACTTCGAGTCATTTCCCACCACTATGTTGATGGATTCCCGTAGAGGCACTAGGGAACTATAACAATCAATTTTCTTGGTCATATGGCAAGAAGTTCCACTATCTAAAATCCATGGTTCATCAACACAAGCTTGAGCGGATGAGCATACCTCTTCAATAGATACCCATAGTTCTAGCTCTATGTTGTTTGCAGAGTCTTTGTTCTTCCAAGATGATTTTATTGTCCCATTTCATTCATCAGCTTGCTTCTTTCTGCAATCCTTGATGGCATGACCTTTATTTTCACAATAGAAGCAACTTCTTGTGAACTTTTTCTTCTTTGGCTTCTTGTTTGATCCATCAAAAGAGCCTTTTCCTTTTTCATTGGCTGAGAATGCACCAACACTTGTACCTTGTCCATTCTTCAACTGCATATCTCCTCTTCTAAGAGCATAGCACAAAACTCTTCAAATGTAAGGGGATTTGGTCTTACCTAAGTGCTACGGGATGTTACTAATCTATCATACTTTGCTGGAAGAATACACACACATCTTCAAGCCAGCTCTTTCAGTGTTATAACAACACCAACTATAGCCCATTGATCTTCTAGATCTTTCATCCGTTTGATGAAATCTTCAACCTTTTCAGAATTAGAATGCTTTTCAATTGTCAATTGGTTTTCTAGATTTTGTATCCTAGTGTGGCTCTTAGTCTCATACTGAAGAGCCAATATGCCCCAAGCCTCATGTGCTTTAGTAGTATGTTGAACTAAAGTAAGCACAGAATCACTTACACTCGTGACAATTGCACATAATGCATCAGCATTCCACCTCTTCCAAGATCATAGAAGATCTGGATCTGACTAAAGCATCAATCTTGAACTTTTTGGATCTTTAACGATCTAGATCCAATCCAATCGATCACCTGAAAGTGTCAAGTAGTTTGTAGGAGTCCGAAATTTTAGAAATTTTGATGTTCCAGAGCGTATAGTTGGTTCTATCCAGCTTCCCTTCAATGAATGCAGGTGGACAAATTCGAATAGGTGCAACATTAACATTAACTCGAGCACCAAGACCAGTGTTTGATGATGAAGTCATCATGCAATCATTTTAATAATCTAATGATATTCTAGTCTACTAGTATGCTAAAATAGTGATACTTCAAAAGCTATTCGAACCTTATGTCTCTAATACCATGTAAGAGACTAATTACGCAATATAACATAGGAGCAATAGCAAAGAAGATAACAGATATAGTAGGTTCTCAACAATTTCTACTAATGGCATGCAAACTAGGATTCCCATCAATTAGGTAATGTACGTTTGGCTTCTTCTCATAATGGGGGCCTTACAAAATGTGCATTAGTACATACAAACATGAGGAGTAGACATTGATTATACACTAACATATGTGTGCTCAATTAGCTAAAAAGCTTTGGACTCAAACAAGCGACACAAATTCAAGCAAGCACGTGGAATCAAGGAGATTGAATGAAGCATTGACGCTTGAGGTTGATGCAATACACACACACATACACACACACACACACACACACACACATATATATATATATATATATATATATATATATATATATATATATATATATATATATATATATATATATATATATATATATATATATATATATATATATATATATATATATGTGTGTGTGTGTGTGTGTGTGTGTGTGTGTGTGTGTGAATCAGTGTGGATCAAGGCTCCTCTGAATTCCTACTAAACCTAGATAAAACGATGACAAACATTTAGGTGATACTTGATTGGTTTTTAAAACCTAAAATGTAGGGGAACTTTTTGGCTTCTAATAAAAGCATGTATCAAACTCATGGAATTCAATCCAAGGAAGATTTTCACTTTTATCACTAATTTTGGAATGTGTTTCAGCTCCATGCTATTTGCTTAGTGTATCTACACATAGACAATGACTTGGCATTCTTAGCTAGTTTTATTAAGTTCTCTTCTTTGTACTCCATTCTTCACTTTGAATAATCTATAGCTTTTTGAGCAGAAATTTTGACACATATTTCTTGTGCAAAATATCTATATCCAATTCTAAGTGAAATGTGAGAAACGTCTACAACAATGAGCTTGTGCTGAGCTTGTGCTAGCAATGTGTTAATGTTCAAAGGTCTACCATCTTCATAGTTGTACATAGTAGTTTCTATTTCTCTAATGTGTTAATGTTCAAAGGTCTACCATCTTCATAGTTGTACATAGTAGTTTCTATTTCTCTCTAAACATGCGTACATACATACATACATACATACAAACATACATACATATAGAGAGAGAAAGAGAATATGTATGTGCAAGGTTTTCCATATGTTTCAAAATTCATTCATATATATATATATATATATATATGAATGAATTTTGAAACATATGGAAAACCTTGCACATACATATTCTCTTTGATAGATAGAGAATGTTTGTGGAACGTTTTCTATATCCTCGAAAAATCATTCATTTATTCATGCATGCATATAAGCACACACACATAGAGAGAGAATGTATGTGGAACGTTTTCTATACTCTCGAAAATTCATTAATTTAATCATGGATACATACGTACACACACACACACACACACACACACATATATATATATATATATATATATATATATATATATATATATATATATATATATATATATATATATATATATGAATTTTTTCACTTCATTGCCCTTTTAATATCATACTTGGAAACCCTAATACTCTTGTGCATCAACAAAGATGTTTATGCTTCTAGAACAACCACTTCCTCTTGACATGGTCACTTCAAGAAAATGTCCCGATTACATTCCATAGTAATGACAAAAAAAAAAAAAAAAAAACTTGATTTAATGACAACGTCTAACGTAGACATGAATTGAAAAAAATTTGTCAAAAGTAGGAAGCGAGAATAAAGAAGCTCAAAAGGTACAGTTCAAGTAGGACCAATTCAACCAAGTCAAGAAGTATGATTCCAGTCATTAAAACAAAAAATATGTATTCTTTTTTAATTTCGTACCATTATTAATTTCTTGATAAAATTTCGATCCAAAGCTGGAGAAGCTGGTCATGAAATACTGTGAGACTCATGGAACCTCAAGTGTCAAGTCAAATAATACAATGAGCATACTCTTAATCCATATTATCGTTTTATGAACAAACCTCTAAAGAAGTAATACATGTTTATATTAAGCATGTTTATATAATGCATGTCTAAAGAGGGGAGAGGAAGAAGCATACTTGAAGTCTGCCTTGAGAGGATATTTTCAAGAAATCTCTCTCTCTCTCTAATGCAATGTAAAGTACATCATCTCTTCTAGAACAACCTCACATAATCCGTTCAATTCTCTTCAACGACATGTGCCACTTATTCCAAGAGTTTCACATACACGGAAGCGAACATTGCGTACAAAGCATCATAAGCATGTCGTACTCTTGCAACATTTGAGCTGTTTGAGCTTCCATAATTTTACATGAGAAGAATTTCTTATAAGATACCTATAAGAACAATGAAAAAAAATGAAGAACTACAATATATACTCATTGTCTTCCCCCAATCATGGGTAGACCCTCTTTCAACTATCCCCAAATTTAATAATTAATCTTCATTTAATTTACAATTAGGTTTAATTTTGTTGGATCAATATTGGTACCATGGATATAGAAGAACCTCTCTGGAGAATGAGTTCTCCTATGCGCAACGGAAGTGTGTAGTGAACCCTTGTATGTCCAGCACTTAGACAAACATCTACACCTTAGATATCTTGCTGCTCTCAACACAAAACTCAAATGGACTTGATGCTTTAGTCAATCAAAGTAGACAAAGATAGCTTTCTAACAAGCTATAAATGACTTAATTTGGACAAGTTTTGATTAGGAAACACAACTGCCAAAGATGAACTACCTGTCCACACAGGTATGCTAAAGAACTAAGCTTCACTCTCGGACTGATAGCTCTCTGAATATATATCCTTTGAGAAAGATATTAGGTATAGAGAAAGTAGACACAAATAGCTTTCCAACAAGCTAAAAATCAAGTAATTTGGATGAGCTTTGATCAGGAAACTCAACTCATCAAGATAGACCACCTGCACACACAAGTACACTGTAAAACTCGACTTTACTCTCTGACAGATATCTCACAGAATATGAATGATCTGGATGAGCTTTTTGAGACAGTGAAAGTAGATGCCAAGGGCTTTCTAACAAGACAAAAATCACGCAATTTGGATATGATTTGGTTGAGAAACTGAACTGACCAAAATAGACTACCTATCTACACATGTATACTAAAAAACTGGACTTCACTCTTTCACTGATATCTCACAAACTACATAAGCTTTCAAAGAGATATTTGATATGCAGAAATTGCACAAGATAAGCTTTAGCAATGAATGTTTAAACGCACAAAATGGTTACATATGCACTGAGATATGAGCTCTGCAACAGAGCTGTGTACAAACTGACGTGCGGCTGAAAGGAGTCTAAGGGAAAACCAAAATGACAAAATGGCTAGATCCGACTACTGGGAGCTCTTGTCTCTTTCTCTCCTTGTTTTGAATGTGCTCCCACTTCACTTTTATAACCAATGAGCATGTGAAGAAGTTTGTGCCTCCTTCTTAACTCACCACTTTCTCCACTACATGCTACTAACTACAAGGCAAGATATTGTATCTCTTACTCATCATGAATTTTGACTAGACTTTTTCTTTTATTATTTTTTCTTTTTTTCCTCCACTTTTTTCTTTATCTTTATAGTTGGTAAATTTATCCAAGCATGGCTCATATGAAAATGAGCTTGTACATTTACCTTCAACACTCCCCCTCAAGCTCATTTGGGAGTTATCTTCATCCATGTCCTTCAAATTTATCGCATCCTTGAAACCTTTGAGTTTAGAAGCATCCAAGAACTTTGTAAACATATCTGCAACCTGCTCTTTGGTTCTGATGAACTTTACCTCCACATCTTTGCTCAGCACCTTCTCCCTTACATAGTGGTAGTGGACCTCTATGTGCTTGCTCCTTGCATGAAACATAGGATTGCTTGCCAAGTAAATACTTGACATGTTATCACCGTATATAGGGATGGTTCCAACTTGCACTCCAAGATCAGCCAAAAGCTTTTTAATCCACATTGCTTCACATGTGGCAAAAGCTAATCCTCTATATTCAGCCTCCATAGATGAAAGTGCAACAGTAGGTTGTTTCTTTGAGCTCCACGTGATAGGTTTGCTTCCTATCATGAACACATAACCTGAGGTTGATCTTCTATCTTCCTTTGAGCCTGCCCAATTAGCATCACTAAAGCCTTTGACCTGCAATTCTTCATCAAACTTGTAAAACAAAGCATGATTAACTGTATGCTTTATGTATCTCAACACTCTCTTGGCTGAATTTAAGTGTTCACTTGTCAGGGCTTGCATAAACTGAGAAAGTACACCAACAACATAAGACAAATCAGGTCTTGTAATGTTTGCATAGATCAATGATCCTACAATGCTTCTGTATGTCGTTACATCTTCCAATGGTTCTCCATCATTTGAACAAATCTTTGTATTTGTGTCCATGGGTTGAGTGAGTGGTTTGCATTCACTCATTCCAAATCGGAAAAGAACATCCAACAAGTACTTCTTTTGCATCAAGTAGATGCCACTCTTTCCATAAACAACTTCAATTCCTAAAAAATATTTCAGCTCTCCAAGATCTGAAATTTTAAACTCCTTACCAAGCTTCCTTTTGATATCTTTAATCCATGTAACATCATTTCCTGTTATGATGAGGTCATCGACGTATATGCAAATATATACCTCTCTATTTTCTTCCTTCTTCATGTACAACGAAGGATCTGCACTACTTGGGTTGTATCCACACTTAGTTAGATACTCTACCAATCTCTGATTCCATGCTCTTGGTGCTTGCTTCAAGCCATAAAGTGCCTTCTTCAACCTGCAAACAAAATCTGGATGGTTTTCATCTTCAAATCCAATCGGTTGACTCATGTATACCTCTTCTTGTAGTTCTCCATTAAGAAAAGCATTTTTTATGTCGAGTTGATATAATTTCCATCTCTTTGAAGCACCAATTGCAATTAAGGTTCGGATAGTTCCCATCTTTGCAACGGGGCTGAAAACTTCATCATAATCTATGCCTTGTGTTTGTTTAAATCCTTTGGCAACTAATCTAGCTTTATATCTAGCTAGTGAACCATCAACATTCCTCTTTACTTTAAACACCCATTTGTTAGGAACAATCTTCATACCTTCTTTCTTTGGCACTAGCTCCCATGTGTGATTATCTTTGAGAGCTTTGATCTCCTATTTCATAGCTTGCTTCCATTCCTTTTGTGTGCAAGCTTCTTCATATGTCTCAAGCTCTTTGTCTTTGATAACATGCATCATGTATGCAAAATGTGTCGCCATAAAACTATCATAACTCAACCTTTGAGTTGGATACCTTGTCCTTGAAGATCTTCTTTCATTGCCTTTAGAGAGTTGCTTCTTTAACCTATTTAGCTTTACCATTGGAGTGATTACCTCTTCATATTCTTCTTCACTTGCATCTACCTCACTGTTTGGAGTAGCACTTGCATCTTTAGCTCTACTATGAGCTGAATTTGGAGACAAAGAATGGCTCCCCCTCCATGTTGAAAATTCTTCATTTGATGTAGATGCCTCTGGACCTGAAGCCTTTGTGCTTGATTGTTGAACTTCTCTTTGATTTGTTCTTGCATAATCATCACAATCTTCTTCAAGAATCTTTTCCTTTCCTTTATCTTCATACCATGGTCTTAGTTCATCAAAGACCACATCTCGCGAGACTCTTAATTCCTTTGTTCTAGGGTTGTAACACTTGTATCCTTTTTGCTCCGTCGAGTAGCCGATGAAAATGCATTTTTCTGACCTTGGTTCCATCTTTGTTCTAACTTCTTGTGGAATGTGAACAAAGCCTTCCACACGGGATAGTTATCCTTGTCCAACTTCTCTACTTGTTGACCCAAGTCAGCCATTGAAGAGTATCAAAGACTTTGAGAGTTACCTCGAATAGTTATAGTCCTTTGCTCTTGCGTTTGTGAAGCTCCTTCTTGTTTTGTAGCTCCTCTTTTGCTTTGCTTCACCTCCAACTCTGTTGATGAAGCTTCAATACCAAGTTTGCTCTGATACCAACTGTGGAGAATGAGTTCTCCTATGCGCAACGGAAGTGTGTAGTGAACCCTTGTATGTCCAACACTTGGACAAACATCTGCACCTTAGATAGCTTTCTGCTCTCAAGACAAAACTCAAATGGACTTGATGCTTTAGTCAATAAAAGTAGACAAAGAGAGCTTTCTAACAAGCTATAAATGACTTAATTTGGACAAGTTTTGATTAGGAAACACAACTGTCAAAGATGAACTACCTATCCACACAGGTATGCTAAAGAACTAAGCTTCACTCTCGGACTGATAGATCTCTGAATATATATCCTTTGAGAAAGATATTTTGTACAGAGAAAGTAGACACAAATAGCTTTCCAACAAGCTAAAAATCAAGTAATTGGGATGAGTTTTGATCAGGAAACTCAACTCATCAAGATAGACCACCTACACACATAAGTACACTATAAAACTGGACTTTACTCTCTGACAGATATCTCGCAGATTATGAATGATCTGAATAAGATATTTGAGACAGTGAAAGTAGATGCCAAGGGCATTCCAACAAGACAAGAATCACGCAATTTGGATATGTTGTGTTTGGGAAATTGAACCGACCAAAATAGACTACCTATCTACACATGTATACTAAAAAACTGGACTTCACTCTTTCACTGATATCTCACAAACTACATAAGCTTTCAAAGAGATATTTGATATGCGAAAATTGCACGAGATAAGCTTTCCAATGAATATTTAAACGCACAAAATGGTTACATATGCACTGAGATATGAGCTTTGCAACAGAGATGTGTACAAACTGACGTGCGGCTGGAAGGAGTATAAGGGAAAACCAAAATGACAAAATGGCTAGATCCGACTACTGGGAGCTCTTGCCTCTTTCTCTCCTTGTTTTGAATGTGCTCCCACTTCACTTTTATAACCAATGAGCATGTGAAGAAGTTTGTGCCTCCTTCTTAACTCACCACTTTCTCCACTACATGCTACTAACTACAAGGCAAGATATTGTATCTCTTACTCATCATGAATTTTGACTAGACTTTTTCTTTTATTATTTTTTCCTTTTTTCCTCCACTTTTTTCTTTATCTTTATAGTTGGTAAGTTTATCCAAGCATGGCTCATATGAAAATGAGCTTGTACATTTATCTTCAACAACCTCTAAGGAAAGGATGTCATTAGACACCAAGAAAATCATAAAAGCTTATACTTCTTTGTAATCAAATCCTCTTCTTGGTCCTTGAATTATTACTAAAAATCAATTACAATTTTACATGTGGAACAATAAAAAAACAGGATTTAAAATCACAAAATCGATTAGAAATCTCCACCGACATCAACCAAATCAACTACCAATTTGTTAGCCACCATGAAAAAGTGTAGCTACACTAACTGGTGGTTGGTTTCCTAGATCATATGAATAGTAACATTTCTACATGAGTATGATTTTAACCCATATGTATATCCTCATGATGTTCTTTCCATTGTATCTTCTATTTGTAGTGTATTTAGCTCCAGCAAGTAGGTTCCTAGCTTAATCACAGCCCATGCCTGTTGTCAGCTCATTTTTAAGTACCCCTATCTCTATGTGTGGGTAGACAATCTCTTCACCAAGTAGCTCTATTTGTAGAGGATTGTTTCTAATCTTAATGTTCTCATTATTTATTTCGCCAAGCATTGTCTAAATTCTCATATAGTGTCTCAAAGGATCCCAATGTCTCAAGTTTGATGGCTATCATTCTAGTGCACCTATATCTTTGCACAAAGGCAAACAGTGATGAATATAGATAGCCTATCTTGAAGTGGTAGAGAATACACTTGTAATTTTTTAAAGAATTTGTGGTGGATCATATGATCTTATTGAATTATGAAAATGCACAAGTTTGATCTATGGTTGAGCTCAAAGAAATCAAAACAAAGATCATATAGCTTTGTGTAGGGACATAGTGGAGGCTAAGTCACCTTTTAAAGCTACTTTAGGGTTTAAGAATCATCGCCATGAATTATGATTATAAATAAGGTAAGAGTCTTCTTGGATATAGAAGAAGAACATAGAGAGAAGAAGAGGCATATTACTAATTCTAGCAACATATTTGGTCACTAACATTGGTTTTTGCATAAAACATGAAATCAATGGAACCTTATTGGATATCAGAGTTTGAAAGAGGAAAATCATCTATAAATATAGCTTCTGATGATATAGTTAGGTAGTGATGTGCGTGAACACTCTAGGACCGTTGGGGCACTTTTTTCCCTCTTTAAGAGGTTTTTTCCCTTGGATTGTATATAAACATATAGCCCTAACTGGTTACTTATCTTTGTACATTCTAGTGGTAATACATTCTGTATTGTGTGTTGTGCTCCAAGCTTCTTCTTCTTCTTCCTTGTGTTGTTCACATGCTTCCACAGACCTTGAACTTCAACAATTGGTATCAGATCAGGTCGCCGCTTCATCTAGGGCATCGTCAACATCCATCTAGTCAGTCTCAGAATCACAGGAAATTTGGTGAGCATACTTAGGTGATTAGGTAATCACAATAGCTTTGCCATGTGGTGCCAAAATTGCGATCTGAGCTCATTTTGACCTCCGAATGCACTATCACAATGCTTGTGTAGGCAATTTTGACTTTTCGTGCCAAAGATATATATAGGTTTTGGTTTGCCAGTATAAGTGTCTCAAAATCTACTACGGGTTTAGTAGAGCTCGATAGGGTAGTTCTGTTCAACTTTTTGAGATACATTCATTTTTTTGCATCAGGGTATTTTGGTCAGTGGGCATGGCTAAAAGCAGTGAGGTATTCTGTATGTTGGCTATTGAGGATAAGTTGGATGGTACAAGTTACCCATTATGGGCTTATAATGATTGTGGAATATTGTGTAGGGTGTTGAAAAATTTCCTATTTCACCTGCAAACACTCTTGCTGAAGGTGATGTAGATGGTGTTGAAGATGGTGATATTCTTCATGTTCCTATTCATGCTGTAGTTCTTGCTACACCTATTGTAGAGCAAATTCGCTGGGATGGCAGATATGCTCACACACATGCATTGATAGCCTTGTCTATCAAACATTCCATTATTCCTCACTTTCGCTCTTGTATAATAGCTAAGGATGATTGGGATACACTTACCACTTTATACCAGGCAAGTGTTGCTTACCTCCAAAAACAATTAGAGGGTGAGCACATGAATGAAGGAGATTCCATGGATAGTTTTGTGACAAAGATCAAAGATTTGAAGGAGCGATTGATTTTTTCTGATGAAGTCTTGCCTGACAGTTCACTTGTGGAGACTATTCTGAATGGTCTTCCCAATTCATATCAAAGTTTTGCTTCTACTCTTCATTTGATGATGAAAGAAAATCCAAATGCCTTAACATTTGAGGATTTTGATATGTGTTCTGTTGCAAGAAGACCAGTCTAGGTAGAATAGGTCCATTATGCATGTTGCAGATGAAGCGTTCCTGGCTAGTCAGAAGGGCAAAGGTAAGTGAAGCTCTTCTACTAGTAAGTAGGAATCTTCTAAGTCTGCACAATCAAAGAAGGATGAGAGTAATGAGAAGAAAACATAAAAGCAGAAATTGTTTTGCAAATAATGTAAAGGAAATGATCATTTCATAAAGATTTGTCCAAAATTAGCTGCTAAAGAGGCAAGGAAGAAAGAGGCTAGAATGGTTGTTGTAGAGGCTTCTACACCCAAAACAGAGTCTGCTAATCTTGTGTAGAATGAAGATTGGGCATTTACCACTATTTGCAGGTATGATCCATCTTCTCATGGACAGTGTATGTCAGTAGTAGACTCAGATGTTTGGTACTTTGATAGTGGCACAACCAAACATATCACCTCACAACACATTTTCTTGAGTTCACTCGAGCCTGCCCCTACAAGGAATATTGTCACATGCACCAACAACTCCTCTTATCATATCATGGGAGTTAGTAAGATCATTTTGACTACTGTTGATGGTAGTTCTTTTACATTGTCGGATGCTTTATTTGTGCCAGGGATCAAGAAGGATTTGTTATCAGTCTCAACTTTAGCAAAGATTGGCTTGGTTGTGAAATTTGTTGATGATAGATGTACAATTCATGATCTGTCAAATGGCAATGGCATTATTGCTTCTGGCATTTTATGTCATGGGCTGTATAAGCTCATAGATTATGAGAAATCTGTGAATGATTCAGCATATCTAGTACATGATTCTCAGCCATTGTCATATGCAAAGCTTTGGCATGCACGCTGTGGTCATCTGAATTTGACTAGTTTGCTATGCCTCCTGAAATATGAAATGGTGTCCTCTCTACTCAAACTTGAGGCACCTATTAAACATGTCTATAAAGGCTATATTTCGGGCAAAATGCAGCATTCCTCGTTCCCAAAAGATGGTTCAGCTCAAGTTACTCAGAAATTGCAGCTTGTTCATAGTGATGTATGTGGTCCTATGCATACACACTCTTTTGGAAACTATCTTTACTTTGTGACTTTCATTGATGATTTTTCTAGGCATGCATGGGTATATCCATTGAAAGCAAATTTCAAAGTGTTTATGTGCTTCAAATAGTTTTTGGTTTTGTTTGAAAATCTATCAACATGTAAAATGGGCATCCTCTGTTCTGATCGAAGGGGGGAATAAATGTCTTCTGAATTTAATGCATTTTTAGCTGAACATGGGATTAAACATCAGTGTACAATGTCGTATACACCTCAACAGAATGGAGTTGTTGAATAGAAGAACATGTCACTCATGGAGATGGCGAGGTGTATGGTACAGAGTCAGGCTTTACCACATAGTTTCTAGTACTAAAATGTATTTTTGTTGAGTACAATTCTGAGAGCAAAGGCTATAGTTTGTATCATCCACAGACATTTAGTCCTAATGAGGCAACTTCTCAGCCTTTTGCTTTAAACCATATAATGCCTTCTTTAACCTGCACTCCTGGTTTTCATGCCCTTTCTGCACAAAGCCACAGGGCTGAAAAACATACACTTCTTCATGCAAGTCACCATTCATAAATGCAGTTTTAATGTCCAACGCATGTACATTCCAACCATGATGGGCTGCAAGTGCACAGATGCTCGAAATAGTAGTCATACGGCATGTAGGTGCAAAGGTCTCATCAAAATCAATGCCTCTTTCCTCTGCATAACCCTTTGCAACAAGCCTAGCCTTATACTTGTCAAGTGTTCCATCAGGCTTACGCTTTAGCTTGTAAACCCACTTAGTGCCAATGGCCTTCTTGCTAGGAGGCAAGTCACATAAAGACCAAGTACCGTTCATCATTATAGCATCATATTCATATTGCATAGCAGCCATCCAATTTTTTGAATTTTCTGCTTCGTCAAATGAAACATCATTCTCATCATAGAGACTAGATGTAGCCATAGCATAGTAATCTGATGCAAAAGAGGCACTATGAGACCCTGATTGAGTACGATATGACACAGGTGCATCTAATTTACTGTCACGCAAAGTTTGCACCAGCCATTTTGGCATAGTTTTTGCTTCCTCAATGTCAACTCTCTCATCAACAAGTGCATCATGTAAATCTGCATCAGAAATAGGATGATCTGCATCATCACATGAAACCTGCAAAGGCTGAGAAGTTGCCTCATTAGGACCAACACTAGATTGTCCACTTGTAAAAAGAGGTAGCAAAGTATCATACATGTCTTTGGAGCTAACAGATGGCTCCTTAGTACATGAAAGCAATGGCTGAATAGCATCTTCCATAAAAACAACATCACGGCTAACCAGAATGCATTTAGTCTATGGATGATACAGACGATAGCCTTTACTTTCAGAACTGTATCCAACAAAAATACATTTTACTACTTTATCATCCAATTTTCTGTGATGTTGTTCAGGCACTAATGCATATGCCAAACAACCAAAAACACGTAGATGTGCAACAGATGGCTTGCGATCATGCCAAGCCTCATATGGAGTGATAGATTGCAGCGCTTTAGTGGGACACCTGTTAAGTACATATGTTGCACACATGACAACCTCAAGCCAGAAACTATGTGGTAAAGCCTGACTCTTGACCATACACCTCACCATCTCCATGAGTGACCTGTTCTTTCGTTCAGCAACTCCATTCTATTGAGGTGTATATGGAACTGTACACTGGTGTTTTATCCCATGTTCAGCCACAAATGCATTAAAATCAGAAGACATATATTCCCCCCCGATCAGAACGAAGGGTGCCCATTTTACATGCTGAGAGATTTTCAGCCAAAATCAAAAACTTTTTGAAGCACATGAACACTTTGGACTTTGCCTTCACTGGATATACCCATGCATGCCTGGAAAAATCATTGATGAAAGTCACGAAGTAAAGATAATTTCTAAAAGAAGGTGTTTGCATAGGACCACAAACATCGCTATGTACAAGCTGCAATTTCTGAGTAGCCCAAATTGAACCATCTTTTGGAAGGAGGAATGCTGCATTTTACCCAAAATACAACCTTCACAAACATGTTTTCCTAGTGCCTCAAGTTTGAGCAAAGAGGACACCATTTCAGATTTTTGCAGGCATAGCAAACTAGCAAAATTCAGATGACCAAGGCTTTGCATCTGACATAGCCTGAGAATCATGTACTGCACATGCCAAATCATTTATAGATCTTTCATAGTCTATGAGCTTATACAGCCCACGACATAGAATGCTAGACGCAATAATCATGTTGCCATTTGATAGAGCATGAATTGTACATCTATCATCAACAAATTTGACAACCAAGCCAATCTTGGCTAATGCAGAAACTGATAACAGATTTTTCTTGATCCGTGGCACAAACAAAGCATCTAAGAAAGTGAAAGAACTACCATCAGCAGTAGTCAAAATGATCTTACCAACTCCCATAACAGGATAAGAGGATTTGTTGGCGCATGTAACAGTATTCCCTATAGGGGTAGGCTTGAGTGTAGAGAAGAAACTGCGCTGCGAGGTAATATGTTTGGTCGCCCCATTGTCAAAGTACCAAACATCTGAGTCTACTACAGACATGCACTCCTCATGAGAAGATGGGTCAAAACTACAGACAATAGTAAATGCCCATTCTTCTTCCTGCACAAGATTAGCAGACTCTATTTTTGGTGTAGAGGCCTCTGCAATAACCATTCAAGACTCTTTGTTCTTTGCCTCTTTAGCAGCCACTTTTGGACAGTTCTTTATGATATGATCATTCCCTTTACAGTACTTGCAAAAAAAATTCTGCTTTTCTGATTTTTTTCTCATCGTTATCTTGGTTCTTCGAATGTGAAGCATTTGCATACTTCTGCTTACTAGTAGAAGAGCTCCATTTTCCTTTGCCCTTCTGACTAGCCAGGAAAGCTTGATCTACAACACGCATAATGGACCTAATCTTCCTAGACTGATCTTCCTGCAACAGAACAGAGACTATGTTGTATATTATTGAACAATGCATTGCTAAAGTGTTATATTATTAATGTATTAATATGTTTTTGATGTTTCTGATATAGCAGCTGAAGGTTCGTGAGGAGCGTGCAAGGCGTGAAAGGGCGGATATCAATAATCCGAATAATTATTATTTAGCTTGTAAATAAACCTGCGTAGAAGATTCTATTGTTAAAAAAGTAATGATTAGCATAAGGATCATTGTAGACCGTAGTTTATGTTATTGAAAGCAATGGCTTTCTGTAAAAGTTATCAACTTTTAGTTTCACGCTTGCTTTTCAAAGCCGCCCTCTTGTAACCACTCTTTTCGACGTAATCAAAATTCCTATAAATACATGCACTCTGTGGACTGTCGAGGCAGAGTGCATGGGGGGAGATTGCACCCAATCTTGCGTTCGGTCTCGTCTCTTGTTGCCTCTATTTTCTGTGTGTTTTTTCTGTGTCCATAATCTCTGTATGCGCGTAAGCAAGATCCTGACAACAGTGGTATCAGATCTCTGCACGCGTCAATACAGAGGGTTCTGTTCTCTGTTCGCGATTCTGAATTCCGATTCCATCTCCATCTCCATCTCCATCTCCATCTCCGTCTTCGTCTTCGGTTTCGTCTCCTCTCTTGTTGCCTCTATTTTCTGTGTTTTTTCTGTGTCTGTAATCTCTGTATGCACGTAAGCAAGATCCTGACAACAGTGGTATCAGAGCTCTACACGCGTCAATACAGAGGGTTCTGTTCCCTGTTTGCGATTCTGAATTCCGATTCCATCTCCATCTCCATCTCCATCTCCATCTCCATCTCCGTCTTCGTCTTCGGTTTCGGTTTCTGTTCCTGTTCCAGAACCAGAACCTACGTTTTCACCTACGTTTACTCCTTCGGCTTACTCACCTACGTTTTCTCCTTCGGCTTACTCCAAGGCGTCGACTAAGGCGTCGACTAAGGCAAAGAACTTAGGCAATACATTGGCAACATTGGCACCCAAGGCTCCCTTGGCGACCGTTGGCTACGCACGAGGCAATTTTAATTTTTGAGTGGTAATAGAGAGGTTTAGAGTCCCTAAGGTAGGAGGATTTGAACCCACAACCTCCTACTTTCAAGGGAAGTACTTTGACCACTCCACCATCACTTGGAGTTGTACTCAAGTTCTCTCTCTTTCTTACTTGTGGAAGGCGCGCGCGTCGATTTCAAGATTGGACCCAAGAAAGAATCAAGTGTATCTCTCAATCCGTAGGTCGGATTGAGGCGTGTAATATACCATTGGAAAGTTCTCGGAACGAACTTTCCAATGAGGTAGCTTGGAAGTGTGAATTCCTTCAAAATCCTTGGGTGGCACTTGATTGAGTGTTCAAGATACCAAGCAAGGTTGAGAACACGGGATCGAGACACCAAGGTTGCAAACAAGAAGGTTCAATACACCAAGGTTGATAGCAAGGGTCCAAGAGCACCATGGAGGATTACAGTAATTCACCTCTACCTGCGGCAACACTTGAACAACAACTAGAGCTCTTGCAGCATGAGCTTCAAGGAGCTCAGAACGAGATCCGACAACGTGATGAAATCCTCCAAAAGATGCAAGCTGAGGAAGACAACCTTACGAGAGTAGTAAAAGCTATTGTGTCTGCCCAATCTGATGTTACTCATTCAAAGATTGGTAATAGAAACTACCAGTTTCTACGATTTGATGGCGGAAAGGATGGGCCTTTAGTACTTTCTTGGTTGTCGCAGTTTGATGATTTTTATACCGATGAAATGTATGCTGAAAGTGAAAAATTTAAATTTGCCACTAACTATTTAGTAGGTAAAGCACAACTCTGGTGGAATGTCCTGCGGCACAGTACGGAGCGTCCAACAACTTGGAAGGCTTTTCAAGAAAACGTGAAGGATTCATTTCTTCCTCCTCAATACCATTTGCATGTTCGACAAGCATGGACGACCCTTACATGGAAGGAGGGTGATACGGTTACTACCTACACAGAGCGGTTCTGGCAAAATTTACTACTTGTACGAATGCTTGAAGATGTATCAGAAGATATCTTGAAGCAGAAATACGAAGATGGTTTGGAGGTGGGAATCCAAGCTAAGCTTCAGACCCTACGACCTACAACCCTCAACGAGGCTATATCTTTTGCTTATGATGCAGAAAAAGAATTCCAGTCCATAACCAAGTCACTCCGTCTACAACAACCACGTCCACGACCATTTCCTGTTAAACCTTCATTTCCTATGAAGCGTAACTTTAATGCCGCATCTTACCCTAGTTTTCCTCGTCCTCCACAATCCAATTACTCAACTCCACTTGTTGCTTCATCTCTCCAACCAACCAAACCACCTACCCTTCAAACTTCAGCAGTGAATGCCCAACAGAAGCGACCACGAATCACTTGCTGGAATTGTTTACCGATGATCTCTTAGATAAGTTACGAGGAGCTCGTGTCTTTAGTAAAATTGATCTTAAATCGGGTTACCATCAGATTCGTATGACACAAAGTGATATTTTTAAGACTGCATTTAGAACTCAAAATGGCCATTATGAATTTATGGTAATGCCCTTTGGACTTACTAATGCCCCTGCTACATTTGCGCGAATGATGAACAATATTTTTCTTGATTACCAAGCTTTTGTTCTTGTATTCTTTGATGACATACTTATTTACAGTAAGAATGATAGTCAACATGAAAAGCATCTTGAAACAGTTTTTCATTTGTTACGAGAGAACACATTTTATGCTAATCCTGAAAAGAGTTATTTCTTTCAACGTAAGCTAGAATATTTAGGACATATTATTTCAAGTGAAGGTGTGCATGTGGATCCGAAAAAGATTAGAGTTATCATAGAATGGCCTACACCACAATCAATCACTGATGTTCGTTCTTTTCTTGGGTTAGCTAGTTTCTATAGGAAGTTTGTTCAAAATTTTTCTTATTTAGCATTGCCTCTTACCTTGTTGTTGAAAAAGAAAATAAAATTTGCATGGGGAATTACCCAACAACAGTCCTTTGACAAACTTAAACATGCACTTTCACATGCACCTGTTTTACAATTACTTGATTTTTCACAACCCTTTCATGTTGTTACTGATGCTAGTGGTTCAGGAATAGGTGCTGTTCTGATGCAAAATGACCATCCCCTTGCATTTGAGAGTAGAAAGCTTAAACCCTCAGAGCATAATTATAGTACCTATGATAAAGAATTGTTAGCAGTTGTGCATGCTTTGCGAATTTGGAAACACTATCTTATGGGCTCTGAGGTCTTAATCAAAACCGATCAACAGGCTATTAAACATTTATTAAATCAGCCCTTAATCTCTGATAGGCATCTTAAATGGGCATCATTCATTCAAAATTTCCAACCCATGATACAATATCAGCCTGGTAAAGCTAATGTTGTAGCGGATGCTCTTAGCCGTTTTCCTTTGCATTCTGTTGTTTTGAATAATGTTTCTGCCATCCAAATTCATTCTTTTCAAGAAATGGTTTCCACTTATGCATCTGATTTGTATTTTTCACGTGCATGGCATGACTTCAACAATGCTGCATCTTTATCTGATGAACATTATACATTTCATAATGGTTTTCTCTATTTTCAACATAGATTGTGCATAACCCAAGCTTTTAAAGATTTTGTCATTAAAGAAATGCATGAACCATCTTACATGGGTCATAGAGGCATACAAAGCACCATTTCTCCTTGCAAAGATTTCTTCTTTTGGCCACACATGGAAATAGACATTGCACATTATGTTTCTCAATGCATTGTATGTCAGCGTGTCAAACGTCATCATGGTAAACCATTTGGATTATTAATGCCACTTTCTATTCCAAATGAACCATGGGAACAAATCTCTATGGATTTTATCACAGATCTTCCTATCACTTCATCACATAATAATATGATTTGGACAATAGTTGATAGGTTTAGTGAATATGCATATTTCATTCCATGTACAAAAACTTTGACTGCCCCTCAAGCTGCAAAATTATTCATTAAATGCATTTTTCCACATCATGGATTTCCTAAGGTAATGTTATCTGATCGTGATGTTAGGTTTTGTAATCATTTTTGGGTTGCCTTATTTCAACATTTTGGTTCTAAAATAGATTTAAGCTCTGCATTTCATCCTGAAAGTATTGGACAGAGTGAAGCTACAAATAGTACTATTCTTGATTTATTGCGTTGTTATTCATTAGATAATCCTAATAACTGGGATGAAAAATTGCCATTGCTTCAATTTGCTTACAATAACACTTCACACACCACTACTGGTCGTGCACCTTTTGAAATAGTTTTTGGTAAAAAGCTTCCCACTCCCATGTCCCTCACCCAAACCGACATTCTGATGGCTGATTCTATTGCTCAAGATCACGTTTCTATACTTCATGATGTTCACGAGCACATTAGGAAAAGTCAAGAGCGATATACACGTATTATCAATACTACACGATTAGCCAAAGAATTCAAGGAAAATGATTTTGTATGGTTGCGAATAATTAAACGACGTCTCAAAAATATTTTGCAGCATCCTAAAATTAAACTTGCACCACGCTATTATGGACCGTTTCGCATTATAGAAAAAATTAATGATAATTCATTTCGATTAGATATTCCATCCCATTGGACCATTCATAATTCTTTTCATATTAGTTTACTTAAACCATTTAAAGGAACTTTACCACTTGCTCGACTTCTTGATGACCCTCCTTTAATTGAAGAACAATCTGAAATCTTAGTTCCTGAGAAAATCATTGATTATGATGTCACTACTACACGCACAGGTACTCAATATCATCGATATTTGGTTAAGTACAAAAATCACTCTATTGAAGAATGTCAATGGATACATAAAACACAATTAACACCTCATTATGACCACTTAATTTCTGCATATCATACACAAACACATTAATGTAACAGCTCCATGAACATTTCCATGCATGTATTTTTTTTACATGGCACATGCCTATTTTTATTCAGTGATGAAACATGTGACTGGCCATCTATGTTTATTCTTTTATCACCTGAGGTCAGTTGCTTGTTCAACTACGGGGCATGTTATACCTTATGGAATATGTTGAACAATGCATTGTTGGATTGAAATATAGAATAGCCAATGCATTGTTGGATTGTAACATGGAATATGTTGAACACTGCATTATAATTGTTAGAGTGTTCAATTATTTTATCCACTGAGGTCAGTTGCTTGTCAACTGGGAGGCGTGTTGTATATTATTGAACAATGCATTGCTAAAGTGTTATATTATTAATGTATTAATATGTTTTTGATGTTTCTGATATAGCAGCTGAAGGTTCGTGAGGAGCGTGCAAGGCGTGAAAGGGCGGATATCAATAATCCGAATAATTATTATTTAGCTTGTAAATAAACCTGCGTAGAAGGTTCTATTGTTAAAAAAGTAATGATTAGCATAAGGATCATTGTAGACCGTAGTTTCTGTTATTGAAAGCAATGGCTTTCTGTAAAAGTTATCAACTTTTAGTTTCACGCTTGCTTTTCAAAGCCGCCCTCTTGTAACCACTCCTTTCGACGTAATCGAAATTCCTATAAATACATGCACTCTGTGGACTGTCGAGGCAGAGTGCATGGGGGGAGATTGCACCCAATCTTGCATTCGGTCTCGTCTCTTGTTGCCTCTATTTTCTGTGTGTTTTTTCTGTGTCCGTAATCTCTATATGCGCGTAAGCAAGATCCTGACAACAGACTAACTCCTCAAATGACAAGGCATTTGGATTGCCTTTCATCATCGACCGAAGAGTAGAAGCAAAACTCTGATATGAATCAAGAAGACCATTCAAAACGGTCTGCACAAGTGAGCTATCTGGTCTAACCTCATCAGCAGAAATCAATTGTTCCTTTAAGTCTTTGATCTTTCTTAGAAAAATATCCATAGAATCACCTTCATTCATGTGCTCACTCTCCAACTGTTTTCAGAGGTTAGCAACACTAGCCTCATTCCTAGCTTGGTACAATGTGGTAAGTGTATCCCAAGCATCCTTAGCTATTCTGCAAGAGCAAATGTGAGGAATAATGGCATGTTTGACAGACAAAGCTATCAATGCATGTGCCTGAGCATCTCTGCCATCCCAACGAATCTACTCTGCAGTAGGTGCAACAGAAAGCACAGCACGAACAGGAATATGCAGAATATCATCATCTTCGACACCTTCTGCATCAGCTTCAGTACCTGCAGTTGTAACAGTTGCAAGTGTGATAGGGTGTTTTTCAACACCTTGCACAATGTTACACAGTCCTTTTAACCAATACATGTCACATCATATAAGCCCGGAATGGGTAGTTGGTGCCATCCAACTTATCCTCAACAGCCAACATACGAAATACATCACTACTTTCAGCCATGGCTAGTGACTAAAATACCTTGATGTAGAAAATTGATTGTATCTCAAAAAGTTGAACGGAACTACCGAGACGAGTTTTGCTAGACATGTAGCAGACTTCGATACGCTTATACTGGAAAACCAAAACAAGTATATACCTTTGGCACAAAAAGACAAAATAGCCTGCACAAGCACTGTGATAGTGCGTTTGGAGGCCGAAATGAGCTCAGATTGCAATTTCAGCACCACAAAGCGAAGCCATTTTGATCTTTGAAACACCCTGAGTATGCTCACCAAATTTCATGTGAATATGAGACTGCAACCGGAGAGGTGTAGACGACGCCCTCGATGAAGCGGTGACCTACTCTGATACCAATTATTGGAGTTCGACGTTTGCGGAAGCATGCGAACAACACAAGGAAGAAGAAGACGCTTGGATCACCACACACAATACTGAATGTATTACTAGAGAATGTACAAAGATAAGTAGCACATTAGGGCAACAGGCGTATATACAAGGCGGGGGGAAAAACCTCCTAAAGAGGGAAAAAAGTGCCCCGGCGTTCCTAGAGTGTTCACACACATCACTACCTAAATATATCAACACACACTACAAGAAAAATGCAGCTTGTTCATAATGATGTATGTGGTCCCGTCAAGACTCCATCTTTTGGGAAGCATGTATATTTTATTACCTTCATTGATGATGCTACTTGCCATACATGGGTGTATCCTATGAAAGCAAAGAATGAGGTATTTTTTTGCTTCAAAGCATTTTTAGCTATGGCTTAAAATTTTTCTTCACAAAACCTTTTGACTCTATGCACAGATCGTGGTTGTAGCTCAGTGATGAGTAGCACCTCCTTTAATGTCAATCTGGGAAGACGTGAGGATGGTATGAAGACCTCGAGCAAGTGGCGGCACAAGTGCGTGAGTGAGAAGCACACAAACATGCACACACATACACACACGCGCGCACACACGGCAAGACAAAGAGTGAGAATCAATGGAGTTCTTAGATTACTTTCAAATAGTTCTTACAAGTTTGTTTCAAGTACAATCTAACCTCAAAAATGAGCTCTCTAGCTCCTTTTATAGTTTTTGACTAACTTTGGCCCTGTTCAGACCTAGTGTCCGGCCTAGTTAAAAATTAGGTTCCAGGGCTTATTAGAGGGCTCAAACGAGATCTAAAAAATATGAAAATTGGCATGTAGATACTTCTAAAGCTCCTCAAGCTCAAGGACTCCTTGGCTTGCACAAAATGGAGCTACAAAAAGATGAAATGGTATTTACAATGGTGTTTAGTGATGAGAATCACTTTGAATGGGTGTAAAGGATTTGAAAAATTAAAGGTTGCCTTAGTGCTAGATCTGCGTGAGTGCTCGTACTTGCTTCTTCATGAGGAAAATTATTGGCCTATTTGCCAGATCTTCGTTGACTCCCTTGTCTGCTTGTGCCTTCTCTCCCTTCTGACTCTCTTCTCTTACTGCCATGCCTCGTTAGGCCTTCAGTTCCTTGTCTGCTGCTAACACCCCCCCCTCTCTCGCGTCTGTCGTCCCTGACAGACCCTTGTTGTGTGGGTTTTTGGATGTAGTACTCGACGACATCCTACGCCAAGTGATGTTCGGCAATTCTTAATCCTTTGGCCAAATCTGTGAGTAGAGCATCCCAATCTACCGGCCCGGGAACCTCTGGATGTGGTATACGTAGCTTTTCGGAATGGAGAGCTTGTTCCACTGCAAACAACTGCAAGAGATGGGATGGTCTGGGAATGAATATCTCGGAGTGATATTCCCAGAATCCCGTGACAAACATCTCTTCAAACGTTTGTTTGAAGCAGGCCGGTAGATATTTGATGCGAGCGTGCCATGCATACACAACATTAATCGATGGGGTTGTGCTCATGTCGTATACAAGGTCTTGATTACCTTCATTACATCCTAGTGCTGAGAGATGCGGTTCCTGGACATTTTTGAAGGTCCTGAAGGTGACCAACATAAGTTCGAAAATCTTCAGGCACATCTGAGTCATGACATCAGGTACATTCTTGAACCGGACCCCCCAATGTCGAATCGTCGAAATCATATATCCAATAGTAGGTGGGCCCTTAGGGGGTGCGAAGTACACATAATTGAGCCACTTCTCACATCCTTTAATCGTCAGCACTGTTTGTGTGTACTCCGGCCATGATCTCCTTCGAAATATAGGGCAATAACATGGGTTATATTTGATGTATAATGGCATGTTGTTCCATGTTCTTACCATTTCCGGGTAGGTTTCAAGCAGCCGAATTCTCCAAGTCGGTTGGCGAATATGTCCCTGCTTGGCACTTTCTGGGATGTCGTCGGGTGCAAATTGGGTGGCAGAGGTTGGTTCCCTTGAGGTGTGGTGCTTGATCTCCGCATTATAATCCGCCATTAGAACGCAAAAAGGAACATACAGGTCGTCCGATGGGCCGATCCACCTATGGTGTGAGAGATTCTTAAAATAATCGGATTTTATTACAACCTCCTCCAATTGTGACATCAATGCGATTTGGACTGCCACCCTGTCATCATGCGTCGTGGCTACTTTCTCTAAATTTTGCATCCATTCAGGTGCCTCAATTTCAATTGTGTCCATGCCCTGTTCTGTTCGCTTACCCCCGGGTGTTGGCATCGGGACATAGGGATCCTCGAATGTTTCTTCTACTTCGATTGGCACAAGATCGTCAGGCTCGGGCTCTACCAGAGGGGAGGGCTGACGCTCGTATTGCATGACCTTGCTACGTAATTCCTCAAGTTCTGCCCGGAGTTTAGTGACCTCTTCAGATGTATCTTCTGCGGTTGTGATCTTGCTGGGTGATGTCTGTCGGGTGGCCAACTGCCTTAGCAAATCATCTCTCTCTTTCTCTAAAGCGGCATGGGCCTCCATTAGATCTGCATGAGTTTCTAACACCACTTTCATATTCTCAGAGGGAATTGCCTTGAATCGCTCTGGGTCAATCTCCTGTGGGGAACCCTCCATGGTCGCCTCCAGATTTTCTTCGTTCTGTTTCTGTAATCGTTTATTCTCCTCTAGCACTGTAGACATATGCTTGCGTAGGAGGCCCAAGTTCCGTCGAAGCTTAAGGTTTTCCGTGATCTGAGAATGTAGCAGCTCGTCCATGTGTCGTCGTTCTTCATCATCTGCTTGGGGTGGGTTGGCTACTAATTGTGCATATTGTTCCTGTAATGTCACGTGCTGCTGTTGTAGTAGCTGCTTCTGCTCTTCAAGATCCCTACATCGTGCTTGGAGATCTTCGTGGCTTCGGAAAAGCCTTGTATGTTGGTTGTCAAGGTGTTGGTAGTGTTGCTCAAGTTGGGACATGCATTGATACATATTATTAAATACATTATTAAGAGGAATGGTGGGAGAAATGGTGTTGAATGCAGAGGGGAAGGGGAAGGGAAAGGGAATTGTGGATGCAGTACTGGAGAAGGGTGAGGGGGGAGGTGGGGGAATGTGAGATTGTGGGTAAATGGGGGGTGGGAGAGGTGCAGACGTGGGTGACACCTCCATGGATTCAAAAGTGGAGGCCATGATGGGAGTGACTGTGAACATGGGGATTGTGGTTGCGGTGAGAGTTGTGAACGTGTATAGAGGTGTGTGTAATTGTGAACTCCCAGGAAGTGTGATCGGAGTAGTGGTGTTTACCGTGGCTGTGGTCAGACTTATGTTTTCAGTGGAAATAGAGTATGTGGGTTGACTGATGGTTTGTGCGTCGGTGTGTGTAGTGGGTTCGGAGGTGGTGACAGTAGAGGTTACAGTGGTAGAGGGAGGTGAATGGGGCGGATGTGGGGGAGAAGGTGGCAAGGGAGGTGATGGAGGTGCACTCGACGTGTGGGCTTCCTCGGTGTCGTGAACAGTGTGTGTTGTGCCAGTGGTTGTGGGGGTGCCTTGTGGTCCTGATCCTAATACATTCATTCGTTTTCCCGTTCGTGGGGGGCGTCTGCCATATCTTTTCTCTGTCCTTCGTGATTGCGCTAGTGCAGTATGCACCGTTTCAGGTACTCCCAAAGCATCCGATATCATTTCCAAGGTGGCACGGTATTGCTCATCCACACCTTCCTCCTCCAGAATCTGGTTCATGAGGGCTTTACCCGCAGCTAATGATAGTCTGTGTTGTTCTTGAACTCGGTTCATCGTGTCGTAGAGCTTCTTTAATGCGTTAGTATAAGCTGGGGCACCTTCCAGTACTTGTAGGGCTTCCTGATCATACTCTTGTTCTTCTTCGTCTGATTGTCCACCCTGTGCCTCCTCATGTGCTTCTTCTTCATCGTCCACATTGACTACGTCCGGTTGACTAGGCTGGGCTTGGTCTGGGGCAGTTTGCTGTCCACCAGCTTGCTCTGCTTCAACTTCCGCATTTACAGCTTCGATGATTCTAGCAACTTCTTCATCCGTTAGATCCTCCAAAGTGAATCCATGCGAGAATTCCAGATCAGTAGGTACTGGTGGAAACACAAGGTTAGGGCCATCTCTGCTGTGCCTGGGTAGCCTGATAGTAAATGGTTGTACTCGTCGGGGAAGTCTTGGGGTTGTTTCAGGCGTTAGGGTTGCACCGCGAGCTTGTGCGCAAGGCATCTGGACAGCACCTCTCATCTTCTTGGAGGGAGGCCCTACAGCTGACAATCTGTGTTGAAACTCTTGTGCTCTGGTCCAAATGAGAGCCCTCTGCACCAATACATCATATGCGAGATATCTGTACACAATTCTTGTAAGCGCACAGCAACCATACAGTACAGACTTTTGCTTCTTATACCATCTCTGATGAGCCATATGAATCTGGTCGATAATCCAGTGGGGCATATTGATGGTCAAATCAAAAGCATTCGCTAGGTAGAGGCTAAACCAGATCTTTTTGGGAGGCATTGTGAACCTTTCCTGCGTGGGGAATGCGAAATGTTGCATGACCATGCGTAAGTGAATGGCGATCGTAGGTGTCATCGCAACCATGTCCTTCAACTTCGTCAGATTCCTGTTCTTCATATTGTCTGGAACCATAGTCTCTTTCTCGGTTGGAATGTGCATACCTTTCATGTCGAGTGCTTCTCTTACCAAGTTGATAGTCAAGCGGAAACGCTTCAGCTCGTTGCCCCTTGTGAGTGATGGGAGCACAAAGGAGCTGTATCCTTTCTTGTCTTTGCTTGGAGTGAGGGTGCTAATTAAGTATGAGCACCTTAGAAAATCTGGCTTTGGTAGTTGGAACTTGAAGTAATCATAAAGCCCAGCCTTCTTCCATATCGACTTCAGTCCTTCATTATTCTGTAGCTTTTCAAACTCCCTGGTAAAGAAATGGTATCTGCCCCAACGTCCATTGAATTCCACCTCGGACTCCCACATATATGTGCCTTCACCCAGAGGTCCAGCAACATCACTGAACCAGTGTGAGGTTTTACCCACCGGCAGTGTGTGACCCTGTGGAGGATTTTGAATCGGTATGGCATGTAATGCCCTTAATGCCACTGGTCTTTCCTTTAATTCCTCCTCGACCGAAAGGCTTTCGATGTCCACCACTTGGGGGCTGTGCCTGCCTGGGAGCTAGTTCCTACCGTATCTGCCATGTTGAAAACTTCGCAGCTGGTTCTGCGAGAATATATGAATAAACGTTAACATTGCAATGGACACAAAAATGACACGGTGTCCCTTGTTACAACATTAACTTAAAGTTCGGGAGTGGTTAGGGGTTAGTAGGTGCTCGGTGCTAGTGTGTGTAGCTAGGAATTGGGTAGACCTACGAGGTAAGCGGAATGATGTGAAGTGAAAGTGAAGCGGTTAGTAGGTGGTCATGGATTTACAATTGGGGTCCGGGGGTTTGTTACAAGTCTTGGGCTGCCAAATGCAGTGGATGGGTTTTGTTCTTGGTTCCGTAGATACTCTCGAGAGCTTTATAGGTGTGTCAGCTTGGAAATGAGGCCTTTTAGGGACCCATTTACAAGTGATTCTGTTCGTGCTCATGGGCTTTGGTGTTGAAAATGAGTGGATGTAGGTTGTGCGAGTGAATGGATCGTGCTGTGTAGGGTGTGTTCTTGGTGTAGCTATTTGAGCCCGCAAACAAGCCTTAAGCACCCAAATTTGTCTTGATTGTGGGCTAGCCTTCATCGACTTCTTGGGCACCCAAATAGACTTCACGTTAGCAGATGAGCTTCTGAAAGACTCCTTATTAGTATCGTGTTGTTGGTTACTAATAAGAGGCTTTGCCCGTGTGGTTGGCTTGAGTGCAACCGGGTGTTCTCCTTTCCGTACCCACACTTGTTTCACTTGCTGGGGCATTTTGCTGCGCAGGTACTTTTGATCTCGGACATAGGAAGTACTCTGCTTCTTCTGCCTTTGATCCATCTTTGGTTGCTGCCTCCTTCTGGCCTTTGGAAAAGAAGGGAGTTCCGTTGCATCCCTGACTCCTTTTTTGCGAATATCATTCCTCTGCAACACATAGTTTTGGACAAGAACAACATGGTCATCTTCATGTGTACTCCTGGAAGGACCAGGAGTCTGTGTCTTTCCTAGTTCCTTGAGTGCTCCATTATCTAACTCTACTGTAATTCGACTATGATCGACCCAAACCTGAAGAAGTCCGCTTCTTAGGTTTAAGTTGACTGCTTGGTCATAGATCCAGTCTTGACCCAAGACAAGAGGTTCAGTGAGATCCTCGTCTTGACACACTAGTACTTTAACTGTTATTGCCTCATCATGAATGTAGAGGGGGAGTTCCACCTCACCCATGCAAGGGGTTTCCACGCCTCCCAACCCTATGAGATATGCTTCCACAGGATTGACAGTTAACTGCAACTCTTGACAGTAAGACAATTTAACAGCACTAGTGGCTGCACCTGAGTCAATCAAGGCTCTCACGGTCCTTGCACTCTTTCCTTGTCCTATATCTAGGGTTATGAAAGGACGTCGATCAATTATCCTATGCGAGCTTGTTCCTGCGACTTCACACATGGCCATAGGATATCCTTGATCTGCATAGTCATTCGTTCTAGGCTGATCTCTACCTTGCCTTCGTAACTTCATCCTTCTGATGCGTTCTAAAGTTTCTGCTTGAGCTTCTTCTCGAACTCGCTTTTCTTCCTCTTTGCGTTTTTTAGCAGTGTTGAGTCGGCTAAGCATTTCCTCCGTGAGGGGTTCTTGATACAACTTGACTCTGCAACCGCTAATATAGTTTGGGAGAACATCACCCTCTAATGTGGCCAGTTGTACTGCTCCACTCGTGGAGATCCTATTGATGATCATAGGTCCGTAGCCTCTCTTTTCTAGTTTCCTTGCGTGTTGTTTCAGTGTGTAGACTAAAACTAGATCTCCTGCTTTCAAACCCTTATCCTTCACATGGGCATCGAAGTATGCCTTCTGTCTCTTCTTAGCTGCATATATCCCTGCAGCTGCTCTCAGTCTTGTTTCTCCTAATCGTTCAAGGTCAAAGATCCTAGAGGAGAGCTCATGACCTGTCCATTCGTGCTCTTGTGCTACTTTCAACGTAGGTATTAAGAAGTCCAAGGGTAGCACTGCGTTTTGGCCGAATACCATCTGAAAGGGGGTGGCTTGGAGTACCGTTTTGTAGGTGACTCGGTATGCCCAAACAGCATGGTGCAGCTGTTTGTCCCAATCAGAGCGTTTAGTGTTCACTAATTTTGTCAGCACATTGCATAAGACCTTATTAGTGCTCTCAGCTTGTCCATTAGCTTGAGGGTGATAGGGGGCAGACTTCTTGTGTATTACCAAGAATTCTTGGAGTAGATTTTCAATCACTTCGTTCAAGAAATGAGTGCCTCTATCACTTACAAGCTCTATAGGTAGTCCATATCTTGTGAATACATTCTCAAACAAGAATTTAGCAGTTGTCTGAGCGTCATTCTTTGTCGTAGCTTTTTACCTCTACCCACTTGGTGAGATAATCTGTGGCAACAATGATGTATTTTGCATGGGAACCCTTAGCTGGGGGATTAATAGGACCTACGAAGTCTATTCCCCACTTAGAGAACGCACGTCCACCCATCATAGGTTTCAGCGGCATCTCATCCTTGCGTATAGGATACTGAGTTCGCTGACAGACATCACACCGTTTCACATAGGTATGTGCATCCATGTGAAGGGTAGGCCACCAGAAGCCCGCAAATAGTATTGCCTTGATCACCCGATCTGGTCCAAAGTGTCCTCCTGCTACTCCTTGGTGAGCAGTTTCCAAGATCTTAAGATATTCACTCTCATGGACACACAACCTTAGGTAACCATCTTTACCACGCTTATATAGATTATCACCAATGAGGGAGTAATCCTGGGCTTCTTGTTCTAAACTCCTTTTCCTAGCCAGAGTCATGTCTGGAGGGAATGTTTTTGTCCTCAAGAAGGATACTAGAGGTTCACTCCAATCTGGCACAATGGATACTTGATAAAGAGTGGCGTGTTCCACAGGTGGTTTAGTGCAACAGATTGGGCATTCCTTGCACAACTTTTGGACATCCGCTTCCATAGTTGGCCAATGCACTCCGAGTCTCTTTAGGGTCTGTAAAGTTCGTTGCTTTGAGTAGTGTTGCTCTAACGCACCTACATGTGCTAATTGCAACCATTTAGCGTACTCATCCTCTTCTACGCAACAAGCCAAGATCCCTTGATCTGTGTGCTTGTACATACTTCCAGCCATGATGTGGTACTTTTGAGCTTTCACAACCTCTCTATTCCGTGTGTTCACCACTAGATGATTAGGCCCGTACGTCAATACTGGTACCAATGGCTTAGCCCACTGCGGTATGACTTCCAAATTAAACAAGTAAGCATCAGGAAGGTCATCTGATACTCCTTGTGGGGCTTCTCCCGACGTGAGCCTAGAGAGGTGATCTGCTCTCAAATGAGTCCTCCCTTTCCTTACCACAACCTCAAAATCATATTCCATTAGCAAGAGAAACCATCTCACTAATCTTCCTGTATTGCATGGCTTGTTTACGAGGTATAGCAATGCTTGATGATCAGTAAAAAATTTAAACTTATTTGCAAGCAAATAGTGTCTAAATTTCTTAACTGCATAAACCATGCCTAAGCCTTCTCTCTCCGTAGTGGTGTAATTTCGTTCAGCTGCATTCAACTGTCTACTGGCATAGGCAATTGGAAGATCCATATTACCTTCACCAGTAGGTTGAGCAAGTACACACCCAATGGCATAATTGGATGCATCCACGTGAACATGGAATGGCTTATTCCAATCTGGTGTGGTCAAGATTGGTGCTGAACATAATCTTCGTTTAAGCTCCTGGAAGGAATTCTCACATTCATCCGTCCACTCAAAGTTAGTCAGAAGTCCGTACATGGGCTTTGCAATGACAGCATACATGTGTATAAATCGTCGGTAATAACCACAATGCCCCATGAAAGCTTGTACTTCCTTGACATTCTTTGGCCTAGGTAGCTCTGCTATAGCTCTCACTTTCTCTTCGTCAGTAGATATGCCATTCTTTGACACTATGTGTCCTAGAATCTTTCCTTGCCTGACCATAAAAACGCACTTTTCTGGGTTCAGGCAGACTTGATATTCTCTACATTTGTCAAAGATTTGTCTGAGTTCAGGGATATGGGTTTGTCTAATGTTGGAATGAGCACAAAGATCATCAACATAGAATTCTAAATTTTTCCTCAGGAACTCTTTAAATACATGGCACATCAGCCTTTGGAAGGTAGCTGGTGCATTGGTAAGCCCAAATGGCATTACTCTAAAGGCAAAAATGCCCCATTTTGTGGCAAAGGCCGTCTTATGCTGGTCCTCTGGAGCTATGGCTACTTGATTGTAACCCGAAAATCCATCAAGGAAGCTGTAGACTTCCTTGCCTGCCACTCTTTCTAAGAGATGTTCTGTGATGGGGAGCGGATAGTTATCTCGAATAGTGGCAGCATTAACCTTCTTCAAGTTAATGCATACGCGCAGCTTTCCATTTTTCTTGGGCACCACAACGATGGGGGATACCCACTCGGTGTGCTCAATTTCATAGATAAATCCAGCTTCAACCAATCTATCTATCTCTTCTTTGATCTTAGCAGCGTAATTATCGTTATATGTATAGGGCTTTTGCTTAGAGGGTTTGGCATCTGAAGTCATGGGGATGGTGTGTGAGCATATGTCCGGGTCAACACCTTTCAAATCCTTGTAACTCCAAGCGAATACATCTCTCTATTCCCTTAGCAAGGCAATTAACGCATGCTCTTCTTCCTCTGTTAGGTCATGGCCTATGTATGTGCATCTCTCCTCTCCTTCTTCTAGGGCCACTACTATTTTCTTGGTGGTTTCTTTGTTATCATAGGCCTCTCCTACTTGTGCCTCTCTTTTAGGCATTCTTATCATAACTCTCCTGTCGTCTATCTCATACTTCTTAAAATTTTCTGGGACCTCAAACAAAGATTCTTCCTCTTCTGGTGAGGCTTCTCTCTTCTTTCGGTTCTTTCCTTCTTCCTTCTGGGTCACATGTGTTGCTAATCTTACATCGTTTGTAAGCTCTCCATGCCTCTGGGGTTGAAATTCTACTTCATGGAAGTATTCTTCATCTGATGCAAATGGTGGGTCCATAATGATTGACTCTAGGTCGGAGTCACTTGCATCCTCAAATGCATCAGGGCTAGGTTCGCATTCTTCTAGAACTGCCTCTCCCATGATTGGCTCTATGGAGAAGACTGAAATGTCATAGCCATCCTCATCACAGTGAGGTGTCCATTGTTCCTCATTGATGGCTACATCCATTGTTGCTAAAATTTCTGCCCAGCCGTGAGGTTCAAATTCTTCATCAGGAAAGACTACAGGTGCATAGGCTGGATCTTGGATTGATCTATGGGTTTCTTTCGCACCTACCTCTCTGGCCTTCTCTCTCTTCTCTTCGTCTACTGCTACTTTGCACATCCATAAGTGGGTGTCTTCATGCATCCATGAGGATCCTGAGCCTATGGAATGCACGGATTCCGTATCATCTTTGGCTCTATGGATGGGATTCCACTGGATAGGAGGTACATCTCTATGAGAGTAATCTTTGAGATTCACTTTGGTCGTAACACCTAAGTGCTGCAGGTACAAAGAATTGGTTCCCCAATCCTGTACCACTTGCAACTGTCGCATAAATGGTCTTCCCAAAATCATCTCATAGGCATGATTTTTGCTAAAGTCACATATAGCAAATGTATGCTCGAACTCAACACCACATGTAGTGAGAGTTATTCCTTCTAACAACCCTAGGGGTCTCTCTATGTGACCATCGGCCATCTGCAATTTCATTCTCGTTGGCCTGAGTGCCGGCTTGCCCCAACGCTTCCATAGGGAAGTGGTGGCAATTGCAACTCCTGCACCTGAGTCCAAAATTGCCTTGGTGGTGTACTCCTGGTAGGTGATGGGAAGATAGGTGTTCCCTTCTTCGCCTTCACACATATCTCCTATCTTATCCAAGGGAATTTCTGGCACCGTCCTATGGGATCCTACCTGGGAACGAGGTTTGGCTATTTCTGGTACTTGTTTGGCAACATGTTTCCATAATTCAGGTCTAACTTTGAGTAGCTCTTCTAACTTGAGATTGCACTGCACGTTAGTGTTCTTCACTACCTCTATGTTCCTAGGTATGACTGAATCTTCGTTTCTTACCATGACTGTGGGTGCTCTCATACACGTGGACTTTGCTTCCCATGGGCCTGTGAAGTGGGGTAGCTCTTGTATGGAATTAGACTCGAAGTCCAATCTCTCGTGAGACTGAGTACTCTCATGTTCCCCGTAAATAGATGGGATGTCTTGTGGGAATTGGTCGTGTGCATCATCCACAAGTTCAAAGGGAGGGGCGACTTCACTTTCGTTATCCCATTTGTCTTCTTGAATCTCTCGTAGGAAGTCTGGTGCAAACCGATTCATAGAAGAAGAAGTGTCTGGCTCCGTAGAATTAGGCACATAAGCAACCTGGGAAGGAGGGCTTATTCTATTACTTTTCCGAACAGGCTCATACGCTCCCTGAGAAGGAATGTAGGCAACCTGTGGAGGTACGTAAGCTTTCGAGGGGGGCTCACCTGCCTTTTGGGGGGGGAGATAAGCTTCTTGAGGAGGCACATGGGCTTCCTGAAGAGGCTGGCTTATCCGTTCTCTTGCCCTTTCCTTTCTTTGAGGGGCAGGTTCCTTTTCTGATTGTGCAATTAGCCTCTCCATTCTTTCTAGCAATCCATCAAAGTGTAACTGCGTCTTAGCTGAGCTAGAGATGTTAAAGAGGCGGCTAGCCTCAAACATGGCTTGAGCCAATTCCACCATCTTAGCACAAATTTTAGTTCGTTCAAGCTCTAGCTCGGCTCTAGGGTAGCATTTTTCATGATCGGTTATGGTTGGCCCTTCTTGGATTCTGGCCTGATATGCTTTAAGCATCATGTTTAGGTCCTCGGGAGTGGGATCTGCTAGGACTGATCCTACTTTGGGGGGTGGTGGAGTCGTATGAGGCGGGTTGGAAGGTGGTGGATCGGATGGAGATGGGAATGGTGGTGGCGGAGTAGTGTGAGAGGGAGTTTGAGTTGTGAGTTCGATTATTCTGGCTCTTGTTTCTCTTACGCTTTCCTCGAGTTCACTCATCTTCTTTGCCCATTGCCTTTTCATTCTTTCCCGACTATCTTTCCAAGCTCTAGTCCTTTTCTTGGTTATGCTCTCAGTTTCACTAGTCTCTGGGCCCTTTTCCTGGCTTGCCCCTTGGTTTTGCTGCAATGCCTGAGCTCTAGTGACTACCTGTACTGGTGCAGTGGAAGTCACGCTCCCTGTGGAGTCTACCACTAACCCAACAACGTTGATAGGAGTGATTTTTGGCATGTTATTGGGGTTCTTTGGGCAATCTCGTAAGAGATGCTCTTTTCCACAGTCTTGGCAAAAGCCTTGGATCGTCACTAACTGGAGTTGTGTAGGTGGAGGCAAGGGACAATCACGAATGAGGTGATCTCCCTGACATCTGTAGCACGGTCCTCTAGGGAATGGGGGTCTTACCTGCCTTGGTTGAGGTCTAGGGTTGGGGTTTGCATACATGACGTTTGTATAATCTGCCTCCCAACTAGGTTCATTTGGCTCTTCGCTGTAATAGGACTCACCATGCTCAGGAGATTGCATGTAGTAAGCATGGGGGCTATCGACGTGTGTAGAATCAAAGCTATGGTCACTGGGGTCACTTTCAGAAAGCAAGGATGTTACAGGGACTATAGCTCTATTGAGGTTCTCTTCTGCAGTAGTGTACTTTACCGGAATCACATTGGCTGGGGCAGGGGGTTGTTGTGCTAACACAGGTTGAGGCCTTTGTTGGGCTTGATATGGTTGCTGATAAGGTGGCTGTGGCCTGCCATATGGCTGAGGAGGGTACTGGTTCTGGTATCTTCCCTGTGGTGGATAGGATTGAGGGTAGGTTTGCCTAACTGTTTGCTTATTGTAGGGGCAATCTTGTGCGGTATGATTGGTGTACCTTCGTTCTATGGTGCAATATTGGCTATTTGGATTGACCTGGGGTTGAGCCATAATGGGACACACGTTTGCCATATGGTCACCACCGCATGTATAGCACCTCTTCGCTGGGGTAAACCTCGGAATTTGTTTGCTAGAGACGCCTAGTTTTTGGGCCACTTTCTCTACGAGTTCCTCAATTGATGTGGATTGCGTGGAAGAGTGACTAGATGCACTATTTGAATCTTTGTAGATTTTAGAAAGCTCTAGTTCTTCCCCTAGGTTATCTTCAATGTCAATGCACATGCGTACACACTCTTCTATAGTCCTAGGGTCCTTCAGATACACATAGGATCTCAATTTCATACTCAGCAATCCATCAAGGAATAAGGCTACTTGTTTGGCAGGTGTGGGTAGCTCCGAGACAGGGCACCTTTCAAGATATTGTCTAAATCTTCTTCCTGCCAATCTTACAGTCTCTTGGGGAGTCTGTTTGAAGCCGTGAATCAATGAGGAGGTATTGTGTCTTATGCCACTCTTAGAGAACTCTACAATGAAAGCCTCTAGGAGTTGGTCTATACACCTGAATTGTCGCTCATCCAATGGCTGAAACCATGTAAGTGCTGTGTTCCTAAGGGTTAGACCGAAGGCATTGTACTGCGTGAATAGATCCTCCACTTGTTCAGCTCTCAAGACTTGCTTGAACTCCGCCACATGATCATAGGGATCTCCTGTGCCATCAAAGTAATTCTTCATGGACTTAACTAGCTGGGTCGGTCTCAAAGTTCTTATGTGCTCTCTAGGTCTCGGCAGAGGGAATCCATCCACATTTCTTTGGTTCCTGTGAGCTCTAAGTATCTCAGGTTCTACTCTATTCGTCTCCGTCCTCGTTCTTTCTCTGCCCACTGGGTTGGCAAAGCTTACTTCTGGTCTATCTCTACTTCTCTTTGAGTTCCATGAGCTTGGGATGTTCCAGCTCCAGGGTGACCATAGGATACATTCGATCTTGGTTGGGGAAAAATGAATTCACCCTTCCAAGTGTAAGCATGCCTATCATTTTCTGTCACCACAAAGATTCTTTCCGAAGTGTGATTTAAGTAGGTCACTCTACCTGGGCTATCCGGATCCTTAAACTCATAGATCATGATAGTTCCTATATCAGTTGGCTGATTAGATTTATACCTCCAAAAGGCTTCGTCAGTTTCTCGATTGAGGAGCAACTCTATGCTCTTGTTGTCTTGGGGAACCCACTCAGGCGTGATAATCCTAGTGAGAACAGATTTGCCTCGGGGGGTTCTAGGTTCTGCACCCATGTTTCCTTGTTCCAAGTCACCTAAGTCCGCCTCTGAGATTACATTCCCAAATTCATCTGTCCTATCTGGGTGACTGGTGACTACGTATATGGTTCCTTCTTTGTCCTTCTTTGATCAGGATTCTTAATTTGTACCACAGATCTTCCTAGGCCGTCCTCATAGATGCTAGCACCTAATCGGTTGGTCCTAAGGTATTCCAGCTGTGTTTTGTAAGGGCCTTCTACCCTGTACAAGTAAGGCACTCCTGAACTTCCCGTAGGTCTGTCCATGCCTTGAGACATCTCTGACTCACTGGTCTCAGAGCTAGGGTAGTATGAGTGGTGGCTCAACTGCTAGGCCCAGGACCTAGCAGTGTGGTTAACACTAGCCTCTGAAGACCTAAGGCTTTGTCTCTCCCTTACTAGATGCCGTCCTGATCTAAGGTTCATATGCCTATCTAAGTAGCCCAATTCTTTGCCCAGAGTACAACCTCGTTGCTGGTTACTTTATATTAGTCGCTTGGTTCTTTTTAGTTATTTCTCGTGTTTAAGGTCTTGTCTGATATTACGTCGTCAGGAATACTTGAATGTTCTTCGTGCTTTCAGGTTGATCGTTCCACGTTAGGTTCTTTTCCTTTATGTTATCGACAGTACAGAGATTAGGTTTTTAGCTTGAACTTGAGTTTTTAGGTAGTCTTCAACTTGATTCCTGCCTATCGTCGCCCTGACTTACTCCTACCTCTCGTCGTTCTTAGCCTAAACTATGAATTGACAGAGGGGGTTAAAAGTTTCCAACCTTTTGTTTCCTGCTTGGTTGCCCTTGAGTGCCCAGGAAGTGTGTTCCCAAGCTTGCACTTACACTTGCTTAGAACACCTTTCGAAGCTCTCAATAGATCTGTAAGAGGTCCAAAGTTAGCCTTAAGATTTAAATTCCAAAGACAGAACCGATGAGTTTCAGTCCTGTAGCACAAACACAAACTTGCATAGCGATTTTTAAGAAAATAATTCTAGAGACCCCTGACTTTGATCCCCCTGGGTATGGTCAACTTCAAAATACCCTATCTGAAAATCAATGTATTATCTTTATAAAAACAGTTGAGGGCGTGTAGTATATGCCACGAGCTTTCCAACAAGCCCTAGAGCTCAAAAAATTGATTTCGTATGCAGAAGTTATGACTGTTCAGGGTTTAGGGGGTTAGGACAGGATTCAATCTGGCTGACGGATCCTATGATTTTCTCCCAAAACACAAGTGTAGGAACCTCCAATTATGCTAATGGACTGACTATTTGCCCCAAAATTATCCCAAAGTTTGAACAAAAGCAAACCCTAATTTTTGGCCGAAAAGCCTGTCAATCGCGATCGACAGAGTCGACATGGCGATCGACACGTTTTCCGGATTTTTCGCCAAAATTTCAGTCAATCGGGGGCCTATCAGTCGCGATGGACACGTGGCTACGCGTAAAAGTCAATCACTCGTTGAATTTCAGTCGGTCGCGATTGACGGTATCAATCGCGATTGACAGGGTCCTACTTGGCAATCTGTCGGTTGTGAAGTCTGTCGGTCGCGATCGACAGGGTCTGTCGGTCGCGATTGACAGGGTCTGTCGGTCGCGATTGACAGGGTCTGTCGGTCACGATTGACAGAAAATCACGGAATTTTTCTACTGTTTTATGTGATTTGGGAAGTGCTCATCATGCTTGTGCTAGTGGTGAACTTTGTTTTACCAAATGATCGAATTTTCTGTCGATCGCGATCGACAGAGGCTGGCGACTGCGAGACAGATTCGACGAGTTTTGTACCTGCGCAGGAAGCTGGGGATGGTGATTCAGCAAGGTCCTGCAAAAAGCTCAAGAAACATGCAAGAAAACACACACGCAATATCGCTCTCTCGCTCTCTCTCACAAGTGAAATGAGGGAAATGAGGTGGGAAAGGTGATATGATCAAAAAACAGAAATTTTTGCGATGATGGAGATGGAGGTGGGGGATGGTGATGATGATGATGGAGATGAAGATGGTGAAGGAAAACAAGAAAATAGGTGAAAGTGAAGAAAATACCTACAACTCCAACGCGTCAACTCTACGTCTTACCATCACACGCTCGTCCTCAAAATTCGATCCCCGGCAACGGCGCCAAAATTTGGTGTAGCTCAGTGATGAGTAGCACCTCCTTTAATGTCAATCCGGGAAGACGTGAGGATGGTATGAAGACCTCCAGCAAGTGGCGGCACAAGTGCGTGAGTGAGAAGCACACAAACATGCACACACATACACACACACGCGCACACACGGCAAGACAAAGAGTGAGAATCAATGGAGTTCTTAGATTACTTTCAAATAGTTCTTACAAGTTTGTTTCAAGTACAATCTAACCTCAAAAATGAGCTCTCTAGCTCCTTTTATAGTTTTTGACTAGCTTTGGCCCTGTTCAGACCTAGTGTCCGGCCTAGTTAAAAATTAGGTTCCAAGGCTTATTAGAGGGCTCAAACGAGATCTAAAAAATATGAAAATTGGCATGTAGATACTTCTAAAGCTCCTCAAGCTCAAGGACTCCTTGGCTTGCACAAAATGGAGCTACAAAAAGATGAAATGGTATTTACAATGGTGTTTAGTGATGAGAATCACTTTGAATGGGTGTAAAGGATTTGAAAAATTAAAGGTTGCCTTAGTGCTAGATCTGCGTGAGTGCTCGTACTTGCTTCTTCATGAGGAAAATTATTGGCCTATTTGCCAGATCTTTGTTGACTCCCTTGTCTGCTTGTGCCTTCTCTCCCTTCTGACTCTCTTCTCTGACTGCCATGCCTCGTTAGGCCTTCAGTTCCTTGTCTGCTGCTAACAGTGGTGGTGAATTCATTCACATGAGTTTAGTGCTTTTTTTTGTGAAAGAGGTATTTCACACCAATATACAGTTCCATATACACCTCAGTAAAATGGTGTTGCCAAGCGTAAAAATAGAACTCTACTTGAAATGGCACGATGTATGGTTAAAGGAAAACACCTTCCTGATAAGTTTTGGATGGAAGGGGCCGTGTGTGCAAACTATGTGTTGAATCGCTACCCTACAAAAGCATTGAGAGTCATCACTCTTTATGAGGCTTGGAATGGACATAAGCCCATGGTTAGTCATATGTGTGTGTTTGATTGTTTGGCATATGCTCTTGTGCCATCACAACAACGTCACAAACTTGATGACAAGACAAAATGTATATTTGTTGGTTATAGTGTTGAAAGTAAGGGATATCGTTTGTATCATCCATTGACGAACACAATTATTATGAGTCGAGATATGGTATTTGCTGAAAATTCAGTTTTCCCTCTACTTGAATGCAAAAAACAGCCAAAAGTAAGCTCACAAGATGTGTTTGATACACTCATGCCTTTGTTCTAGAATGGTGTGCTTGACTATGGCCATGTAGACCAGCCACATGAGGCTCAAAGGGCTGAAAAATTCCAGCAAAATAGAGCTGAAAATGCAGAGAATTTCTAGCCAAAAAATGTTGAAACTATTGGAAATTTCCAGCCACATGTGGTTGAACATTTGCGACAAAATATGGCTTAAAATGAGCATGAAATTCAGCCCACACATGATGTACATATTGCATAATGAACGCATGTCTATCAAGAGTGCACAAACTATGCCAAAGTGGCTGAAACAAACTTTGTAGGACAGCAAATTGAGTGCACCTTTACTTGGTAGATCAAGTTCTCACCATGCATCAAGTAATTTTGTGGATTATTCTCTTATTGCAACAGCATGTAATGAAGAGCCACTTTCTTTTGAAGATGCATGTGACTATCCACAATGGATGAGTGTTATGCAATCAAAAATGGATTCCATACATAGGTGTGGTACTTGGGAGTTATGTGAATTGCCAAAAGGAAAGAATGCCATTGGTACAAAGTGGGTTTACAAGATTAAGAGAAAATATGATGGTAGCATTGATCGCTACAAAGCTAGATTGGTTGCCAAACGATATGTGCAACAATATGGCATTGACTATGAGGAAACTTTTGCACCTACTTCAGGCATGACTACCATTCGTACCATGGTTGCATTGGCTGTCCATCGAGGTTGGAAAGTGCATTAGCTGGACATAAAAACAGCCTTCCTGAATGGTGATTTGCAAGAAGAGGTCTATGTGAAGCAACCTCTTGGATTTGCCATGAAAGGGAAAGAGCATATGGTTTGTCGCTTGCATAAAACCTTGTATGGTCTCAAGCAAGCTCCACAGGCATGGTATGAGAAAATCCATAAGCACTTGATTGCTCTTGGCTTCACATGTAGTCCAATTCAAAGCATACTCTATGTACGCAAAAATTGGGCTGATCTTACAATGCTTGTTCTTTATGTCGATGAGATACTCTTGACTGGGTCATGTGATGCAAAACTTGACATTCTTATGGCTGATTTGAAACATACTTTTGATGTCACTTATCTTGGTCTTTTGAGATACTATCTTCACATCCAATTTGTATTTGTTGAGGGGGGAATTGTTACGCATCAAGCAAAGTATGTTGAAAAAGTACTTCACCGTTTTGACTTTGAGGATTGCAAGCTAGTTTCCACACCAGCTAAGACAGGATTTAGATTCTCAGTTGAGGATTCTAGTGATGCATTTGACACTTCTATTTATCAACAAGTTGTGGGATGTCTTATATATGCATGCAACACAAGGCTAGATATACAGTATGGAGTTTCCCAGTTGAGTAGATTCATGCATAGCCCTCGCACTAAGCATTGGCAAGCAGTGAAATGTGCGTTTAGATATCTCCGAGGTACTTTAAGCTTAGGTCTCTTTTATGGCAGAGATATTCAGCCATGCTTGCATGATTTAACAGATAGTGATTGGGCTGGTTGTTATGATACTCGCGTGTCCACTAGTGGTAATTGCTTTTTCCTTGGAAACTCATGCATATCTTGGTTGAGTAAGAAGCAACCTATAGTGGTGACATCAAGTTGTGAAGCTGAGTACAAGGCAGTTTTCACAACTACAATGGAGTGTATATGGCTGAGACACCTATTGATGGATCTTTGCATGGAGATTGATGTTGCTACGCATATTCTCACTGATAGTGAGAGTGCTTTGGATCTTGCATGAAACCCAATGTTTCATGCATGGAAGAAACATATTGAGGTGTATTATCACTACGTGAGAGAGCGCCTCCATGCAAGAGATATTGATTTGGTATATGTGCCTACACAAGATAATGTGGCAGACATATTCACCAATGCTCTTCCACGGGAAAAGTTTGAAGCTTTTCACAAAGCTTTAGGCTTATTACCTTGTGGGGGTTGATCTATCACTCGCTGTATGTGTTCACATCATTTGCCCCAGGGGGTTTGTTACACTTATGTGTTCCTCGAGTAGCTTTGATGTGAACCTTTTCCCTATACATGGGCACTTTTTACTCTAGTGTTGGCTAGAGGTTTTTTCCCCATGTTACCACATACATGATTCACTCATATGTGGTGGTACTTTGTACTTAAGTATATTATTCAACTCTTACTTGAGTTCATTTCATTGTCAATAGTGAGAGTTATTCCAACAAGCATCTTCATCTTGTCACTTGCTACATTTGTGCTCCTTGTGTGTGCTTTTCGTGTGTCTCTCACACTTCTACACACACCCGATGTTGATGATCCCTACATAAATGGCTTTTGGATACTTTCCCTACACACTTACTTACTTGTACAAATGTAAAAGATCGCTCCTATGATTAGGTTATTTTTTATTGAGACTTGCCCATCCATCAAGGAAGAAACCACTCCCATTCCATGAAGATTCAATGGGCACACTTATCTACAAGATTGGGAGTGATTCTCTCCATGAATATTGAAAGACAATTTTCTTCTCACTCTATGAAGTCATTTGATGATTCAAATGACATACGATAGAGAATAATGATGAAAAGTCATCTATCCTCAATCAAAAACAACAATAAAGGAACTTTGAAACTATCTCAAGCTCTCTCATCTAGTGACTAAAAGTGTGAGAAGGGGAGCATGTTTGTTTTTCAAGGCATGCATTGTGCCCTTATTCCTTAAAAACCACTTGATTCTTTAGTGTATACAAGAAAATCCTTTGCTTTGTTTGCAATAACTCATTAAGGTTTTCCACATACTTAGATGGGCCAAATAGAAATATTATCAAACTTAGCAATCTATTAGTATTAGACATTCTTGTTACTAATAATCTTTATGTAAGAGGCTAAATGGCCATTAAATAATCTTGTATGTATATTTCTTAATAAAACATATAACATCTTGGTAATCCACACACAGTATTGATACTATCTATTATGAAATATAGATGCTATGAATATGAGCTCTCTAGTTTTCTATAGGTTGATGTGTTTAGAAATGTAGTGATTTCTATGGCGTCATCCAAAAAGATACTCCAAGTTTCAAGAAGTTGAGAATCTCCCCTTCACTTGTATAAAAGAAATTATATGTGTAGCATCTATCCGTATAAAGATCATCTAATACATCATCCAAAAGGATATTCCATGTTTCAAAGAGTTTGCAATCTCACGTTCATTAGCATAAAAAAAAATTTGTGTGAAGATGCACAAATCATTGATAGTATGTGCATTGTAGACAAAATCTACAACACTATGCAACTTCATGAATACTTCAAGGTGAAAACCAAGGCACAGACTTGACATATGTTACCATTACCTTGCCATCATTTTCCTAAAATTTACTATTGGGTTTTTTGTATACATGCAAGGTAGGACCTCATTCATCAATGTTCATGAGGGAGAGACCTTGGAAGTTACCCATCAAAATACTATCATCCATAGAGCTTGCTTAAATAGTGATGATCACCACTAATCTACACTTGCTTGGTGATTTAGAAGGGTCAAATAAATTTCTTTCACTTACAATGTGCATTCCTTATTTTTGAAGCTATACTGAAGTTCTCTGATGTATTCTTTCATTCCAAAAGTTCAAGAACCTCAAAAGGATCATGCTTTTTCTTTTCCTATAGTGGATATACAACTTTCTTCGGGTATTCCTAGCCATTCACTTGATTTGAAAGGTCCTTTGTATAGGTCTTAGTTGTGGTGGGAGGATTCACCATGAGTTTTGATAGTCTTCTCCTTGGTACAATGTGCAAGGACTCTTTCAAAGAAAAATTTGGCATATAGTCTAACTAGATTTCAATCATATTGTGTCTTTTGCCTCATATATATGTATTGATCATTCATTATATATGTTTCTTTGGATAAAACCTATGTACATCGATGTAGTCTTTGACACAATGGTTATGATTTGAATAATGTAATTTTACATGCTAAAGAGGGTTATGTTGAGGTTTTTCTAGCTTGAAGACACCCAAATATTGGGATCTATTTTTTGATGCAAGTGAATGACACAATGGTTATGATTTGAATAATGTAATTTTACATGCTAAAGAGGGTTATGTTGAGGTTTTTCTAGCCTCATGGTTATAGAATTATAATAGTGGAGCTATAGGTGCACAATAAACAAGTTGGCTTATAGTGTTATGGGTATATGCAATGAGTAGTTGCATAGATAATATGCCATTATGGCTTCATAATTTTTTTTGTGCCATATTGGGTATTGAAGTGATTATGTTTTTACACCCACTCTATTTCTAGAGAAGGATTCTTTGAAATTTGAGTGGATTTCATGGTTCAACCATATAATCGTTGATTTTTGGATCCATACTTGTTTATTGACACTATTCTATCAATTCGTATTTATTTTTTGCTTATTCTTCTTTGGTTTTTCTTAATCACTATCTGCCTTTCTAGGGGAAACTTTGTAATTTCCTAGAGCTTTGAGTCTTAGAAAAATCTTAATTTGACATTGTAAGAAAGTAACAACACAGTGGAATAGGCCAGTAGACAGAGTTGAGAGAAAAACACAAACAAAGATAGACACAAACTGAGAGATAGAGAACTCAAATTCTTAAATTGCCAAAAGTAATGAAGCTACAATGATGGTGTTGTCCACCCATGCACTCCCCATGATGGTGATTTAGACATAATCTAGATGAAGGGCTTACTAGTATGCAATGCTATGTAATGGGCCATGCTTATATAGCTTTTACAAGGGGAGTCAATATAGATGAATGTAGTCGAGAGATATAAAATAGTCGGCAAAATATACAATCCGATAATATCTCTGTGACCAAAAATCCTACCATCTCGGTCCTACAGGCCAAGGGGATGGGCCCCTCGGACTCCACAAAAGGGGGCAAGCCCTGCTCTGCACTCTCCCCATTAAGCTTCTATGGGGAAATCATGTGGTGCCACAAGGCCTTTATTTTTTCCTTGAATGGCAACCCAATGGCCCAGAAGTTTATGCCCTACCTAACCTAAAGGCTTTCGGGCTCTCACAATGGCTTCTTCTTATAATGGGGCCCTTACAATTTAGAGCACCATGGATCATCTATGGTCACTTGAGGGTGGAGTATTGAGTATATCTAACACCCCCCCCCCCCCCCCCCCCCCATTGTCCACCCTATGGTGAACTACCTCCTTTGTCCAATGCCAAGCTTTGGAAAGTGTTGATGAAGTTGCTTTCTCCCAAGAGCCTTGGTGAAGATTGCTGCTCCATTTTCCTCAATTGGACAATAGCTTATCTCTATGAGCCGATCCTCAACCAATTCATTCACATAGTGATACTGAATTTCTATCTTCTTGGCTTGTCTTCCTATGTGCCATAGGATCCTCCTCAACCATCATGTCCTTGTATTTTGGGAAACATGCAGTGTTCCTCCTTCTCAAAAGATGGTTGGGTTCGAGCTGCTCATAAATTGTAGTTTGTTCATAGTGATGTTTGTGGTCCTATACAAACACTTTCATTCTGGAACTACCTTTACTTCTTGACTTTTATTGATGAATTCTCTAGGCATGCATGGGTGTATCCATTGAAAGAAAAGTCCAAGTTCTTTATGTGTGTCAAACGATTTCTAGTTCTGGCTAAAAATCTATGAGCATGCAAATTGGGCACGCTCCACTCTGATCGACGGGGGAATAAATGTCTTCTAATTTTAATGCATTTCTCGTTGAGCATGGAATAAAACATCAGTATAGAGTTTCATATACACCTCAACAAAATGTATTTTTTAAAAGAAAGTATAATTCTCTCAAGGAGATGGAAAGGTGTATGGTCAAAAGTTAGGCTTTACCACATAAGTTCTGACTTGAGGCTATTATGTGTGCATCATATGTACTTAACAAGTTTCCCTTCAAAGTGCTAAAATCAATCACTCCATATGAGGCTTGGCATGGTCGCAAGCTATATGTTACTCATTTGTGTGTCTTTGGTTGTCTGGAGTATGCACTAGTGCCTGAACAACAACATAGAATGCTAGATGATAAAGCAAAGAGATGTATTTTTATTGGGTACAATTCTCAAAGTGAAGGTTATCGTCTTTATCATCCATAAATTAAACACATTTTGGTTAGCCGTGATGTTTTTTTTTCAGAGGATGCAATTCTGCCATTACTTTCATGTACTAAGGAGACGTCAATTAGCTCTAAAGATGTGTATGACACTTTGCTTCCTCTTTTTATAGGTGGAAAATCAAGTGTTGGTCCAGAGGAGATAATTTCTCAACCTTTACAAGTTTCACATGATGATGTAGATCATTCTATTTTTTATGAAAATTTACATTTTGCACTTGTTGATGAGAGGACTGACATAGAAGAGGCTAAAATTATGCCTAAATTTTGAGATATATAAATTAGATGGACCTCTATCATGTTTGTTGGAGTTAGACATCTACGGAAGCACGCAAACAACACAAGGAAGAAGAAGAAGCTTGGAGCACAACACACAATACTGAATGTATTACTAGAGAATGTACAAAGATAAGTAGCCCATTAGGGCAATAGGCGTATATACAAGCCGAGGAAAAAAAACCTCCTAAAGAGCGAAAAAAGTACCCCGACGGTCCTAGTGTGTTCACACACATCACTTCCTAAATATATCAACAAATCACCCATGGGAGTGATGGGGTGAACAAGAAGCTGGCACTCATGTATAAGGAAGTTCCAAGCTACGTGGAAATCACTCCACAAAAGGAAGTAAGGCCAAAGCTTTGCGAAAAGCTTCAAACTTCTCCCTAGGCAGAGCCTTGGTGAAAAGGTATGCAATGTTCTCCTGCGTGGGCACATATGCCAAGCTAATCTCCCCAGCAGAGAACCTCTCCTTGACATAGTGATAATGCACCTCAATGTGCTTAGTGCGAGCATGGAACACAGGGTTCCTCGCAACTGCCAATGCACTCTGATTGTCAGTGAAGATGGTGGTGGCAGAAGTCTGACCAACACCCAAATCAGTCATAAGGCGTCTGAGCCACACACACTCAACAGTCACTGTGAAAATTGCCCTATACTCAGCCTCACAACTCAAAGTGGCCACAGTAGGCTGCTTCTTGCTTAACCAAGATATCCATGAGCTACCAAGAATTAGGCAAAAGCCACTAGTGGACACACGAGTGTCATATCAACTAGCCCAATCAGAGTTAGAAAAAGCATGCAAATCTGGTGGTAGTGATCCCCCTTGGGATAAAACAACCCAAGTAGCCGAGTACCACTCAAATAGCGAAAGATGCGCTTAACTACCTACCAATGCTTGACTAAAATCAGCAATATGCTTCTCAATAGGACCAGTGAGCAGCATGTCATCAACATAGACAACAATGATCACAAGCACATCATTAGCACACTTAACATATAAGGTGCTTTCAGTTGGAAGCACGTGGTGCTTGCTTTAAACCATATAATGCCTTCTTTAACCTGCACACTTGGTTTTCATGCCCTTTCTGCACAAAGCCACAGGGCTGAAAAACATACACTTCTTCATGCAAGTCACCATTCACAAATGCAGTTTTAATGTCCAACTGATGTACATTCCAACCAGAAATGGAATTATCTACATCATCACATGAAACCTACAAAGGCTGAGAAGTTGCCTCATTGGGACCAGCACTAGACTGTCCACCTGTAAAAAGAGGCAACAAAGTATCATACATGTCTTTGGAGCTAACAAATGTCTCCTTAGTACATGAAAGCAATGGCTGAATAGCATCTTCCACAAAAACAACATCACGGCTAACCAGAATGCGTTTACTCTGTGGATGATACTGACGATAGCCTTTACTTTCAGAACTGTACCCAACAAAAATACATTTTACTACTTTATCATCCAATTTTTTGCGATGTTGTTTAGGCACTAATGCATATGCCAAACAACCAAAAACATGCAGATGAGCAACAGATGGCTTGCGGTCATGCCAAGCTTCATATGGAGTGATAGACTACATCGCTTTAGTGGGACACCTGTTCAGTACATATGTTGCACACATGACAGCCTCAAGCCAAAAACTATGTGGTAAAGCCTGACTCTTGACCATACACCTCACCATCTCCATGACTGACCTGTTCTTTCGTTCAGCAAGTCCATTTTGTTGAGGATTATACGGCACTGTACATTGGTGTTTTATCCCATGTTCAGCTACAAATGCATTAAAATCAGAAGACATATATTCCTCCCCTCGATCAGAACGGAGGGTGCCCATTTTACATGCTGACAAATTTTCAACCAAAACCAAAAACTGTTTGAAGCACATGAACACTTCGGACTTTGCCTTCAATGGATATACCCATGCATGCCTTGAAAAATCATCAATGAAAGTCACCAAGTAAAGATATTTCCCAAAAGAAGGTGTTTGCATAGGACCACAGACATCACTATGTACAAGCTGTAATTTCTGAGTAGCCCGAACTGAACCATCTTTTGGAAAGGACGAATGCTGCATTTTGCCCAAAATACAACCTTCACAAACATTTTTCCGAGGTGCCTCAAGTTTGGGCAAAGAGGACACCATGTTAGATTTCTGCAGGCATAGCAAACTAGCAAAATTCAGATGGCCAAAGCGTGCATGCCAAAGCTTTGCAACTGACATAGCCTGAGAATCATTTACTACACATGCCAAATCATTTATAGATCTTTCATAGTCTATGAGCTTATACAGCCCACGACATAGAATGCCAGAAGCAATAATCACATCGCCATTTGACAGATCATGAACTATACACCTGTCATCAACAAATTTCACAACCAAGCCAATCTTGGCTAATGCAGAAACTGATAACAGGTTCTTCTTGATCCCTGGCACAAATAAAGCATCTGACAAAGTGAAAGAACTACCATCAGCAGTAGTCAAAATGATCTTACCAACTCCCATAACAGGATAAGAGGAGTTGTTGGCGCATGTAACAGTATTCCCCGTAGGGCAGGCTCGAGTGAAGAGAAGAAACTGCACTGTGAGGTAATATGTTTGGTTGCCCCACTGTCAAAATACCAAACATCTGAGTCTACTGCAGACATGCACTGCTCATGAGAAGATGGGTCAAAACTGCAGACAGTAGTAAACGCACATTCTTCTTCCTGCACAAGATTAGCAGACTCTGTTTTTGGTGTAGAGGCCTCTGCAACAACCATTCCAGCCTCTTTCTTCTTTGCCTCTTTAGCAGCCAGTTTTGGACAGTTCTTTATGATATGATCATTCCCTTTACAATACTTACAAGACAATTTATGCTTTTCTGATTTCTTCTCATCTTTATCTTCCTTCTTCGAATATGCAGAATTAGCAGATTTCTGCTTACTAGTTGAAGAGCTCCATTTTCCTTTGCCCTTTTTACTAGCCAGGAAAGCTTGATCTGGAACTCGCATAATGGACCTTTTTCTGCCTGGACTGATCTTCCTGCAATAGAACAAAGACTGACTCCTCAAATGATAAGGCATTTGGATTGCCTTTCATCATCAACCGAAGAGTAGAAGCAAAACTCCGATATGAATCAGGAAGACCATTCAGAACGGTCTGTAGAAGTGAGCTATCTGGTATAACCTCATCAACAGAAATCAACTGTTTCTTCAAGTCTTTGATCTTTGTTAGGAAACTGCCCATAGAATCACCTTCATTCATGTGCTCACTCTCCAACTGTTTTCGGAGGTAAGCAACACGAGCCTCATTCCTAACTTGGTACAATGTGGTAAGTGTATCCCAAGCATCCTTAGCTGTTCTGTAAGAGCGAATGTCAGGAATAATGGCACGTTTGACAGAAAAGGCTATAAATGCATGTGCCTCGGCATCTCTGCCATCCCAGCGAATCTGCTCTACAGTAGGTGCAGCAGAAATCACAGCACGAATAGGAATATGCAGAATATCAGCATCTTGGACACCTTCTGCATCAGCTTTAGTACCTGCAATTGTAACAGTTGCAGGTGTGATAGAACATTTTTCGACACCATGCACAATGTTCCATAGTCCTTTTGCAACCAACACATTTCACATCTTATAAGACCATAATAGGTAGTTGGTACCATTCAACTTATCCTCAACAGCCAACATACGGAATACATCACTACTTTCAGCCATGGCCGGTGACTAAAATACCTTGATGCAAAAAATTGACTATATCTCAAAAAGTTGAACAGAACTTCCTAGACGAATTCTGCTAGACCTGTAGCAGACTTCGAGATGCTTATATTGGAGAACAACAACTGTTATATACCTTTGGCACAAAAATACGAAATAGCCTGCACAAGCACTACGATAGTGCGTTCGGAGGCCAAAACGAGCTCAGATCGTGATTTCAGCACCACAAAGTGTAGCAGTTTTGATCTCGAAAACACGCTGAGTATGCTCACCAAAATTCATGCGATTCTGAGACTGCACCCAGAGGAGTGTCGACAGTGCCCTAGATGAAGCGACGACGTGCTCTGATACCAATTGTTGGATTTAGACGTCTGCGGAAGCACGCAAACACCACAAGGAAGAAGAAAAAGCTTGGAGCACGACACACAATACTGAATGTATTACTAGAGAATGTACAAAGATAAGTAGCCCATTAGGGCAATATGCGTATATACAAGTCGGGGGAAAAAAACCTCCTAAAGAGGGAAAAAAGTACCTTGGCAGTCCTAGTGTGTTCACACACATCACTACCTAAATATATCAACAATGTTGTACTCTTCAAGCTCTCATAGTGTTCTTTTGCATCAGATTGTTATGAAATGGTTGTGTCTAGATGTGAGGCTGAGTATAGGGCAACTTTCACAGTGAATATTGAGTATGTGTGGCTCAGACACCTTCTAGCTAGTTTGGGTGTTGGTCAATTTTTTGCCACCACCATCTTCACTCACAACCAGATCGCATAGGCGATTGCGAGGAACCCTGTGTTCAATGTTTGCACAAAGCATATTGAGGCACTATCATTATGTTAGGGTAAGGTTCTTTGCTTGGAGAGATGAGTTTGGCATACATGCCCAAATAGGATAGTGTTGTAGACCTTTTCACAAAGGGTCTTCCTAGAAAGAGGTTTGAAGTTTTTTGCAAATATAGCTTAGCACTTCCTTATACATAAGTGTCAGCTCCTTCTTCACTGCATCACTCCTAAGGAGGATTTGTTGATATATTTTAGTAGTGATGTGTGTGAACACACTTAGGACCATCATGGCACTTTTCCCTCTCTAGGAGGTTTTTCTCCCTCAACTTGTATATACGGCTATAACCCTAACGAGTCACTTATCTTTGTGCATTCACTTGGTAATATATTCTGTATTGTGTTGTGGTCCAAGCTTCATCTTCTTCCTTGTGTTGTTTGTGTGCTTCCTCATACCTCAAACTCCAACAGTTGTTCTTGAGTGAAAGTATGGGAAAACCTTGATAGTGAAAGGCCATACTAACTTCAAGAGTTTCCTAGAAGATAAAGACAAACAAAGATGAGTGATTAAATATCACTCAAGTGATTGGCAAATGATTTTTATGTAGAGGATACTTATAATAACTAAAATGATGCTATATGAGACCGTGCGAGTAATAAGTTCAAATTCATAGAAAATAGCTAAGTTTAAAACTGATCATCATTTGAGTAATGAATAATTTGGATTTAGGTGGATAAAAATGTTTATTCTTATGTATATACTTATGAGTGAGTGATGAATAATTTTTTTTTTTTATTGAATAAAAACATTTATTATGTATTTACTTATGATATGCGCATAGATGTTCTAAGGAGGTCTCATTTAGGTCAAAGGAAGTCATAAGAAAATCCTTATGAGGCTTAAAGCTACAATTCTCAATAACTCCAAGATGATGAATCTATTAAGATGATTTGCAAATAAATGGATGGGCTACACACTCAAGGATACATTGCTATCACCTATGAAAATATTAAAGGTATTGGATTCTACTTATTCTATTTGCTACATAAAAATGACATGTTACATTTGTAAAAATATGACATTGGCCACATTCTGATTGGTAGATAAGAGAATTCAATGTGGTTTTTATTATGACATTGGCCACATTATGCTTGGTAGATAAGAGAACCCAATGTGGTTTTTGTTTTGATTAGTAAGTCAAGGATCATAAACGCCATGGACATTCTATAGCCATTCAAGTATGTATGTATATAACTTTTGTAGAATAAACCTTGTATTTGAAGCGTTCATTATTCACAAATTTATGATTATAAATATTAAAACATTAGTGCACACATGTTTTTTTTCTTTATTTGTAAAAATGTATTGTTGTTCAAATGAAAATGCCCACAAGTATGCACAAATTGTTCAAATGAAAATGCACACAAGTATGCACAAATTAGGAGAAGTCCAATAAAGCATGAGAGGGAAAGTGTACCAATACTTTATAAAGTCTCTATCTCTATCCCCACATTTTGTTACTTTCTTCATAAACTTTTTTGTTTGCCATTTTCTCCATTGACTGCAAACTTGCTTACACATTGTGTCTATGTTCATTGTCTTAAGATGTGCACACGAGATAGATACAACAAAAGTGGTACCAAAACAATATTTATGCATGTAAATAATTTTTCTTTTAGCCTCCCATAGAAAAAGATATGAGATAGATTTTTCACAGTACATTGTATGTCAAAGATTCGAACATTGTCATGGTAAATCATTTGGTTTGTTAGTGCAATTACACACTCCTGAAGAACCATGGTAGAACATTTCAATGGATTTAAGATATGTGTTCCTCAAGTAGCTTTGATGGGAACCTTTACCCTATACATGGGCACTTTTTACTCTAGTGCTGGCTAGAGGTTTTTTCCCATGTTACCACATACTTGATACTCTCATATGTGGTTGTACTTTGTACTTAGGGATATTATTCAGCTCTTACTTCAGTTCTGTTCATCGTCAATAGAGAGAGCTATTCTAGCCATCGTCTTCTCCATGTGTCTTGCTGCGTTTGTGCTCCTTTGTGTGTGATTCTCGTGTATCTTTCGCACTTCTACACACACCCAACAGTGGTATCAGAGCAGGTTCAGCTCCTTCTCAAGTTTCGGTTTCTCACATCGTGGCACGCGTGCACTTTAACAGTGCAAATCAACTTCGGAGCATAGAACTGTGAATTTCGACAGCCAAGCAACATTTCCACCAGGTGCGCTAGGGTTTTACCCCCATTTTGAAGCCATTCGTGCAATCAGAATCACCATTAGAGTGACAACTTGTGAGCTGAAATTTCAGCATTCATTTCAGCTTTCATCGAAGTGAAGATTTTGTCACATTCTTGTTCCCTAGTGAAATGGCGGGCAGCAATGACTTGTTTGGCATGCTTCAAGCTGAAGATAAGCTTGATGGGACCAACTATTCGATGTGGTATTACATGATGAAGCATGTTCTTGTTGCTAAACAACTTTGGAACATAGTGGAAGATGTAGATCGAAGACCCACAGGTTCTTCTACTTCACAATCTACTGTCACAGATGGAGCTTCTTCTTTGAGTACAGTGGTTTCTCCTTCTCCACCTACACAAGAGCAGCTTATATGGGATGAAAAAGATGCTCAAGCTCATGCTTTGATTGCACTTTCTGTGAAGCGTCATATAGTTCCACACATTTGGTCATGTTCTACATCACGATAGGCATAGGATACTCTTGCTTCTTTGTATGCAGTGTGTAATGAAGCACGTGTTGCATACTTGAGAAAGCAACTTGACGATGTATGTATGGCTGAAAATGAGTCAGTGGATGTGTATGTGACATGCATCAAGGACTTGAAAGAGCAATTGGCAAACATAGATGAGATTATTCTGAATGCATCACTCATTTCTACATTGTTGAAAGTATTACCGGAATCTTTTCAAAGCTTTGCTACTACACTCCGTTTGGTTGCAAAAGGGAATCCTAATATGTATGCATTTGATGAGGTTGTGTCTCTTCTTTTGCAAGAAGAGCAATCTAGAGTGAATATGAGTGGTTTGATTGAGGGAACATAAGCACTTGCTATCTCACAAAAGTGGAAAAGCAAGTATGGTTCAACTTTGGGTTCATCAAAACCAAATCCTTAAGCTTCCTCTTCCACTCATTCCTCTAATGATGCCGATTTGCAAAAGAAGAAGAGATGCAAATATTGCCGAAAGGATGGTCATACTATTGATGAATGTAGAAAGCTTGCTAAACGCAATGAAAAGAAGAAGGAATCGGCATGTCTATTGCTAAAAATTCAACAAATGCAAAGAATGATGAAGCTAACATGGCTCAAGATTTTTGGGCATGTGTTGTTACATGTCATTATGATGCTTCTTTGCATTCTAAATGTATGGTTGTGAGTGAGGCTGATTCGGATTGGTTCTCTGATAGTGGTGCTTCAAAGCACATAACATCATGCAAAAGATTCTTTGCCTCTTTGAAAGATGCACCCAAAGGAGGACATGTGGTGTGTGCAAACAATGCCTCTTATCCTATCATTGGAGTAGGAGAAATTGAGCTTATGGCTCCAAATGGAGGTGTGATTCTCTTTAAAAATGCATTGTATGTGCCCGGTATCAAGAAGAACTTAATTTCAGTTCCGTTGATTGCCAAAGCTGGGCTTCATCGCATGGATACATACAAGAGGGCTGCCTCGAATGCCTTGGTTGCTCATACTTCTTCCATGGCTGAAATGGAGCTTTGCCATGCTCATTTTGGTCACTTGAACTTCAATAGTTTGCATTACTTGCAAAAGAAGGACATGGTTATTGGTTTGCCTACACTTGAGTCCATTGAAAAGCATGCATGTGAAGGTTGCATTCTTGGAAAAATGCATCGTGCTTCTTTTCCAAAAGATAGTCATACACACACTACAAGAAAACTGCAACTTGTTCGTAGTGATGTATGTGGTCCCATCAAGACTCCACCTTTTGGGAAGCATGTATATTTTGTTACCTTCATTGATGATGCTACTCACCATACATGGGTGTATCCTATGAAGGCAAAGAATGAGGTATTTTCTTGCTTCAAAGCATTTTTAACTATGGCTGAAAATTTTTCTTCACAAAAGCTTTTGACTCTACGCACGGATCGTGGTGGTGAATACATGTCACATGAGTTTAATGCTTTTCTTTGTGAAAGAGGTATTTCACACCAATGTACGGTGCCATATACACTTCAGCAAAATGGTGTTGCCGAGCGTAAAAATAGAACTCTACTTGAAATGGCACGATGTATGGTTAAAGGAAAGCATCTTCCTGATAAGTTTTGGATGGAAGCGGTCATGTGTGAAAACTATGTGTTGAATCGCTGCCCTACAAAAGCATTGAGAGTCATTACTCCTTATGAGGCTTGGAATGTTCATAAGCCTATGGTTAGTCATATGCGTGTGTTTGGTTGTTTGGCATATGCTCTTGTGCCATCACAACAACGTCACAAACTTGATGACAAGGCAAAGAAATGTACATTTGTTGGTTATAGTGATGAAAGTAAGGGATATCGTTTGTATCATCCATTGACGAACACAATTATTGTGAGTCGAGATGTGGTATTTGCTGAAAGTTCAGTTTTCCCTCTACTTGAATGCAAAAAACAACCAACAGTTAAATCACAAGATGTGTTCGATACACTCATGCCTTTGTTCCAAAATGGTGCGCTTGACTATGGCCATGTAGATCAGCCAACTGAGGCTCAAAGTGAAAAATTTCAGCCAAATAGGGCTGAAAATGTAGAGAATTTCCAGCCAAACATGGCTAAAAATTTTTAGCCAAAAATTGTCAAAATTGCTGGAAATTTCCAGCCACATATGGTTGAACATTTGCATCAACATATGGCTGAAAATGAGCTTGAAATTCAGCCCACGCATGATGTACATGTTGAAGATGTATTACATAATGAACACATGTCTATCAAGAGTGCACAATCTATGCCAAAGTGACTGAAACAAACTTTGTAGGACAACAAGTTGAGTGCACCTTTACTTGGTAGAACAAGATCAAGCTCTCACCATGCATCAAGTAATTTTGTGGATTATTCTCTTATTGCTATAGCATGTAATGAAGAGCTACTTTCTTTTAATGATCCACAATGGATGAGTGCTATGCAATTAGAAATGGATTCCATACATAGGAATGGTACTTGAGAGTTATGTGAATTGCCAAAAGGAAAGAGTGCCATTGGTACAAAGTGGGTTTACAAGATTAAGAGAAAATCTGATGGTAGCATTGATCGCTACAAAGCTAGATTGGTTGCCAAAGGATATGTGCAAAAATATGGCATTGACTATGAGGAAACTTTTGCACCTACTTCACACATGAATACCATTCATACCGTGGTTGCATTGGCTATCCATCGAGGTTGGAAAGTGCATCAGTTGGACATAAAAAAAACCTTCTTGAATGGTGATTTGCAAGAAGAGTTTTATGTGAAGCAACATCTTGGATTTGCTATGAAAGGGAAAGAGCATATGGTTTGTCGCTTGCATAAAGCCTTGTGTGGTCTCAAGCAAGCTCCACATGCATGGTATGACAAAATACATAAGCACTTGGTTGCTCTTGGCTTCACATGTAGTTCAATTGAAAGCACACTCTATTTATGCAAAGATGGGGATGATCTTACAGTGCTTGTTCTTTATGTCGATGACATACTCTTGACTGGGTCATGTGATGCAAAACTTGATATTCTTATGGCTGATTTGTAGCATACTTTTGATGTCACTTATCTTGGTCTTTTGAGCTACTATCTTGGCATCCAATTTGTATCCGTTGAGGGGGGAATTGTTATGCATCAAGCAAAGTATGTTGAAAAACTACTTCAACGTTTCTACTTTGAGGATTGCAAGCCAGTTTCCACACCAGTTGAGACAGGATTCAGGTTCTCAGTTGAGGATTCCAGTGATGCATTTGACACTTCTCTTTATCAGCAAGCGGTGGGATGTCTTATATATGCATGCAACATAAGGCCGGATATACAATATGTAGTTTCCCAGTTGAGTCGATTCATGCATAGCCCTGGCACTAAGCATTGGCAAGCGGGGAAACGTGTGTTTAGATATCTTCGAGGCACTTTGAGCTTAGGTATCTTTTATGGTAGAGATATTCAGCCATGCTTGCATGCTTTTACAGATAGTGATTGGGCTGGTTGTTATGATACTCGCGTGTCCACTAGTGGTAATTGCTTTTTCCTTGGAGACTCATGCATATCTTGGTTGAGTAAGAAGCAACCTTCAGTGGCGACATCGAGTTGTGAAGCTGAGTACAGGGCAGTTTTCACAGCTACAGTGGAATGTATATGGCTAAGATGCCTATTGATGGATCTTTGCATGGAGATTGATGCTGCTATGCATATTCTCACTGATAGTTAGAGTGCTTTGGTTGTTGCACAAAACCCAATGTTTCATGCACGGACCAAACATATTGAGGTGCATTATCACTATGTGAGGGAGTGCCTTCATGCAGGAGATATTGATTTGGTATATGTGCCTACACAAGATAATGTGGCAGACATATTCACCAAAGCTCTTCCACGGGAAAAGTTTGAAGCTTTTCGCAAAGCTTTAGGCTTATTACCTTGTGGGGGCTGATCTGTCACTCCTTGTATGTGTTCACATCATTCGTTCCAGGGGGGTTTGTTACACTTATGTGTTCCTCGAGTAGCTTTGATGTGAACCTTTACCCTATACATGGGCACTTTTTACTCTATTGCTGACTAGAGGTCTTTTCCCATGTTACCACATACTTGATACTCTCATATGTGGTAGTACTTTGTACTTAGGTATATTATTCAGCTCTTACTTCAGTTCTATTCATCATCAATAGAGAGAGCTATTCCAGCCATCGTCTTCTCCGTGTGACTTGCTGCGTTTGTGCTCCTTTGTGTGTGCTTCTCGTGTGTCTCTCTCACTTCTACACACACCCAAAATTTTTCATAGTACATTGTATGTCAAAGATTCCAACATTATCATGGTAAATCATTTGGTTTGTTAGTGCAATTACACACTCCTGAAGAACCATGGTAGAAAATTTCAATGGATTTAAGATGTCTTCACATAATGATGTGATTTGGAAAATATTAGATGTATTTAATAAATACACATATTTGAATTCCTTTTAAAAAGAAAATGTCCACAGGTAAAGATGCTAAATTCGTTGTCAAACATATTTTTTCACATCATGGTTTTCTTAAACTTATTTCAGATCACAATATTCATTTTTATTGAATTGTTTACAAATTAGGATCACAAATGGATGGTATTTCTTTATTTCATCCAAAACTGATGGTCAAAGTGTAGCCACTAATGGGGGATAGCTAATATCGTTTTATTGGAATTTCACATAAAAGAACAAGAGGAAAAAGAATTTGAGTAAAGGGAACAATATCATCCACACTTCTTTGTCATATACTTGGTGGAATATACGTTCACTTTGGGCCAAACAATCATGTTGATTTTTGCACTTTGAAACTTTCTCTTGTTAGGATTCATTCTTAAGTTGATCTTGTTATCTATATCAGATTTGTGAAAGAGGATTAGGCATGCCCTTTTTTTCCACAAACAAAAGCTTTAACTATATGAAATTAAAAGAAAAAAGTTAAACAAGAACATCAAAAGGAGTTACAAAGGAGGTTGAGAAGTTTGTTTATCCTTTTATGGAATAGAAAACCAAAAATTTTCAAAAAAAAAAAAACCCTCTTCACATAGAGAGACAACGCATACATGTTCAACATGCTAACACATGATACAATAGAGCTATTAATTCCAACCCTTCTTCTTTTCCCTCTACCCTAACGCTTGAGAGGTGGTTACTTGGTAAATTTTAAGTTAATAAACTATATTTTATGTATGCTAAAGTGCAAGAAAGTTTTTTCCGTCTAAAACTTGTTGGCAAGTTGATTGGACACTCACCTTTTGAGGTAGAGGTTGTGTGTTCAACTCCTGTGGGTTAGTAGACATACTTAAGTTAGTGTGGCCAGTCTATCCACATAATACCTTCGGGCCATTGAAAATACATGCTTTTGGGCATTTCTTTCCTTGTAATGCTTCGATAATGTAACTCTTGCTTTGTGAGTTATGAAAAGCCTCATGGATACTATGCTCTTCACTTGTACAATTGTTCTTCGTTCTGATTTTTCATATTCGCATTGTGGTCGAGGATACGCTCGATGTCCTTATGTGAAATAGCCTAACATTGTGATCAAAGAATATTTGTTCGATGGGCCTTATGTGAAAGAACTTAACATGGTGATGGAGGATATGTTGAAGATCCAAAAATGCTATGTGAAGCTGAGATCGAACTCCAGATAATAAGGTTGGGTTTACACATCTTGACTACATGTTTGGTTGCTCTAAATGTCAACATCTAATTTGATAAAAAAACAAAAAAAAAAAGGGTTCACCACCCTCAGTGACAAGCTCCCCCCTTGGAACTATTCTATATGGCACTCACAACAATTTTTCATTGGCCATTTATCTTATTTAACCAAAAGTATTCCAGAGATATTTTAATTTTCACATCCTCGTGTCGCTCTATGTGAATTAAAGACGATGGAACCTAGTTCTAATCTAGAAAAGTGTGTGGCGCTATCTGAATGCACCCTAAATATGAGGTCGGGTTCACACCACGGCACAGTTTGTGCTACCACATGGAAATATTTTATTGGGTATTTGAAGAGGCAAAGTGTTCTGACTTCACCATCTTTGAGGCGAGCCACCCCCCTCAGAACAAAAACGTACCAGCTTTAGATAGGGCGATACATTCTTGCTGAATCACCCTTGGCTGTACCCTTTGCTATTCACACAGAGTGGTGGCTCTCACCAAAAGCTAAAAGAAAATTGAATAGTTATTGGCTGAACAATTAAAAAGATGAATCAGAACAGAGTCTTAAGAAGGTACGCTTTTGCTCCAAATGGGGTAGCTCGCCTCAATAGATAGTGGAGCCGGAACAATTTACCTCTTCAAGTATTCAATAGAATGTTTATAGATGGAAGCACAAACGATGCCGCCACTATGTGTGAACTCAACCCAAAACTATTTTGATTTTTCAATTTAATTTTCCAGTCAATAAACATTCAGGTTTATTTATTTATTTATTTATTTTTTAAAGGAGGTTCGGCCGAGGCTTATTCGACTGACTTTAACTTTGAAATTGTAACGTACAAGGAAGATTCGACCGAGGCCTACTCGACTGACTTTAACTTTGAAATTGTAACTGTACAAGGAAGGGCTTAGTACCCATGGAACCCTCCTTATCCTACAAGAAGAGGGTTAGACTCAGACCGAGAATGCCTTACAATAATGCCTTACAATAGACTGGGTTTCTTTTAATTTTTGCGAAGAGCTACCGCGACCCGCAAGGGTGAATCACCAGGAATGTACCGCCCTATCTGACCTCACCCTGAATCTGAGAATCAACGCGCACAAGAAAGTCAGAGAGTATGGTCCTCAACTGCAGATCATGGGCTGCGTTGCCAATTCATTTTGACACGCGGGTATGTTGACTCCTTGACTTCGTTCAGCGAGTGTGCTGTTCCGAGACTCGAGTGACGAGTCGAGTCCCGACTCCCGACTTCCTTCTCCTTTCCCTTTGGCTTCAAAGTTCCAGCCTTCGGTCCTCCAGACTGCAGAAAGCAGCTGCTTATGCTCTAGCTAGTGAACATCGCAGTATGATCGGCAAACGCTCTTCTCCATCTTCGTTCTTCTTCGTATTATTGTCTAAAGTTTGCTCAACTTTCAAGACGTGCTTTATCTGTCAGCATGGCGGACAAAGCTACGAAGTGCGGATCAATCTCAGCTGTGCAAACCGTTCTTGACCTTGAAGATATCCTCGAACACATATTTGCTTTCATAGATGATTTCAGCAGCATATCTCTAGTTTGCAAGAAGTGGTACAATGTTGACAGGAGGACGCGTAAGAAAGTTACTGTTACATCATGCTATGCCATTGACTCGAGTCGGCTCACGGAGCGCTTTCAAGCTTTACGATCCATCAAGATCAGGGGTAAACCCAGGGCTGCAATGTTCAGGCTGGTCCCAGATGAATGGGGAGGATATGCAAGACCCTGGATTACTGAGATTTCGAGGAGTTGTACGCACTTGAATTCAATTTATCTCCGTCGCATGGTCGTCACAGATGTTGAGCTGTCCACACTTGCCGTGACCCATGGCCGCATTTTGCAGGCTCTCAAGCTCGTCAAATGCTCAGGGTTCTCTACTGATGGCCTCGAAGCTGTTGCAACTCATTGCAGGTGTTTCCATATTGTTTCGCTGTGTGTGGAATGGACTGGGGATGATCCTAATGGTATATTCATGTACCTGAGGAGTTCTATCTGTAGGGAGATATGCATGTCTATATGTTCAAGGTAGTATAATCATAAGGTAGTATAATCATGAGAATTCATCAAGCTATCTAGCTCCATCTTAGCTCCATCCTGAGCTAAGGGAGGGGTGTAAGATGTGTTACATGGGTGGGTACGGTGTCAGGACTGCCCGGATGAAAGCTACATGGTGGGCCCTCAGATGACTCAGTTGTTCTCTGAATAGGGTCTCATATGTGTTCTAATCTCAGTATAGTGCTGCATCTGCGCGCGTGCACACACACACACACACACAGAGAGAGAGAGAGAGAGAGAGAGAGAGAGAGAGAGAGAGAGAGAGAGAGAGAGAGAGAGAGAGAGAGAGAGAGAGAGAGAGAGAGAGAGAGAGAGAGAGAGAGAGAGAGAGAGAGAGAGAGAGAGAGAGAGAGAGAGAGAGAGAGAGAGAGAGAGAGAGATGCCAAAATGATCTGTGAGATTAAAAACTTAGAAAGTGGTGAATATGATAAAATATCCGAGTTAGAAATACTGAAAAAGAAACTAAGAGACAAAAAAATGAGTAGAGTAGAGTAGAGTAGTGGTTGTGGGATAGCAGTATGAGTGGACTAGAGGCTGTCTAGTTGATACAAAGATTCAAGATCATGAGAAGAGGCTGGTTCCGTGCAATACAAAGAACAGTACAATCTTACGAGGAATAGTCCTTCATCTCAGAGCTCCTCAATATCCTAATGGCAAAGGTACTCACGGGGAGTCTGTAATTGCCATCTGTGCTGCAATACCCTCCTTTATAGTGGTTCTGGATCTCCTAATTTGTTGGGTTCAGAACACCTCTACCATGGATGATATCCAAGATCTGCTGTCTAGTGGTAGTGATCGACTAGAACTAATTACTAACGTACCTTTGAGTCTGCCTTGCTAACCTTGTAAGCAGCCTATCTCTATGCCTCTTAAGGTCAAGCAAAAGTAAACCCAAACATCTCTGGACCTGGTATCCCATATCTCTGGATGGGGGACCAAACCCTTCTTTTAATAGCCAAACGGCCTTGTATCTCATAGTATGCTGGGCAATAACATATATGTTACAGCTCTATCTTGGGCTCCCTACATACCTGGCATACCCTGTCTTCTGCTGGAATTCCTCTGTATTTACCAGTTTCAATCTCCAGCTGATAAGATGTACATATCCATCCAATAACACATCATACCCCATATGATAAATGTGTATCTATATATCTAGGTCTGACTATAAAACCATCTGCCATGAGCTGGAGAAGATGCTCTCTGTTGAAACCCTTCTTCTTGCCCCGCTCTTGAGTAGGCTCTATTGAGGTCCTTTTAGTATCTAGCTGACCTCATCACCTTGTATCATTCTTATTCACTTTGTATCTCCCTTAATTAACATTCTTATTCACCTTGTATCTCCCTTGCTACCCCTCATGATGTCTTCCTAATCTCTCTAGTTAATCCTACCTCACGACATCCCTCTCTACTTCTATCTTTCTCTAGCCCTATGAGAGAGAGAGAGAGAGAGAGAGAGAGAGAGAGAGAGAGAGAGAGAGAGAGAGAGAGAGAGAGAGAGAGAGAGAGAGAGAGAGAGAGAGAGAGAGAGAGAGAGAGAGAGAGAGGGAGGGAGGGAGGGAGGGAGGGAGGGAGGGAGGGAGGGAGGGAGGGAGGGAGGGAGGGAGGGAGGGAGGGAGGGAGGGAGGGAGGGGGGGAGGGGGAGGGGGAGGGGGAGGGGGAGGGGGAGGGAGGGAGGGAGGGAGCGGGGGAGAGGGGGAGAGGGCGAGAGGGCGAGGGGGGGAGAGAGAGAGAGAGAGAGAGAGAGAGAGAGAGAGAGAGAGAGAGAGAGAGAGAGAGAGAGAGAGAGAGAGAGAGAGAGAGAGAGAGAGAGAGAGAGAGAGAGAGGAGGGAGGGAGGGAGGGAGGGAGGGAGGGAGGGAGGGAGGGAGGGAGGGAGGGAGGGAGGGAGGGAGGGAGGGAGGGAGGGAGGGAGGGAGGGAGGGAGGGAGGGAGGGAGGGAGGGAGGGAGGGAGGGAGGGAGGGAGGGAGGGAGGGAGGGAGGGAGGGAGGGAGGGAGGGAGGGAGGGAGGGAGGGAGGGAGGGAGGGAGAGAGAGAGAGAGAGAGAGAGAGAGAGAGAGAGAGAGAGAGAGAGAGAGGTATATTAACGTCTTCCAAAGGCCAAACTTGGCTTATGAGACAAAATCATATACAACTATGGTAATCTCTGTGTAGCAATGGAAAGGAAAAACTCGCTACACAAAACTGTGTAGGCTGAAAACAACAAAGGATGGTGTACCGTGTATTTGGTAATGAGGAGGTAGTGGGAATAAAATAGTGGTGCCTAGGGGCTTGGGGGAGCATGGCTCTAACTCAGCAGATAATGACTCAGCAGATAATGACCACCTAATACAAGGGGGACCCATGATGGAGTGAATGTGTATACCCTAACTGCTCATGATGGGTGGACGTGGGTGGAGTATTTGGTACATCGACGGCGGTACGATTACCTGTTGGAGGAAGGCTTTCCAAGTGGTGGCGATGCACCTCTGCTCCATCATGTAGTCGTGGGCTATCTTGATGCATGAGATATCCTCCTGGTGCAATTGTGGTCGTCGGTACCCAACCAGATGTGGTTGGCGTCGCACTCTCTGTGCCACTGTCGACTGGAGTGCGAGCCTTATGCCTCTAGGAGGTGAGTCCGTTTGATGTGGCCCAACTCGCTCAAAAAACTGAGTAATAGTCTGTTGGGTACTCACCCGTGTCTTGCGTGTAGGCTGTAGCATCTGATCTCGTCTCTCATATGCAGCCATGAGGAAACGCTCCATCCTCCACTAGTCTCCAGTGGTCATGCACAAATGGAGTGACTCCTCTATCTCGAACTGTGTAGGTCCGAGTATGCTGGGCATCTGATAATGAGGTGCTTCTCACTCTTTATCTCTGTATGCCATACTGGGCACCAGTGACCACCGCTCCTCTCGAGGGACTCCTGTAGTCGGACCCCTCTCGATCTCGAGCTGATGTGATGAAACTTGAAGTTGCCCAATGAAGACTCGAAGGTGGTGTGGTAGGTATGTCTACATGTAGCGTGGAGTCTCAATGAAGCCCTTGTCTGAGATCCGTAGAAAATGCTCACGGTAGTGAAGCATTTTCGGTGTCAATGTCCCCCTCGGGCTGATCCATGTCCTCTGTATGTATGTATGCCATATCTCTTGACGGATGATCCTATTTCTCTCTTGGTGGGAGAGCGAATAAGTGGGAGCCTGGGAGTCATACTGTACTGTTTATAGTCTATGTCAAAACCATGGAGGGCAAGCCAATCTCGTGTCTGTGCATACCATGAGGAGGTGTCTCTGGCTAGTGCCATGTCGCGTGATGCTTGGAAAGCTCTATAAGTGATGCGCTCTTTGTCCATGCTTTGGATACTGTGTAATAGGCATATTGTTTGGAAGAGTGCCTCTATTAGCATCGGTGGTGCAACAAGCTCTTCCCTGATGATATCATGGGGTACTGAAGATTTGTTGCGGATGAGTTTGGCAATCATGAGAATTTGCGGCCTCTCTAGTGCTATCCATGATGATGTGGTTAATCTTGGTCCCCATATAGCTTCACCATACATGAGTGTTGGGGTAACTAAAGTGTCGAAGAGCCACCCTTTTTGAAGGGCTCTTGAAAATATGCGTGGTGATACTATCTCTCCATCGAAGCTAGCATTGCGTATCTACGTGTGATGCGATCACGGGCTTCCTTGGACATGCAGAAAATCCAAGAGGCTTCTATGAATGTCACTTCCAAGTAGACATATGAACCGATTACCTCGATGGGTCTCTTGCCATTGTGAAAGAACTGCGTCTTCTCACCTGTGCTGATGTATGGAAGATCAAAACCTTGGTTTTACCAAGGTTCACTTATAATCCCCTATGTGTACAAAAATCATCTAGACCGTGTAGATGACTCTATAGACCCTCTGCAGACTCTGAAACAAGCACAATGTCATCAACATATAAAAGAATGTGGAAAGTGGTCCCTCGTACCTCAATGCCCTCTCCTCCTTGTTGCCGTATGAACTCCACTATCTCGTCAATTTATAAACCAAAGAGGGTGGGTGAGAGGGGGCACCCTTGCTTCACCCCGATGGTGCTAACAAGTGAATCGAATAGACTGCGTGGGCGTCTAACTCTACCGGATACTCTCTCATAGAAGGTGTAGATCCCCCATATCATCTCCTCTAGAGCCCCGATATCGTGTAAACATCTGAAGAGCCGCTCCCTGGGAACTCTGTCAAAGGCTTTGCAAAAGTCCACAAAGCAAAAGTCCACAAAATTGTTTTCAGGTGTTTTATAGGTATAAGCAGGTGTTTTACAGGTATAAACAGGTGTTTTACAGGTATAAACAGGTGTTTTACAGGTATAAACAGGTGTTTTACAGGTGTAAACAGGTGTTTTACAGGTGTAAACAGGTGTTTTACAGGTATAAACAGGTGTTTTACAGGTATAAACAGATGTTTCACAGGTTATGACAGCAATACACAAGTCTAGAACCTTATGTATTGGACTGTGGCAAAAGAAATTGCTTATGTACAACAATTTGTGGCATTTTTTTGAGAATTTCAGGAATTTCTGAAGCAAAATTTGGGGCTTTTGCTCCTATTTAGTTCTAAAGGCTACGTTATAGCCTTATGTGCGCACATTGAAGTCAAAAGAAGTCAAATTTGTTGATTTCAAGCACAAATTAGCTTGCTTGAATTTTCTACAAAATTTTTTAGAAAATTTCAGATTCTGATTTTGTGCTCCAATCGGCTCGATTTTGTTCCATTTTGCTCCTACAGACGTTTGAAGCTATTGTGCACTATTTTTAGAGGTGGTACCTTGATTTTGGTGCATTTTGCCCAAAATTTCAGCACATTAACCTCTTATTTGTGTAATCATGGCATCATCGTCCTCAGATATGAAGAATCTCTTTGAGATTCACCGCTTTGAGGGCATAGGATTTGATCTTTGGAGGGAGCGAATTCAAGGAATTCTCTTTCTCAAAGATTGTGATAGGGTATTGGAAGAAGGAAAGCCGGAAGGCATGTCAGATGATGCATGGCATAATGTGAATAGGAAGGCCGTCACTTACATAAAAATGGCCGTATCTGATGACATTCGTGTAGACCTCAAGGGCATTACTACAACTTTAGAGTTGTGGGCCAAGCTTAAGGCCACCTATGAGAACATCACACCTTTTAATCAGGTACACATGATGAGGAAATTGATGAGGAAATTAGTTTGCATGTAGTTGGATGAGTCAAAGAGTGCTGCAGAACACTTGTCTCATTTTACAGGTACTTCTATCACAGTTGCAAGACTCAGGGATGCCTCCCTTCGATGATAAGTTGAAAGCTATCTTTTTGTTTATGAGACTTCCTGAATCTTGGGAGGCCTTGATGGTCTCATTATCAAATAACCCCAATCTTACTTTTTGATGGTGTGAGGGGTTCTATATTGAATGAAGAAATCAGGAGAAAAGCAACTTTCAACACATGGCACAAATGAGCTGGTCTTGCATAATGTGAGATATGTACCAAGAATCAAGAAGAGTTTGCTCTCTGTTGGGGAGATGGATATACATGGTTACAATGTTTTAATTGAAAGAGGCTCATGGAAGATGACCAAAGGGTCACGATTGATTATAAAAGGTACAAAAAGGGGAACTTTGTATTGCTTGCATGGAAAGGCCTTGTTTGACAAATTCATTGCATTGGCTGAGATTAATTCTCATATGGAATTGTGGCATAAAAGACTTGGCCATGTGAGCCAAAAGGGTCTATCCAAACTTTGTAACTTCAAGAAGCTGGATGTTAAAGGAACAAAGCTAGACTTTTGTAATGATTGTCCATATGAAAAGCAAGTGAAAAGTTCTCATTGTTCTGGTGTGTCTCGTAAGACTTGTATATTAGATCTTGTCCATTCTGATGTATGTAGCATGCCCATCAAATCTATGGGGGTGCTTTATACTTTATTTCTTCTTTTGATGATTTTTCTAGGAAAATTTGGGTGCGGCTCATCAAATCAAAAGATGAAGCATTTGCTGCGTTTAAAAGATTTCATGCATTTGTGACTACCCAAATAGGTAAAAAGCTGAAATGCTTATGTACGGATAATGGGGGTGAGTTCACAAGTGCTGAATTCAAAATTTTTTGTGAAAATTTGGGCATAAAGAGGGAGCTTATTGTTCCATACAACCCCTCTTCTAATGGTGTGGCTGAAAGGTATAATTGGACTCTTTGTGAGAGGGTGAGATGCATGCTATCCATAGCTAATCTCCCTCATGGTTTTTGGAGAGAGGATCTTAAAACTGCAGTACATATATGCAATCGATCCCCTCACACGTCCTTGAAAGGTGACATCCCTGAAGAGGTTTGGTCTGGCAAACCTGCTTCATATGATCACTTACGCGTCTTTTTCTGTGAAGCTTTTGTACACATAAGATCTGAGTTGAAGAGTAAGCTTGATTCTAAATTCATTAAAGGCCTCTTCATGGGTTATGGTGAAGAAGGTGAAATGGGTTATAGGATATGGTTACCTCAGCTCAAGAGGGTCATACGTAGCCGGGATGTTGTTTTTAATGAGGCAAGGCTGCCACAAAATAATGTTGCCTCAAAACATGACCATAAAAAGGTCACATTTCAGCAAGACCAGCCACATGTTAGGCTCCTTTCAGACCCTCGTGATAGGCTCATTTCAGACCCTCGTGATGCACCACATATGGCTGAAAATATAGATCATCCAGTGGTTTTTGAGCCAGATGATGTTGGACAGCAAGAAGAGGCTCCTGAAGGGCATATGCAACCACCTATTCATGCTGAAAACAGGGCTGGAAATGATGTACAACAGCCCATTAACAATGAAGAAGTTGATGTACCTCCTGATGTACTATGTAGATCTGTTGCCTGATAATGTAGATCATTGGGTAAGAAGATCTACACGTCCTAGGAGGCCAGTGAATAGATATGATCCCTCCATACATTACATTATGTTATCAGATGAGGGTGAACCTCTTACCTATAAAGAGGCAAAGCTATGTGAACACAAGAAGAAGTGGGAGTTAGCCATGTAGGAAGAGATAAAGGCCTTGCATGCAAACAGTACTTGGGATTTGGTTGAGTTACTCGAAGGAAGGAAGACCATTTCCAACAAGTGGGTGTACAAAATCAAAATTGTTGATGGCCAACCCAAGTATAAGGCAAGGCTGGTTGCTAAGGGATATACCGAAAAAGAGGGCATTGATTCCAAGAAGTGTTCTCTCCAGTGGTTAAAATGACCACATTACGTGTTTTGTTTGCTCTCACAGCTGCCTTGGATTTGGAACTATTCCAAATGAATGCTAAAACAGCCTTTTTGCATGGTGATTTAGATGAAGAGCTGTACGTAAAACAGCCAGAAGGATATGCCATTCCTGGAAAAGAGCATCTGGCATGCAAGCTGAAAAGGAGCTTATATGGGCTGAAATAGGCCCCCAGACAATGGTATAAGAAGTTTGATGCATTTATGTTCAAACATGGGTTTAAAAGAAGCCATGCAGACCATTGTTTGTACACCAAAAAGGATGAAGATGGAAGCCCAATTATTCTTGTATTGTATGTAGATGATATGTTGCTGGCTAGGAAGAAAAAGAGCACACTGAATGCTCTAAAACAGCAGCTGAACTCTGCATTCTCAATGAAAGACCTTGAGGAAGCTGAGCATATTCTTGGTACGCGAATAAAAAGGGATAGGCAGCAACATACTTTGCAGGTATCCCAAGAAAAGTGCATTGAAAAAGTGTTGGACAGATTTAATGTGGCTGATGCTAAGCCTCTTGGAGTGCCATTAGAGCCACATGTTAAGCTTTCCAAGGATGACAAAGATGATGATGCAGCCAATTACATGAAGAGTGTTCGATATGCAGCAGCTTGTGGTTCACTGGTTCACTTATGTATGCTATGGTTGCTACTCGGCCAGACATTGCTCATGCAGTGGGAGTTGTGAGCAGATTCATGGCTAATTCTGGCAGAGCTCATTGGGAGGCAGCCAAATCTATTTTGAGATATTTGAAAGGAACTAAAAACAAATGCCTCAGTTATGGAAAGGACCCATTAGAGCTGAAGGGATTTTGTGATTCCGACATGGCAGGTGATGTGGATACACGGAAATCCACAAGTGGCTATATTTTCACTCTTGCAGGTGGTGCTATATCATGGTGCAGCAGACTGCAAAAGATTGTTGCTTTGTCTACTACTGAGGCTGAATATAGTTCAACCACTGAGGCTTCCAAAGAAGCTATATGGTTATCACGTCTTTGCAGTGAGTTTGGTTTGCTCTGACAGAGCACCTATGCTTGGTTGTGATAGCCAGAGTGCCATATGTTTGGCAAAGAATGCCATGTTCCATGCACGCACAAAACATATTGACCTGCGATATCACTTCATACGATGGAAAGCTGTGTAGGGCTGAGTCATGTAGGATGGTGGTGATCGGTGATGTGAGTGTATCTAATGGTGATAGTGGGTCGAAGGAGAGTAGGCGGGTGTGTAAGTGGTGTACATAAACATGTGAGAGCTCGTGTGTGAAGTGTATTGTGGTATGTGGCTCAATGAGTGTGGGAGGGTCTATTGGAATAGGAGATGAAAGTGTGAACGTGATAAATGTATGGTCAGCACCGAGTGGACGTCGTCCAATACTAAGTGAGGGAATAAGTGAAGCTTCAGAAATGGTACTTAGAATGTAGTCGACCATGCTCTCGCCTCCCTCGTGAGGGAAGCAAGTAAGTCCACCAGAGCCTCGCCAACGGTGCATCTCGTTATATATAATGAGGCGATGCCAGCTGCCTAGCTCAAGTAAATGTCTTTCGTACCCGGTGGTGTCCTTACCCATATCTATTGATACTTTGTTAATCGTCGTCCTGTATGGATCTCTGCTCATGATGTGTGGATGCTCCATAGCATATGACTCGCACTGATGTGATTGGGTGCGGCGGTTGAAGTCCCCCGTGAGGAAGACTTCACCTAGGTGTTGTAATGTAGTATCTCATCCGAACGTGGAGTGTATGGTGAATCTCTGTCCCGAGTCGGTCCCCTATGGTCATATCGTGCATATCTGGATCCGCCTGGTGGGAGGTAGCATATGGCAATGTAGACCGAGCTCTCCGGTGCTATCTCCATGCAAACCCACATGTATTGTGGCTCCTCGTCTCTACCTGTGATGTGGATCCGGCTGTGTATCTCCTGTCTAAATATGATGGCGAGTCCCTTAGACCCTTATGCCGTATTCTGTCTCGTCGTGGCCGTGAATGTAGAGTCCCAATGAAAACCTGCAATGTGGGGGAGGCTTCTTTCTGGGCTCTCATGAGTCTTTGTGATGCAAGCAAAGTCATGTGTATCTAGGATCTCCTCCAATCGGTCTATCGGTCTGGCTGTGTCCAAAGTGCTCCGTTGCAGTTCCACATTGCTCCTCTGAGTGGTGACTCCTGGTGTGGTGTTGCCTCATAGGCTTCGTATCCCTATTCGATAGGGTATCTATCTATAAAGATTTTACCGTCACAGTAAAAAGCTTGCCTTCCTTCTCTCCTTGCTTGTAAGATCTGAGGCATACATGCTTTTTTGTGCCCTATCTACATTTTTGTGAGGTCCTCGTCCATGAATAAGATTCACCTGGAAGTCTTCTTAGTATGGATCGCTTTTTGAAAAAAGCAATTCTATCCTCTTCTTACCTCATGTGTAATATAAGAGCTCGAGGTTTTGTCTGATCTTTTTTGGCTCTCCACGCACGAGTGAATGGCATATCGCTATATCTTAGCCGACGACATATATGTGATGCATCAGCCTCAGCAGATGGTCTTTCGGAGAGGTCTGTGATCCTTACATGTAGTCTACAGACCTGTCTGAGTCTCTCCTCTTCAACTGTGTCTTGCACCCTGATGTATTCATCTCTGATTGCCTCTTCTTTTACTTTTTTTTAATACTTTTGCATACGACTTCAACCCAACTGTGTTGGGTTGATTCCACCTTGGATCTGACCTGCTTTTGGATATTTGTCCTCCATTCGTTCTTTAATTTTTCTTTCAGATCATCTATTTTGTTCTCCCTCTTCCTTGGAGATCTTCATGTGGATGATTTTTTCTTGAAGACGGTGTGTTTCAGCTTTCCACTCGTCTCTGTTCTCTTTGAGTTGTTTGATTTGATCCCCAAGAGTTTTTATTCTTTATGTTGCCTTCCTCATCTCTTGATTAAGAGTCTTATCTGCTTCTTTTTTTGCTTATTTTATGGCTTTGATTATCATCTCCTCCATGTCTTTCTTCTTGAGTTTCGCCATGTCCACTGACAAATCGTTGTGAGACCCAAAGGGATAATCGACTTTAGGGTTTTGCAATCCCCATCGGTTCAGAATTTATGAGAAAGAGAGAGGCATGCTGGGGCAGGTTAAGGTTTTGGGCAGTTAGGGTTTTAGTTTTGCAAGTTCGAATAGTTAGGGTTTCAGCTGGCTGTCTTTGTGTGTGACGTGAAATCAGACCTGAAAGACCCCTAAAAACAGAGTGACGAAACCCTAAAATAAAAGTACGAAACCCTAAAAAAACTCTAAAAACAGACCTGCGAAACTCTAAATAATAGAAGGGATGATGATGAAACCCTAAAAAGGTAGAAAAGATGATGGAGAAACCCTAAAAACAGACTAGCGAAACCCTAAAGAGGAGAGGAGATGAAGGCGAAACCCTAAAAACAGACCGGGACAGACCTCCGAAACCCTAAAAACAGAGGCGACATACCTACGAAACCCTAAAAACACAGAGAGAGAGAGAGAGAGAGAGAGAGAGAGAGAGAGAGAGAGAGAGAGAGAGAGAGAGAGAGAGAGAGAGAGAGAGAGAGAGAGAGAGAGAGAGAGAGAGAGAGAGAGAGAGAGAGAGTATATTAATGCCTTCATGGATACATGCATGGAAAGGGCAATGGAATACAAAACAATATCACATGTTGTATCATATATCATGCTATCAATTTTGGGAAGAAAGTTATACAGATAGATAGGTTAAAATTGAGAGCACTTAGTACTGGAACTGAGTGATTTATCACATTTATACACCATTAATATTGAGACCTCCTTTGTTAATGCAGTGTCTTAAGAGTGTTGTGTGTAGAGGAATGCACTTTGGAGGATCATAGTGGAAATTGGCTGCGTAAGCTGTCTCAGCATAATTCTACCCTTGAGTCATTCAATATTTCAGGATCCGATCTTCAACATGTGGAGCCAGATGATCTTTTAACATTGACATTGAATTGCCGGTCTTTGGCTTCATTGAAGCTGAATGACTTAGAATTGGAGAATTTAAAGGAGATTTTTAGAAAAACAACAACATTGCAGGAGCTTGGAGGAGTTTCTGTAGGGGAAGCAAATCCAAATGAAATTTCACTTCCATCAAGGTTAACATCATTGGTTTCACTCTATTATAATGCAGCAGGGGAGGGTGATGAAGCTGTGAACTCTCTTGTTCAACCGATCGCCATGGGCTTGAAGAAAATAGATCTTCAATTTACATTTCTTAGTGTTCCAGGTCATTGTGAGCTTCTTGGCCACTGCTCAAATCTTGAAGCCTTGGAGGTGATTATGGTTGTGCTTTTGACTATTTGAAAGTAACATGGCTAGAACTAAATATGAACAAAACTTGTACTTGCATGTGTTTCTGTTTTGATTGATTGATAGATATGTGGATAGACAAACAAATCAGACGGATTGAGTAGCTAAATAGATGGATAGGTTAAAGATAGAATAATTAGTTAGTTAGTTGAATAGATAGATACATAGACAGATAGGTAGGTAGGTAGGTTGATAGCTGGATATATATAGCATTTCTTTAGTGGACACAGTAATGGAGGTGATAATAACTTGCCTTTGGAGTCACCTTATTGGTTTATTTTGCATGCTGATTGAGGTGTTGATTCACTCAAATAGGAGGTTGTTACTTCCATAGAAAAGGTGTGGTGACCTGGTGTCAGTGTTTTGATGAACAAAGTCAATTGATATGTTTTTAGGTAGCTAGGCAAATTCGTATTTCACATACATCATCATGTATGGTTTTCTGCACCCACAACTTACTATAGCGTTCTGCTGCCAGTCTACCACCCTTGGATTTGGGAGATTTTTGTAATCCCAAGTGGAATTGGCGTAAGTCCTCTGATTGATGGTTACGATGATGTAGAGATGTAAGAAAGAATCGCCTTTCTCTACATTTGTATAATTCTGCACTTGTAGGCATGATTTCCAATTCAACAGTCACATACACTCTTTTAATCCTTCAAGAAAGAAGTATTTAATAAAGTATTTTTTATTTCATCATGTAGTTCGCATGTAGTGAATATTAATGGACAATCCCTGCTGTTTAAAGGATGCCATTTTACTACAATTGATTTTTCTTTTTCTTCAAGAAAGAAGTATTCAATTAAGTAGGTTTATCTCACTGTTTGATTTCAAGTGTGGTGGATATTCAGAGACAATGCTCGTTGTTGGTCCTGCTGTTTGAAAGATGTCCATTTACTACAATTGATGATTCAAAGCGTCAGATGTGTTTCTTGTCAGATGTGTTTCTTGTCAGACGTGTTTCTTGAACGAAACTTTCTGTCTGCAGGTCTTTAATGCTATTGGTGACGAGGGTCTTGATGTTATAGCAAACCATTGCAAGAAATTACGTTGGCTCAGAGTAGAACGAGGAGACAGAGAAGTTCAACAAGGTTTTGTGACACAGAGAGGCCTGATTTCTGTGGCTTTAAACTGTCATCAACTGGAGTATATTGCTGTCTATGTCACAGATATCAATAACGTTGCTTTGAAAACAATTGCTGCTAACTGTCCGAATTTGACTGATTTTCGACTGGTGCTCCTTGATGAAGACAATGAAATTGCAGATTTTCCTCTGGATGATGGTGTTAGAGACCTCATGCAAAGATGCCCGGGAATGCACCATCTTGCACTGTATTTGAGGCCTGGGTTCCTCACTGATGAAGGCATGGAAGTTATAGGTATGTATGGCCGAAATCTCAGATGGGCACTGCTTGGGTTGCTGGGTGAAAGTGATAGAGGAATTGAGCTCTTCGCAAAGGGCTGTCCAAAACTGAAGAGATTGGAAATCCGTGACTGTGTCTTCAGTGAGAAGGCAATTACAAGTGCTGTGCAAGAGATGCAGGCCCTGAACTATGTGTGGGTTCAGGGTTATAATTCCACCGGAACTGGAAGGGATTTGCTACCTCTGACAAGGAATTATTGGAATGTGGAATTGATAGATGAACCTGAAGCTCCTGCTCAGTTTGTCGCATATCGATGCCTTTCAGGAAAGCGTACAGATGCACCACCAATTGTGACAATCCTTGGTTAGCCCTCATCTACATGTCGAGAACAGCTTTTCAGCTTTTCTCTACCTCTTTCTATTCCATGTGGTGTAATCCCATCGGCAACTTGGCCTTGCATAGTTCATCCACGACTGTGGAGCTTATTGATCTCTTGCATGTACATTCTTGTTATTGCTTGGTCAGCAAAATAATCTCTCTAGAGATTCAAGGCACAGTTGAGTCATAGTTTCTAATTCTGTCCATCTCTTAGGGAGACATGTCGCAAAATTTGCCTCCATAAACCTGGCCACATTTACTATGTTTACGTGTGTGGACAGATTATCATTCTTGATTTCCTAAACCTGGCCAGATTTACCATGTTTAATTGTGTGGACAGATTACCACATTTTGTTGCAGTGACTGTAATTATTTGAAAATCTCCTAAATGAGGACTTTCTTGTCGGATTTCATGCATGCAAGCATAGTTCTTACTGACCATATTCTGTTTTCTGACAGGATTTTGACATTTGATGACAGGATTTACTGACACTATTAAAACAAAAAAAACTACTAAGAAAAAAACGTAAAATATTCATAAAAACATTTCAAAATATCTTTCATGAAAAGCAGCACATAAAGGAACTCGAGCATAAACCCAAAAACACAAACACAAAAATAAATGATACAGAGATTCGATCTTTTGAATAATCATTCCTTGGCCAAAAAAAGTAAAGTCTGCTACACATCTCCAGTTCCCAAGCGAGCTGAAAGTTCAGTACCCACGTTTTTGAAGAGTCTGGCACCAGCATGCACTCTGGCACCGACTATGCATGCAAGTGCTTGTGCATGGAGAGATGTCCTCTTTGTTTCGATAATTTGTACAAAAGATGAAAGTCATACATTCATAGTGTGGCGCGTGGCCCCCTTTATTCTCATCTATGGTACATGCCATAAGCAAATCAACAGCATTTCTTGATTTCAAAATAAACTTCACTGTTATGGATGGAAGCTTACACTGCCAAATTCTCTTTTTGTAAGAACTACAAAGCAATACTGGATTACACATGGGAAAATATGGTGGGGGAATATAGTCTCTCCATTAATCAGGACGAATGATCATGTTCATTTTTATAAGAACTACAGAGCCATAGTGGATTACGCATGGGAGAAAGAGATGTAGAAAAATGGAAAACAAAGGGGGAATATATGGTTTCTATAAATCAAGACCAATGAGCATGTTCATTGCAATTTTAGTACATTTTGGATATGACTTTTATGCGATTTAAAACAGCAATAGCTCAACAATAGTACGTACCCTGTAGAAACTTATGAGGAACTTTATCAGAAGAGGGATTCTCAAAATCTGGTGGGATATTTGCTTTCTTCCACAAACTAAGGATGGTCTGGGAATTCCCAGCATGGTCAGCATCGAAAACAAAATGGCAGTCAAATGGTTGCTCAAAACTTGTGTTGACAGTAGTCTTGGGCTCGATTAATTTTGAGGAACTTAGATAACCTCTCCCTCTTTGGTGCTCTGAATTGGAAGAAACTTAGCACCCTTTTTCCCCTCTTAAGGTTAACCTCAAAGGCTCCAAGTTGGTGGTTTGTCTGTGGAGAGCATGGATAAGGTTCACGGCTCATATGTGTATCAGTAAGGAAAGGAAGTGGGTGTGGGAATTAGACAACATGATTTAGTTTGGTTCTCCATTGCTGACATCAGTTCCATTAGGGTGGAAGAGATGGCTAGAGCTAAGAAACTGTCAAAGGGCTTTCACGTCTGGAAAGACCTATTTTATGATGACAAAAAGGAGTAAATGAAGATCTAAGATGTGGGTATGAGACTCAGGACTGAGTATGAGGATTGGTATTTCATTTGGTTCTGTATCACATCTTGGAGCAACTTGGAACAAAGGAGATATGAGGCTATTCAGTATAAGTGCAAACTGCATTTGAGAGGCCGCAGGCCTGTTTTGGAAACATGGCAACTGCATCAAAGATTCACTGAGGATGAATAAAGAAATTTCAATTCACTTCAAGACAACCAGAAATGGAGAGACATATCAGAGCTCAAATATCAAAGTCTCTAACAGCTGTTGGCTGAAAAAAGGTTTGTGCTACCATGACAAGTCCTCCGTAGGAGAATATAAACATATTCCAATCCCCCCACCCCAAACAAAAGGGTTCCCCCCCCCCCCCCCCCCCCCCCCCCCCCCCCCCCCCACAAAAAAAAAAAAAAAAAAAAAAAAAAAAAAAAAGGGGTGCAAGATGTGTATATGTACAGAGGAAGGTAGTATTCACCTATTCTTCTCTTGCAATAATAATGCTTGAATCTGAGATAGGGTTCAGAGCAGCTTGCATTTGACTAGAAAGGCCTCTTGTTAGCAAGCTATTTTGGGTGAAGCGATGGAATGTTCGGAAGGTATCTGAAAAAAATTGGAAGGCTAAATATGTAGTGGACTTTGGGAGCACCCTCAAAGATTACTCCATAGAAAGAGCATTATCCCGATAGGCAACATGATTTAAAGCTTACCCGCCTTCGCATCACACGATGGCCTTTGTAATCCAAGGTGAAAAAATGAGAAGAAAATGGATATTGCATCAGGAGGTGATAGGTCCAAAGCATACCCTGTAATGGTTTCTAATGCTTTGCAAGACCTTTCCATGGATCTCTCGCCTTGGGGATGAGAGTTTCATAGATCAATGCTACAATGCTTTATTTCTTCCTTTCTCCTCTCCTTATAAATTTCGTTCATCGATTAATTTGAAGTAGTTCTTATGAAACGAACTCTAACCATTCCATATATCTCCAGTTTTGAAAATTTTTCTTTAGTGTCTACCACCCCATTAAGTGTTACTTGGTATTCTTCCAAAGCTGTCTTTACATATGACCCCTTTTCACATATAAGTTGTTGCCTTTGACATGACATACCTTGAGAGCTTGAGCAGCTACTATTGATGAGCTTTGACTTGCTGATAATGATATTCAAATTGGTCCTTAAGAACATTTATAGGGCATCCATAAATGGGTGTAATTTTTACTTGGTATAATATCAAGGAAAAGAAGAGGCAAAAGGAACACATTTTCATTTCATAAAAGAGGCAAAAGATAGTGGAAATGGAGATCCCACATACCATAACCCTAGTTAGAGCAATTGTGAAAAGGTCTGCAATGTTCTCCCATGTCGGCACATATGCCAAACTGGTATCTCCAGTAGATAACCTCTCCCTGACATAATGATAGTGCATCTCAATATGGTTATGCGAGCATGAAACATAGGGTTCCTCGCAACTGCCAATGCACTCTGTCTGTCAGTGAAGATGGTGGAAGCAGAAGACTGGCCAACACTCAAATCAGCCATAAGACATTTTAGCCACACACAATCAACAGTCGCTGTGAAAGCTACCCTATACTCAACCTCAAAACTAGAAGTGGCCATAGTAGGCTACTTCTTGGTCAACCAAGATATGCATGAGCTACCAAGCATGAAGCAAAAAACACTAGTGGACACACGATTGTCATAGCAACCAGCCCAGTTAGAGTTAGAAAAAGCATGTAAATCTGGCGGTAGTGATCCCGCCTTGGGATAAAACAATCAAAGTAGCCGAGTACCACTCAAGTAGTGAAATATATGCTTAACTGCCTGCCAATGCTTGACACCTGGGCAATGCATAAACCAACTCATCTATGAGATAGCAAACTGAATATCTGGCTCAGTAATGCATAAGTAAATCAAGCATCCAACAACTTGGTGATAGAGAAGATCATCAAATGCATCTCCAACGTCATGAAGAATCAATCATAAACCTGTCTCCATAAGAGTGGAAATAGGTTTGGAGTCTTCAAGGCCAAAAAACTACAATAATGTATCAATATATTTTGTTCGACACAAAGCTATTTCACCATCAGCTTGCATAAACTGAATGCCCAAATAATGATGCAAATGCCCCAAATCTGACATCTCAAATGAGGCATGCAAATCAGCCTTAAAATCAGCAATATGCTTCTCATGAGGACAAGTGAGTAGCATGTCAACAAGATAGACAACAATGATAAGAAGCACATCATTTGCATGCTTAATATATAAGGTGCTCTCACTTGGACTTTTCTCAAAACCATGTGCAATCACATAGGCATGTATCTTTTCATACCAAGCATGTGGTTCCTTCTTCAAACCATATAATGCCTTTTTCAACTTGCACACTTTGTTTTCATGCCCTTTTTGCACAAAGCCACGGGGTTGAAAGCATACACTTCTTCATGCAAGTCACCATTCAAAAATGAAGTTTTAATGTCCAACTGATGTACATTCTAATGATGATGAGCTGCAAGTGCACAGATGCTACGAACATTAGTCATTTGGCATGTAGGAGCAAAGGTCTCAATCAAAATCAATGCCTCTTTCTTGTGCATAAACCTTTGCAACAATCCTAGCCTTATAACTATCAACTGATCCATCAAGCTTACACTTTAGCTTGTATACCACTTAGTGCCAATGACCTTCTTGCCAAGAGGAAATTCACATAAAGACTAGGTACCATTTTTCATAATAACATCATATTCTGATTGCATAGAAGCCATCCAATTTTTTGACTCTTGTGCTTCGTCAAATGAGAGAGGCTCATTCTCATCATAGAGACCTAAGGCAACCATAACATAGAAATATGAACCAAAAAAAGAACTATGAGAACCTGAACGAGTACAAAATGAGAAAGGTGCATCTAATTTGGTATCTCGCAAAGTTTGCACCAACCATTTAGGCATAGTTTTTGCCTCCTCTGTATCAATTCTCTCATCAATAAGTGCATCATGTAAATATGCATAAAAAATGGAATGATCTACATCATCATGTGAAACCTATGAAGGCTGAGAAATTGCCTCATTTGGACCAACACTAGACTGTCCACCTATAAAAAGAGGCAGCAAAGTATCATACATATCTTTGGAGCTAACTGATGTCTCCTTAGTACATGAAAGTAATGGCTGAATAGCATCTTCCACAAAAACAAAATCATGGCTAACCAAAATGCGTTTATTCTATGGATGATACAGACAATAGCCTTTGCTTTCAAGACTATACCCAATAAAAATACATTTCACTTGTTTATCATCCAATTTCATGTGTTGTTTTTAAGGCACTAATGCATATCCCAAACAACCAAAGACACGAAAGTGACAGATGGCTTGTGACCATGCAAATCCTCATATGGAGTGATAGTTTGCAATGCTTTAGTGGGATAACTTCTAAGCACATATGCTACACACATAACAACCTCAAGCCAGAAACTATGTGGCAAAGCCTGACTCTTAACCATACACCCCACCATCTCCATGAGTGGTCTGTTCTTCCTTTCAACAACTCCATTCTATTGAGGAATATATGGCACTGTACACTGATGTTTTATCGCATGTTCAATCCAAAATGCATTAAATTTAGAAGACATATATCCCCCCCTGAATCAAAATGGAGGGTGTCCATTTTACATGCTAACATATTTTTCAGCCAAAACCAAAAAGTGTTTGAAGCACATAAACACTTCAAAATTTTCTTTTGGTGGATACACCCATGCATGCCTGGAAAAATCATCAATGAAAGTCACGAAGTGAAGGTAGTTCCCAAAACAAGGTGTCTACATAGGACCATAGACATCACTGTGAATAAGTTGCAATTTTTAAGTAGCTTGAACTGAACCATCTTTTGGGAAGGAGGAACATTTCATTTTGCCCAAAATATAGCCTTCATAAATATATTTACTAGGTGCCTCAAGTTTGGGTAGAGAGGATACCATTTTAGATTTCTATAGGCATATCAAACTAGCAAAATTCAGATGAACAAATCATGCATGCCAAAGCTTTGCATCTTACATAGCCTGAGAATCATGTACTTCACATGCTGAATCATTAATAGTTTTTCCATAGTCTATGAGCTTATATAGCCCATGACATAAAGTTCCAGAAGCAATAATGACATTGATATTTGATAGATCATGAACTGTACATTTGTCATCAACAAATCTCATAACCAAGCTGATCTTGGCTAATGCTGAAACTGATAACAAATTTTTCTTCATCCTTGGCACTGTTAAAGGTATAATCGTCGTTTACTAACTTAACTGTTAACTGCCTTACCGCAGCCGTTAATTACTAGTTTAAAACAACAATCCTTCAGAGACTCCAGAATCTGGTTCCACACCTGCGTACCAGATATTTCCAAGTCTCTCTTTCTCTGTACTCAATCTTACCGCAAAATAAACTGACTCTACCCATGTGGGTCCTTGGGAGTGGTAGGGGTCTGTTGACAGAGGCCCTGTACTATTTTCCCAACTTCTCACTCAACCGTAGTTATGGTTTTCACGTCTTAGCTTAGTTTTGCTCCTGAACAACTTCACTAGACCAATGTGCTTGACTCAGAGCTCCCAGACTGTTCCTGCCATAGTGGTTGAGCAGTAGTCCGAGATGACCGTCCAGTACTTTTAGTGACTTAACAGGTCATCACACACAATTCTTCTTGTCATTTCACAGACTTACCGTGTATCTACCTTCAACCCGTAATATCTACTGTCCGCAAGACGTGTCGCAACATTATTACCATTCTACGCGTACTTAGACATTACCGGCACTACCTTTGAACACAGACTATAATACCGACTCAGTCACTTACAGAGCATCATAGCAACTCATGTCCATTCGTCACTCTTACCTATTTCACCGAAGAAATAGCAAATAGACAACACACTAACACCTTACGCATAATCAAAGACACCTTAACTCGTTACCGAACAGAATCTCACAATCGCAGTACCGACTCGTAACACCACAGTGTATCACGCATACGCAGTCAAATGATTACACAGATAAGGCGCGCAGAACAGAACAGAACCAAGATACTCTACTCGTTACACACAGTAGGAGAGTTAATCCCACCTCAGGGCTCTCACAATGCACTCGCAGCTTCCCAAAACGGGGACTCTCTCTCTCGTCCCTTTTCATTGCTTTAAATAGAATTTTTTGTTACAAGGCTTGCGCGAATCTTTCTTTACCGCGTACTTCCAGAAGGGTTCTTTCTACATTAAAAACCTCTGTCTAAGTACAATTGTCCTTATTCGGCGGCCATCTAACACTGGCACGCACGGTGGACTCGAACCCGCAAGTTCCTATGGTTCAGATACTAAACCTTCTAAGTACATACTTCGGGCGAGCCTAAATGTTCGGGTAATTTTCTTTTTGAGGGTTTCTAACATTTGCACTAAGGTGGTAGGTTCTAATAATTGGGCGTCGGTTCTGACTTCACTGAGGGCTATGGCTTGATTTAACAAAATTTCGGCTTGGGTTTGAAGAAAAGCCTCCTGGAGATAAAAGTCGTTGGCTAATGCCGCATCTCGGGCTGTCGTTATTTCCGTCAGTTTGGTCTGCATTTCTCTGATGCACTCCTTCTGGTTGCGTATTTGGTTGTCGTTGCGTTCAAACTGCTGGGTTTGGAAATCCAGAGTTTTCTTCAGTGAATCTCGTTCTCGGCGCGTCCTGTCAATATCTTTTTGGTATTGGCCTTCCTTTAGTAATTGTTTTTTGAGAATACTGTTGACCGCGTCGGCACATTCTTCGGCTCGCCGTAATTGTTCTTGAACTTGGTCAGCTTCTTTCTGTTGCTCCTGCATCTTCTGGGTGGTTTCTTGTAATTGAAGCTTCGTGTCTGCGATCAATTCTTCGAGAGATACGTGGATATTTTCTTGTTCTTGAAGGGCGGCCTTCAGTGTTCGAATTTCCTCATGTGCGTCGTGTAGGAGTTGGTCTTTGGTAGCGAGCTGGTCCAGGGCTGCATCTCGTTGTTGTACTAGTGTCTGCTCTGTCGAAACTCGTGCTTCGAGTTCTGCTAGCTGTGTCTGGAGTTGATGATTCTCGGTCTTTACGGCATCAACTTCTTCCTGGAGGGGGGCGATGTCGGCTTCCAGGGTGTCTACCTTGTGCTGGTATTCGAGTTTCAGGTGGTCCGTGGCTGCCGTAATTTGGGCGGGCAGCTGGTGTGATAACTGGATGAGGAACTGCCCCATGGCGGCAAGTTCCGAGAATGCGTTATGTGGCGGTGGTGGTGGAGGACGACGAGGTTGAGAGGATGTGTCGGTGAGTAGTTGCTGGGAGTTTGGCGGAGAGTAGTTAGGGGAGGAAGAGGAAGATGCTGCGGGTTCATTGGTGGGTGGGAGGGGTGCTTCCGGTGGGGGTAGGGGTTTGGCAGGAGGTGGTGTAGGGAGGACGGTATCTGAGGGGTTTACCTTGGCGAGTGTTTGTTGTATGGTTTCTGTCTGGTTGATGGCGTCGATGAGTTGATCCAGGGCTTTGGTGGCTGATTCCTGTTCATCCTGGTGCTGCTCAGATTCTTTTTCTGTGGATACTATTTCTGTCTCTGCTTGATCCTGCTGGTCTGGTTGCTCCGTCGATGTTTCGATGTGTGTGGCGGTATCGTGGTATGTTTCCTTCTTGGTCGTCTGGCTTGGTCTCCTGATCTTTTCCGGCGGATCCTTGGACTTCACTTTCCGAGGAGCTGATCCGAATTCGCTTGGTACGGAAGAGCTGATTAATCTCTTCATCTTCTTCTTCACTGTCCTCGATTGGTTGTGCGGATTCTTCGTGTCGAAGTGCGGGGCCTGCGGGTGGGGGTTGTGCGGCGAGGATGGTTGGGAAGAGGAAGGAGATGATGTGGGGAAGGCGAGAGCGGGGGGTAGAACCCTTTTGGAGCTGTTTTACGATAGCTACACATTCTTTATGGATTCTAAGGAAAAAATAGGAGGCAAAATTTACAGGTTCGCGGGCAGCTAGATCTAAGGCGGAGTAGAAGGGGCGAGAGATGCCATATGTTCGTTTTTGCAAGTTAAGGATGGCTACAAGGAACTGGAGGGCGGATCGCTCGGGTTCTGGGCGGCATAGGATGGCGTATTCGTTTGATGAGGAGCGGGGAAAGAGTTCGGACATACGGGCGGAAGGGATGCTAGGACCGGTTTCGCGGCCTTGCGGGGGGAGGCGGTAGGCGTCGGCGAAGGCTTGGAAGGTGATGACGGTTCGATGTGGGAGGGAAAGGAAGACCCACTGTCGCTCGGTGGCGGAGCTTTGGGCAATGGCTTGGATGATCTGTGCGGAGAAGGGATGGGCTTCCACTGAGTGCCAAGGCAACTCAGCGAAGTTGGCCAACCCTCTGCATCGCAGGTATTCGCCTACATCTGTAGGGATACCTTCGCGAAAAGAAGCGTAGTTGGCTAGCGCTTCCATGGCGTTCACAGTGCACACTTACAGAAAACACAGAATACACAATCACGAAAACACAATAGCGGTTTTTGGCGCAACTCAGGGGTTTAAATATGGAGAACACGGTGTGGAGGTGAGTATCATTGTGTAGTGCGGGAATGATACGGTTTGCATGCTAGCGTGCGTACTGAGTGACCGGTAGGGAGAGGCGGCTGGTGTCATAAAGATTTGTAAAAAAAAGCAAAACATAAAAATTTATACAAAACGTGGCTCGTCGCCGAATAATTAAGGCGTACTGGTAGTGGGATAATACGGCCGTAACTTCGATCCATTAATTACTTTTGGAAGTGGAATTTCGGTCAACGTGTTCAACCGAAAAGTTGCCGGACCTACTTGTGCTGAGATCTTGAAAGGGCCGAACCATCATAGTTTGAATTTTCCTGCTGCTCTGTCCGATTTTGCGTTATAGAAGAGTACAAGCTGTCCTACCGAAAAGATTGGCGTCTTCAAATATCGATCGTGTGTCTTAGCTTGCCTTAGTTGAACTTCACGCATAGTTAAAAAACTGAGCCATCGGTGCTCATCAAGTTTTCTGAGTGCGTCCATTCGTGCTGTCAGTGAAGATTCCGGTAGCATCTTCTGAGTGATTGCTACTCGCAAACTTGGGATGACTACTTCCATGGGAGCGATTGCTTCTAAGCCATAAGCTAGCTTGAAAGGTGTCAAGCCTGTTGTTACTTTATATGTAGTTCGGTATGCCCATAATACTGTAGGTAGTAGTTGATCCCATCTTTCCGGTGCTTCCATGATCAATTTCCGGAGGATGTTTAACAGTGATTTGTTTGTACTTTCAGCCAATCCATTGGTACGTGGATAATAAGGAGAGCTAAATTTATGTGTGACTTGGAAAGACTGTGTGAGTGCCTTCATTAAATTGTTTGCAAAATGAGTGCCTTGATCTGAGACAATTTCCAGTGGTAAACCAAATCGTGGGAAGACATCCGTAAGTAGACATTTTGCTACCGTAACTGCTGTTGCAGACCGCAAAGCCCAAGCTTCTGCCCATCTAGTTGCGTAATCTGTGCAAGTCAGTATGTATCGATTGTTACTGGATACTGCTGGAGGTGTAATTGGCCCGATAAAATCTAAACCCCATTTCTGAAAAGGTTCTAATGGTAAGATGGGTTGCAGGGGAAAAAGATGCCGTTGTAAAGGCTGACCAGCTCTTTGGCAAGCATCGCATTGTTTAACAAACTGTGAGATATCTCTGTACATAGTTGGCCACCAGAGTCCTCCTTGCAGAATTTTGCGGTGAGTTAAGTCTGCTGCAAAATGGCCACCGGAAGGAATTGAGTGAGCCAAAGTGATAACTGAGTTAACTTCATGTGGTGGAATACAGCGAAGTAGGATTCCGGTATGATCTGTATAATACAGTTCTCCAGCAACTAACCGAAATCGGCGGCTAAAAACTGCGATTTTTCTTCGAACCGCCTTGACAGTCTCAGCTGGAAAGCGTCCTTCGGTGAGAAAAGTTAGAATCTGATCATAATATGTAGGTGGTGTTTGTAAGTTTGGCGTCTCATCAGGTAGTGGTTCAGCATTATAAATCGCAGGAGTCGTGTCATCTATTCCTACCGGAGCTTCACCGGAATCTAGGCGTGATAAGAAATCTGCTAAGGCATGTGCATTTCCGGGTCGGTGAATGACATCAAAATCGAATTCTTGTAAAAGTAGCACCCATCGTGCCAATCGTCCTCCTAAGTGCTGCTGTCTTACTAGATAAACAAGGGCAGCATGATCTACATGAAAGGTAAATTTTCGGCCTAGTAGATAATGTCTGAACTTTTTGATTGAGTAGATCAATCCTAGACATTCTCTTTCCGTGGTGGAGTAGTTCTTTTCTGCAGGTGCAAGCCTTCTACTGGCGTAATAAACAGGGCGAAACCACTTATCTGTTTGCTGCATCAGAATACTGCCGATTGCAATATCTGAAGCGTCAACAAAAACGTGGAACGGATTATCCCAGTCTGGTGGTTGTAAAATTGGAGCGTGCGTCAGGAGATACTTGAGTCGATCAAATGTAGTTCGACATTCTTCAGTCCATTCAAACTGTCGGGGAGTTTTTGTGATCAGCTTGTTCAGTGGCACTGCTAGGTGAGCAAGCCACCGTAAGTGTCTGCCATGCCACCGTATTTGACCCATAAAACGCATTACTTCTTTCGGAGTCGTGGGTATTGGGGCTTCTAAAATCGCGGAAATCTTATCTGGGTCCACTCGAATACCTTGAGCAGATACAATATGCCCAAGTAGTTTGCCACATGAAACTGCAAACACGGATTTGCTGGGATTAAGGCAGAGTCTATATTCTCTACACTTCTGAAAACAACATCGTAAGTGAAACAAATGGGCTATCATCTTCCCAAAGATTGAGAAGTCGTCGAGGTAGACTTGCATGAATGAAGTGAGATAAGGAGAAAATATCTCCTGCATACATCTTTGAAATGTGCTTGGTGCATTTCTCAATCCGAACCACATTACTGTGCAGGCAAAGACTCCCCAATTGGTAATGAAGGCAGTTTTTGGTATATCCTCTTCATCCATTCTAACCTGGTTGTACCCGCTGTATCCATCTAAAAATGAATACATTTCATGACCTGTGACTCTATCAAGCATGGTATCCAAAAAGGGGATCGGGAAAGGATATGGTACTGTTGCTGCATTTAATTTCCGGTAATCCACACAGATTCGTAACTGCTTGTTTTTCTTTGGCACGATCACGATGGGCGAGATCCATTCAGCGTGTTCTACTGGTACAATGAATCCGACTTTTAATAGTCTATCAAGTTCGGCTTTTACCTGTGATGCATAATGGGGGTTCATTCTGTAGCTGGGTTGTCTTTTTGGTTTCACTTCCGGTTTCAACATGACCCTGTGTTGATAGATGCGCGGATCTAATCCTTTCATGTCTTTGTAATCCCATGCAAAGACGTCTGCGAATTCACGAAGAAGTTTAATCAAATCCTCCTTAAATGTTTCTGGTAAGTTCTGCCTCATTTTCACAGGTCGTGGGTGATCTCTATCTCCTAGTTTGTACGTGATCAGCTGGTCTTCTGGAACATAAAATTGTTGAGGTTTCTCTGTATCATCTGTTGGCTTGAACAGTGGTTGTAATTCGTCGTCATTGGTTGAGGAAGTATCTTCCTGGACCGAATTTCCGGTGATAGCTATTACTGTACATATTGACGTGTTCCAGTTATCTATGACGGATTGTAGGTCAACAGTTCCTAAAGACATTAAATCGGCATTACTCTTCAGAAATTGCTCTTCTTCATCATCTGACAGTCCATCTAACATATGAACTGGTTCAGCAAAGTACGGTCTGGCGTGAGGTTCGCAAGATTGCATAGCATCTAGTTTCACGACATATTTACGATGGGCATCCTTGAATGTAAGCTCTTGTGCAGACCAGTCCTGTATTACCTTAGCATGCTTCAGCCAAGGTCGGCCGAAAAGAAGATTGTAATCCAAAGTGGATTCGGGTAGATCTAGTATGACAAAAGTCATCTTGAAAGTTGTACCTTGTAGAGTGATGGGTACATTCCACACAAGTCCTACAGGGTGGACTCTCGATTGATCCGCCATTCGAACAAAGAATTGCACTGGTTCAATTTCGGTCCAGCCTAGCTTTTTGCATAATGCTGCGGTCGCAATGTTTACGCCTGAGCCTCCATCAATCAATACTTGCGTGATCTTCTGGTTCTTATACCATACTGTGATCAAGGGCACTGCGTGGTCAATCGCAGCATCAGGTTCCGGTTGAACTGCGGCTGTCGTAGGAATGCAAGAAGGTACTGGACTGAATTGTTGCTGAAACTGTTGTCGGATCCCGGGCACTAAGGCCAGAAGTTGGCCTAAAGGCAGAGTGATGGATGCCTTGGACAAAATTTCCCAGGCCTGTTGGGCTTGACTGTCTTGTTCTTTTGGACTTGAAGGTTCTACTGACGCAGAAGTGTCTGTTGTTGTCTCTACTGATGATGATGGCCCTACTGATGCATCCTTTTGTGTTGTTTCGTCCTTTGATGAAGAAGCCTGAGTCACCGGAATAGGTTCTGGGAACACTGGTGGTTCTGTTGTGGTCCAGTGACTAGCTTTGTTATACATCCTTCGTTGTTCTTGTATCCCTGGTTCAAAGATTTCTGCTGCCGACTGAAGTTGTTTACCGGAACGGGTCTGGACTGTAGCAGTCTGTGTTTCGATCGGTGTAATTTTTACCATGTTGGCCATTGGATTTTGGCGTTCCTTCTTTCTTTGATCATACTCCATTGCGTCTTTACAAAACCTTCTAATGTGGCCGAATTCGCCACAAAAGTGACAGCGTGGAGGTGGTAACTCAGGGTTTTCCGGTGGTGGTCCATTCTGCCATCGGTTGGCATTATAAGTGTTGTTTCTCTGTCCTCGGTAGTTCCGATATCCTTGTTGTTGATTGTTTCTCTGTTGCGGAGGCACATAGTGATTTACTGGTTGGCCATGTTCTTGGATGACTGCATTGACGGTTGCTGTCCCTTGTAGTCTAGCGTTGTAGACACAGTTTCCGGTGGTGTGTCCGGTAGCGTTGCAGATAGCGCAAAACACTTGGTTTAGTGCACAGTTGGCACTTGTATGCCCCGAATTTTTGCATGTGGTGCAGTATACTTGCCTGGTGATATCTTCAGCCATATTTTTGTTTGTTTTTAACCATTCCAAGTCTTCTGAAAATCCACCAACCTTTGATTCTAGCTGTAGAGCCATTGCAATGACGGCATCCAAGGTCATAGCTCCGACACATCTTATGATCATGATCTGCTTCAGCTGTGGGGTTAATCCATTGATAAACCATTGAGAGATGACATCATCAGGTAGATTAGCGTGAGCCTGTGGTATCTGCCGTAAATGTGTTCTAAAGAGGGTAGCGTACTCCTGGACGGTCTGATTTACCTTCTGTCTGTTGTTCTATAGATACTCAAAGATTTTAGCGGGATTCTTCTTTAGTCTGAATCGCTGTAAAAAGGCGTCTCGTACTGCATCGTAAGTACCGAAATGATTGATATCATATTCCGTGAGCCATCTCGCCGCTTCATTGATCAGTGTAGATTGAAAAACAATGGCTTTATACGCCTGATCTGGTGGATGGTTAAGAACTGCATAACTTATCTCGAAAGTTCGTACGTGGGCGTCTGGGTCGTCTCCTGGGAATCCACCGAATTTCGTGTAGGTTACTCCTGTTGGAGGTGGCCTTGGCGGTCCTAGCTGTTGTTGTTGTTGGTGTTGTTGTTGGTGTTGCCCGCTCATTGTGAAGGGTTCAGGGTTTCCTTCCGTATCTCGGGATTGATTGGGTGAACTATCGGGACTTGTATCACCGGATGGTGCGTTTTCCGGTGTGCTGTTTCGACTTAGGATGCTTCGGATCTCTGTTTTGAACAGCTTTCCTTCCTTCTAGATGTCTAATATTCGAAATCTTTCTTCCAAACACGAAGGTCGAGCTGATGATTCCGCAAAAAAGGCTAAACCTTTGCCAGCGATCGGTGATTCTATCACCGGAATGAACCAAAATTGGGCCAGAATGCCCTGTTTTACTACTTTTGCCGAATTTTCCTAACGTATTTCTGACCGTGGATAACTCTAAATCTTTCTCTGATATTGTTAAACTAGGTTCCAACAGTGTTTTGATAGAGTCTGGACTTGCTATATCTTCGATAGGCGGGGTCGAAGTAGCATCCGAATGTATCGAAGGCCTTGTCCGTTCTACCGGAATATGACCGGAATCAGTTGTAACGTTTCCACTTTTCTTGACCACTTGGTCAGATCTAGTTATGCCTACTTCTCCCGAGGCTATCTTTTGTGATTTTCGTGCTTCAATCTGACGATTCTTAGGATATGTTTCGCCCGATCGAGTGACCGGCATGTATCATTGCCCAGTGACACTATCTGAGCAGTTCGCAACAATCTGGATCTGTTGCTACTGTCAGTGAAGCAAAATGTTGCTGGGTGTTTGCTTCTTACAAACCGTTAGCACTTTAATGCCACTGTCTCACAAGTGACTCGTAATCAAATGCTACTTTACCGCAGAGACTGGTAATCAGTTGCCACTTTCCCACAGGCAACGGGCCAGAGAACGGGCAAGCGGATGCCACTTTCCCACAGACGGCGCCAAATGTTAAAGGTATAATCGTCGTTTACTAACTTAACTGTTAACTGCCTTACCGCAGCCGTTAATTACTAGTTTAAAACAACAATCCTTTAGAGACTCCAGAATCTGGTTCCACACCTGCGTACCAGATATTTCCAAGTCTCTCTTTCTCTGTACTCAATCTTACCGCAAAATAAACTGACTCTACCCATGTGGGTCCTTGGGAGTGGTAGGGGTCTGTTGACAGAGGCCCTGTACTATTTTCCCAACTTCTCACTCAACCGTAGTTATGGTTTTCACGTCTTAGCTCAGTTTTGCTCCTGAACAACTTCACTAGACCAATGTGCTTGACTCAGAGCTCCCAGACTGTTCCTGCCATAGTGGTTGAGCAGTAGTCCGAGATGACCGTCCAGTACTTTTAGTGACTTAACAGGTCATCACACACAATTCTTCTTGTCATTTCACAGACTTACCGTGTATCTACCTTCAACCCGTAATATCTACTGTCCGCAAGACGTGTCGCAACATTATTACCATTCTACGCGTACTTAGACATTACCGGCACTACCTTTGAACACAGACTATAATACCGACTCAGTCACTTACAGAGCATCATAGCAACTCATGTCCATTCGTCACTCTTACCTATTTCACCGAAGAAATAGCAAATAGACAACACACTAACACCTTACGCATAATCAAAGACACCTTAACTCGTTACCGAACAGAATCTCACAATCGCAGTACCGACTCGTAACACCACAGTGTATCACGCATACACAGTCAAATGATTACACAGATAAGGCGCGCAGAACAGAACAGAACCAAGATACTCTACTCGTTACACACAGTAGGAGAGTTAATCCCAACTCAGGGCTCTCACAATGCACTCGCAGCTTCCCAAAATGGGGACTCTCTCTCTCGTCCCTTTTCATTGCTTTAAATAGAATTTTTTGTTACAAGGCTTGCGCGAATCTTTCTTTACCGCGTACTTCCAGAAGGGTTCTTTCTACATTAAAAACCTCTGTCTAAGTACAATTGTCCTTATTCGGCGGCCGTCTAACAGCACAAATAAAACATCTGACAATGTAAAAGAACTACCATCAACAATAGTCAAAATGATCTTACCAACTCCCATAATAGGATAAGAGGAGTTGTTGGTACATGTGATAGTATTCCTTTTAGGGGAAGGCTCAAGTGAAGTGAAGAAACTATGCTGGGAGCTAATATTTTTGATTGTCCCACTATCAAAGTACCAAACATCTGAGTCTATTGCTGACATACACGATTCACAAGAAGATGGGTCATAACTATGAACAGTGGTAAATGCCCATTCTTCATTCTGCACGAGACCAATAGACTCTGTTTTGGGTGTAGGGGCCTCTACAACAACCATTCCAACCTCTTTCTTCTTTGCCTCTTTTGCAGCCAATTTTGAACAAATCTTTATGACATAATACAATATTTACAAAACAATTTCTGCATTTTTATTTTCTTCTCATATTTTTCATCTTTCTTTGATTGTGCAAAATGAGTAGATTTTTGCTTACTAGTAGATGAAATCCATTTACCTTTGACCTTTTGACTAGCTAGGAAAGCTTGATCTGCACCACACATAGTGGACCTATTCTACATAGACTGATCTTCTTGCAACAAAACAGAGACTAACTCCTCAAATGTTAAGGCATTTGGATTTCCTTTCATCATCAATCAAAGAGTAGAGGCAAAACTCTGATGAATTTGGAAGACCATTTAGAACAGTCCGGACAAGTGAACTGTTAGGCAAGATTTGATCAACAAAAATCAACTGCTCCTTCAAATCTTTGATCTTTGTCAGAAAACTATCCATTGAATCTCCTTCATTCATGTGCTCACTCTCCAACTGTTTTCGGAGGCAAGCAACACGAGGCTCATTCAGTGCTTGGTATAAAGTGATAAGTGTATCCCAAGCATCCTTTGTTGTTCTACAAGAGCGCATGTGAGGAATAATGGCATGTTTGATAGACAAGACTATCAATGCATGTGTCTGCGCATCTTTGCCATCCCAATGAAGTTCCTTTGCAGTAAGTGCAGTAGAAATTGCAACATGAATAGGAATCTAAAGAATATCACCATCTTCAACACCATCTGCATCACCTTCAGTAATTGTGTTTGCAAGTGTAATAGGATGTTTTTCAACACCCTGCACAATATTCCATAGTCCTTTTACAACCAATACATGATGCATCATATAAGCCCATAATGGGTAATTTGTACCATCCAACTTATCCTCAACAACCAATATATGGAATACATCACTACTTTCAACCATGGCCACATACTAAAATACCTTGATGCAGAAGCATGACTGTATCTCAAAAAGTTGAACAAAACTACCTTGTCGAGTTTTGTTAAACCTGTAGCAGACTTTGAGGTGCTTATACTAGCAAACCAAAACCAGTATATACATCTTTGGCATGAAAATATGAAATTTCCTATAGAAGAATTGTGATAATGCTTTTGGAGGTTGAAACAAGCTTAGATCGCGATTGCGACACCACAAAGCAAAGCTAATCACCTTGTTACCAGATTTTGTGAGATTTTGAGATTGTTACTAGAGGGGTGTCGATGATGCCCTAGATGAAGCAACGACATGCTCTAATACCAATTGTGGGAGTTTGAGGTCCGTAGAAGCACACGAAAAGCACAATGAAGAAGAAGAAGCTTGGAACACAACACACAATACTGAATGTAGTACCAAGAGAATGTACAAAGATATATGAACTATTATGGTTATAGGCATATATACAAATCGAGGGAGAAAAACCTCCCAAAGAGGGAAAAAAGTGCCCCAGTAGTCCTAGTATGTTCACACACATCACTACCTAAATATATCAATAGGAATAGCCCATCTCTTGCTATCCCTAAGAAAGGTAAAGTTTGAGGAGGAAGAGACATTCGACAGTAAAACGCCTTCATCAAACAACCAACCTATTGTATCTAATTAGGGTAACCCACTACCTAAGTGGGCATAATGGATATTTGATGATCACAATCAAGGGATATATGTTCTAGATTCATCTTCAAAAATATTGCAAAAATAAAAAAGGATTGATGAGCAAAGAAGAGTCTCATAGCACAGTCAACAAGGATCTTATAGAAAAAACAATGGGCTCTATCAGGGAGAAAACCCTCAATGATCCAAAGTGGAAGGTTGAAGATTTTGATGTTCAAGAAATGTTTGCTCCAACAACTCCCATGAGCATTAGCTCATGGGAATTGTTGGTTCTTGCATTAGTTGCACATAAAAGGTAACCCATTTTTCAAATGGATATCAAATCTGTATTTTTGAATGGCCACCTTAAGGAGGTGTATATATCTCAAATTTCAAGTTTTGAGCTTCCCAATTCAAAACATGAGGTTTGAAAGATTAAGAAGGGACTACACGTCTTAAGAAAACTTCAAGAGCTTGGTACCAATGGATATATATATATATTTAAAAAATGTGGATCTTTGAAAAAAATACTTCTAATGCTAACTTATATTTTTTGAAGAAGGATCATAAGCTAGTTATTGTCATCTTGTACGTAGATGATTTGATCGTTGCAACAAATCATGCAATAATCATCAAACAATCTCATATCAATCTTGGAATTGAGTTGGTTACTTCATTTTTGCATTAGAATGGAATTTAAAAAAGAGGGCATTTTCATTTCATAATAAAAATATGCCACGGGAATCCTCAAAGCATTTGGAGTGATGAACTAGAAAACAATTAACATGCCTACGGAGGTAAACCTTAAGCTATCTCTTGATGAAGACATACCTAAGGTAGATGCAAATAATTACAAAAATCTTATAGAAAGTTTGATTTCTTATATGCAATGTTAGACCAGATATTTGCTATGTGGTTGGAGTGTTGAGTAGGTTCTCTAATAAACCAAAGGAAGGTCCTTAGTACATGAAAGCAATGACTGAATAGCGTCTTCCACAAAAACAACATCACGGATAACCAGAATGCATTTAGACTATGGATGATACATACGATAGCCTTTACTTTCAAAACTATACCCAACAAAAATACATTTTACTGCTTTATCATCCAATTTTCTACGATGTTGTTCAGGCACTAATGCATATGCCAGACAACCAAAAACACGTACATGAGCAGTAGATGGCTTGCGATCATGCCAAGCCTCATATGGAGTGATAGACTGTAGTGCTTTAGTGGGACACCTGTTAAGTATATATGTTGCACACATGATAGCCTCAAGCCAGAAACTATGTGATAAAGCCTGACTCTTGACTATACACCTTGCCATCTCCATGAGTGACCTATTGTTTTGTTCAGCAACTCCATTCTGTTGAGGTGTATAGGGCACTGTACACTAGTGTTTTATCCCACGTTCAACTTGAAATGCATTAAAACTAGAAGACATATATTCCCCCCTCGATCAGAATGGAGGGTGCCTATTTTACATGTTGACAGATTTTCAGCCAAAAGAAAAAACTATTTGAAGCACATGAACACTTCAGACTTTGCCTTCAATGGATATACCCATGCATGCCTAGAAAAATCATCGATGAAAGTCAAGAAGTAAAGATAATTTCCAAAAGAAGGTGTCTGCATAGGACCACAAACATCACTATGTACAAGCTACAATTTCTGAGGAGCCCGATCTGAACCATCTTTTGGAAAGGAGGAATGCTGCATTTTGTCCAAAATACAGCCTTCACAGACATGTTTTCAATGTGCCTCAAGTTTGGGAAAAGAGGACACCATTTCAAATTTCTGCAGGCGTAGCAAACTAGCAAAATTCAGATGACGAAAGCGTGCATGCCAAAGCTTTGCATCTGACATAGCCTGAGAATCATGTACTACACTTGCCGAATCATTTACAGATCTTTCATAGTCTATGAGCTTATACAACCCATGACATAAAATGCCAAAAGCAATAATCACGTTGCCATTTGAAAGATCATGAACTGTACATCTGTCATCAATAAATTTCACAACCAAGCCAATCTTGGCTAATGCAGAAACTGATATAGATTTTTCTTGATCCCTGGCACAAACAAAGCGTCTGACAAAGTGAAAGAACTACCATCAGCAGTAGTCAAAATGATGTTACAAACTCCCATAACAGGATAAGAGGAGTTGTTGGTGCATGTAACATTTATGAAGGAACTGCGCTGCAAGGTAATATGTTTGGTCGCCCCGCTATCAAAGTACCAAACATCTAAGTCTACTATAGACATGCACTGCTCATGAGAAGATGGGTCAAAATTGAAAACAATAGTAAACACCCATTCTTCTTTCTGCACAAGATTAGCAGACTCTGTTTTTGGTGTAGAGGCCTCTACAACAACCATTCCAACCTCTTTCTTCTTTGCCTCTTTAGCAACCAGTTTTGGAGAGTTCTTTATGATATGATCATTTCCTTTACAGTACTTGCAAAACAATTTCTGCTTTTCTGATTTCTTTTCATCTTTGTCTTCCCTCTTTTATTGTGCAGAATTAGCAGATTTCTGCGTACTACTTGAAGAGATCCATTTTCCTTTGCCCTTCTGACTAGCAAGGAAAGCTTGATCTGCAACATGTATAATGGACCTATTCTGCCTGTATTGATCCTCCTGCAACAAAATAGAGACTAACTCCTCAAATGACAAGGCATTTGGATTGCCTTTCATCATCAACCAAAGAGTAGAAGCAAAACTCTGATATGAAATAGGAAGACCATTCAGAACGGTCTGCACAAGTGAGCTATCTGGTATAACCTTATCATAAGAAATCAAATATTCCTTCAAGTCTTTGATCTTTGTTAGAAAACTATCCATAGAATCACCTTCATTCATGTGCTCACTCTCCAACTATTTTCGGAGTTAAGCAACACGAGCCTCATTCCTAGCTTGGTACAATGTGGTAAGTGTATCCCAAGCATCCTTAGCTGTTCTGCAAGAGAGAATGTGAGGAATAATGACATGTTTGATAGACAAATCTATATGTGCATGTGCTTGGGCATCCTTGCTGTCCCAACAAATTTGCTTTGCAGTAGGTGCAACAAAAACCGCAACATGAACATGAATATGCAGAATATCATCATCTTCGACATCTTCTACATCAGCTTCAGTACCTGCAGTTGTAACAGTTGCAGGTGTGATAGAACGTTTGTTGAGTTTGTAGCAAGAGAAGATAAAAAACCCTCACCACCTTGCATGGAAGCAAGAAGGAAAGCTCAAGAGTGACTCTCCTCTCATCCACCCCTACCTCCAACATGTTCAAGCCATTGGCATTAGACACATGCTATGCCACATGCTTGAAAACAAGGAGAATAGGGAGTCAAGGATCCTAGTCCATGAGGAAAATACAAGCAATTCAACTACTCTACTCACACAAAGGAGAGACACGCATAGGCACACACACTACTCTCACACGCTCACAAAGACACAATACATAAATGTAAATAGTCTTGGAGTAAAAGGGAGCCTTCTTCCATTCATAAGAGATATTACATGAGAGCACATTGACCAAAAGTTCCCTTCTTTACAAAAATGAGCTTCTATATATAGGCTAAGCTCTATTCCCCATGTGCTTCTTTGAAAAGTCAAAAAGGGAATATCTCTCTAACTAACATATCTTCTAGGAGATTCCAAGATCAAGTTTGTAACAAACAAATCCCAATGAAGGGCGTGCATGGATTTTTACATGGGGAATTCCTATATGTATGCAAAGATAAGATATTCCACGGCTTCTCTACCACCGTGTTAGAGAAATATTAAAAAGGGACTTAAGAGAGTGTTCACATGTGACACTCAAGTATATACAAAGAAGGTTATTCTCATGGTCTAGGGAGGGTTCCCATGCACACTTGAAGGTGTATGCATACCCTGCAACCCAACACTCTCCTCCCCCTAGAATTTGTCGTTCTCGACAAAGCTAAGATATGAGGATCATACACAGCTGAACTTATCCAAGTTGAAATCTTCAGGTCTGCAATTCATTAGTCTGCAAGGCTTTAGGTTGCAAGTCTTCAGGTCTTCATAATCTTCAAAATCTACAGCACTTCACTTGTCCAATCTGCAAGCCGTTAGACCTTCCTTGAATCTACAAATCTTCATACTTTAGAGCTACGTGACACAATCCCCTTGGGGGGCAGTCAACCCATCATACATCTCTCTGCACATTCCTATGTAAGACTGATGGAGCCTTGTCAGGGAGCTCCCCAACTTGAAATTAAACATACACAACAAGTAGATTGTTTCTGAAAAGAATTAAACAATAACATTTTAGTCCAATTGTAGTTTCCACTTCAGGGAGCATCAAGTCCTTCAAGACTTGCTCCTCTAGAAAGAAGTCCTCATGAAGAGCTGCTTGTTCTTTTTCCCAAAAAAGTAGTTGAGAATCAGGTATTCCTAGATGCATATGCTTCAAAGGACCATTCACATCTCAAAGTTCAGCTATATATATTAAGTTTGCAAAATGCACCAGCAGATATAAGCATGATAGAGAAAATACTAATATATGATGTGAAACAACATAAAAAGCCATCCTCATTTAGCACCAAAGGATTTAAGTGTATGCAATCCAAATACTAATACTCTTTTCCTCTCTGTAGATGGAGAGTCTTGGACACAATCCCCTTGCAGGGCAGTCACAAGAATCTCGAAAGCTTGTGATAGTACAACCTGGTTCTTTATCAAAAGAGAGGAAAGCAAAGTCATTATAACTACTGAGAATATACTCCTAGTCTTGTTCAGAACAAATTAAATTCAGCCTTGGTATGAAAATAACCAAAAATCCGTTTTTGGTTTGCAGGAACCAAGATATAGCCATTCTTTCTGACTTCTAAGAGAATTCTTGTAATGTGCAATTCCACAGTTTTTAGGTAGACACCTCCACGAGAGCCTCTAAAAACCACCAATTACAAATGTACACCTACTGAACTGAAGAGCATACAATGAGGAGATGGCTCACTCTTGCAATCATGAAACTCTTATAGCAACTTTCGAAGGGTGCCAAACAATGAGTTCATAGTGGGCACTCATTAGAGATAGAAAGGGGATGCATCAAGAATTTTGGTGAAGTGATCAAATAAAAAGTGAATCACTTTAGATATCTCTAGAGGGAATGTGCCCACTGGTGAATACCCCAACACAGTAGCTAAAGTCATTGTGAAATATACATTTTCCTTATAGTAAACATACCATCTTACCCCCCAACTATCGATGTCCTAATGGATATTTTGGGGTACCATCCAGAAGAGAGGTATTCACAAAAGCTACCATCATCCTTGGTCCAATCTCCCTCCGAAGTTCATGTTGCTCGACCTTTGATACTCGAAAGCTCCATCAACAAGTATTGAACCAGGAAGCCGATTCAGATGGTGCTTGATAACCCCCAATATTGGTCCACACGTGCAAAACTTCACACTACATGTACAACAGGAAGCATGCAATCTAGAAAAACACGATCTTGTTCAGTCACTGCCCTGCAACTTCCATCATAATTAAGAGGATTGACAATGTCTTGTCTTGGTATGCCTCCACATATGAATGTTGGAGTATGAATCGGACTGGAGACAAGCATATGTTGCTGAACCTTGCCTGCCATCGCACTCTGACAAAGAATTCCAAATGATCGACCCTCCATAGAGCATGCAATTGATCTTTCAAAAAAAAATTCATGCCTTTGGACTCCCAACCCTGTAAGTCTACTCAAAGCAATAAAAAAGGAAGTAAATGCCCATGTTCAGGTGTTGTGCTAGTGTGAGTTAACTAGGGGCATGAAGACCACCACAACTTATCCCAAGAAACATTAAGAGATTGCACACAATATTAAACAATTGCAATTTTAGAGGACATCTTTCTCAAAACTTAGGACCACCTTCAAGCTTGAACACAACAGATTAGAGGCCTTGCCAAATTGTAACAGTACTGATTGATCTTGTTGGAGATGACAGGCAACACCTTCCTAGCATAACATCAGGAAGGGCAGTATTGATCCGCAACATCAGTTAGTACATCATTTAGCCAAGCAAGGGAGATCATAAGTGATGGTTAAAAAGTAGAAGCATTGAGGTCCCAGATCCGGACATCTCCCACCCCACAAGGAGAAGCATAAACTAGCTTGCAGACAAGCACAAGATGACAATAGAACACTTATACTTACACAGTGCGATTCAATGCAATGAAGGTTTAATCATGAAAGAAAAGCCTTAGATCCCAACAAAATAGATGCATGATCTTTGCAAGAACTACATGACTTCATAATTGCACCCATGCATAAGGTATCAAAATTGATGTCTTGAACTAAGGTCAAAGGTCCACCAAACTTGGAATAGACATGAAAAGTTGTGCAAATCATGACACCGAGATTTACAATACCCAAAGTACTGCTCGTCAAAAGCTTCTTAGTGATGGGAGGGGAGATGTGGACACAATTTCCCCAAGTGGGGTAGTCAGACACATCACCCATGCTTCCAAAACAGTATGATAATCCTCACAAAGAGTACTATGACCTGATGTACAATTGTATATATCTACCTGACAACTTGGGTACTTGTTAGTTTCACACAAAGAAATTATTAACTACTGAAAATCACTGAGAAACAACAGCATATGGGAGTCTATCTATCAACATGGCCCAATAAAGTTCCAAAAAAGGTTGCTTGTGGAAGTTAAAGCCATCACCATGTCTTATCAAATAGCCTTTCACTTGTTTTAGTGATATTTTGGACACAACCCCTACTGATAAAGGCCGTCATCAGAATCTCCACAGCAAACCCTTGTGAGCCTCAACTATGCATATATCCAATCGACTTGTAACGATCATAAAGAGCATAAAAAAAAAAAAAAAGACTTCCCATGATGTGATCCATTTATTCATACTCTATGAACCGCTGATAGCACCTTGTATTCCTAACTGTGTAGATCACTTTTGCCCAAAAAGATGGAAAGGAGGACAAAGAACAGAAGCAAGATCTTTAAACTTTGGTCACCCTAGAGTTTCAAAAGTAAACAAATGCGAGTCCTCCAAGCATGCAGTGTTGCTTTCCTTTTCGTAGAGTGGTTGTGTTTAATCTCCTCCTAGAAGAATACCTTAATGTTGGTGCAGGGCAATCAACAATTGAAGTTTTAATGAAGGTTTGGAAGTCAAGCAATGAAGTTATGAAGCATGGAGAAAGTATATATCCAGGAGATAAAGATGTGTATACATATGTACATTATTTTAGAGTCAGATCATCATATACTTTTGTATGGTCATGAGTTTGTAAAAATTTGCCTATATATATAAAGAGAATGTCGGGGCAAAGTAGAGAGATTATGTAAGAACAAGTTTGGAAGAGAATTAGATGTTATTAGATACTCTAGAAATGAATAGACTCTCTCTCATTACTCGGATAGAAATTTTCACAGAAATAGAAAATGTTGTGCCTGATCTTTCTGAGTATTCTCCTTTTGTGTTGAATATTTTGTGAAATGCTTTTGTACAAGTCTAAGTCTATAGTTGATTGACCTCTGTATGAATTTTCAGTTTCTAATTGTGATTAGGCTAAGAGAATTGAGTGTAGGAACAGTTACATGTGTAAATGGAAACATGAGAAGTTGCAGGAGGTGCAAAATTTGATGTTAATGTTTTGGTCAGTTCTCCTTCCATAGTGTAAAGTTTTGAGCAAGCAAGCACTCAATCTTTAAGTTGGAAGGTAAGCTATCTGTGGCTAAAAGCATTTTCATAAATGGGTTCTAGATTGAGAGAACCAAGTGTTAAAAGTTATAGGTGTCTAAATCGACTTCTCAGAAGAGCAGTTTTAGACATAGGTAACTTGTTGAGATCAGTTCTCAAGATATACTGAATCTTTTGGAGTGATTCAACTTGGAGAAGGTGCGCAAAATGTAGGCAAAACCTTGTGCAAAGTTTTATAAAAAACTTTACACAATTGATAAGGTAATGAGAGAGATATGTGTAGCAGACTTTCTGTGTAGTCATCTCCTTCAGAGATTTTTTAAAATCTTTATAATTGATCATTGATCCTCTAAATTTGGAGAAGGTTTGAGTTATTCTTGTTATAGAGGTGCTCTAATTACAAGAATAACTTGTTCTTTTGGAGATTAACACTCTCCATTAGTGGTATCAGAGCAGGGAGCATCAAAATTGAAGGAAGGAGGATCCCGACTGCTGCAGGTGCAAAGAATTCAACATTTGAAGGTTCAAAAGGTGAAAGCTTGAGGACAAAGCTTGAGAAGGAGGTCATACGACATCAAGGAAGACAAAAGGAGTATTATTCGAAGTAGAGGTACATCTATTACTCATAAAGGTTGAAAAATTCAATATACAGGTGAAGAAAGGATGGGAGATTCTCTTCAAATAGAGAAGTTGGATAGAGAGAACTATCCAGCATGGTCAATGAGGATGGAAGCTCATCTTATGAGCAAAGACTTGATAGCTTATATTACAAGTGAAGAAGAAAAGCCTCAGTTCAGAGATCCTAGTGTTCCAACTAGGGAAGAATTATCAGATTTGAAGAATTGGATGAAGAGAGATGCTCAAGCTAGGAGCATTATCTATATGGCAGTCAATGACTACTTGCTACCTCACATTAGAGGTCTTGAAAGTGCAAGTGATATATGGAATGCTTTGGAGGAGCATTTTCAAAACACCACAAAGTCAAGGAAGGCATCTTTGTGGGCAAAATTTACCACTTTCAAGAAGAAGGCTTCTCAATCCATCTCAGACTATGTAACAAGGATGAAGGACGTTGCAGATGCATTAGGTGTAGTTGATGAAGACATTGAGGAGGATAAATTGGTAAGACAAATCCTCACAGGGTTGAGAGGTGATGAAAAATCGAAGCCATTCATTTTTTGTACTGAATTATCACTTGATCATTTTACTCCTGACTTAAATCAGTTGCTAGGACATATGTTAACCTTTGAGCAGGATGTCAAAGGTGAAGGTGATAAAAGTGCAGGTCATGCAATGTATTCAAAGGATAAGAAGAAAAATAGCAAAGGGAAGCAACAAGCAAATGAAGATGAGGCACAACTAGTCAAGCCAACTTCCTGAGAGGAAGAGGAGGTGGCAAAGGTAGAGGAAGAGGCAGGAGTAATAAAGATGGAGTCAAGGCTTGTTGGATTTGTGGTAAGACAAATCACTTAGCTAATGATTATTGGCATAATACTCAGAGTAATGGTGGATATTATAAGAATTTTAATTCAAGAGGAGAGGTGGCAGAAATCAAAGAGGTAATTTTAGAGGTAGAGGTACTAGAGGTTACTTTGGAAGAAATGCAGGTAGAGGATTCCAAAGTCAACAATACAACAATACCTACTACAATTATGCTTCAGATCAGAAGGAGGATTCAACATTGATAATGAATGCAACTTGTGAAAGGCAAAGTGAAGACCAAAGGGTCTTCTACATTGACTCAGGGTGTAGCAATCACCTGAGTGGTAACATAGCATTGATGACTGATTTGGAGACTAAGATAACTAATCATGTGGTTCAAACAGGTGACAATACAAAGCACAATGTGAAGTCAATTGGATCAGTGAAGGCCAAGGATGGTAGCACCCTCTTGAGTAAGGTCTTGTATGTTCCTACAATTCCTAAGAATCTGATAAGTGTAGGACAAATTGGTGAAAAATGTTATGAAGTTAGGTTCACTAATGAAGGAGTGTTTGTGGAAGACCCTAGCAATGGGTATAAATAGATCATTTCAGGTAAGAAAGAAGGAAGATTGTTCACATTGAAGATTCAAGGTAATGTTGGTCATGCCTTGTTCACTTATGGAGGGCATAAGATCTCTGAGTTAGATCTTTGGCACAAGAGGCTTGGACATTTCAATGAAAGAGGTATCAAAGATATGGTTAACAATGGTTCAGTGCTTGGATTGCCTAATGTTGTAGGTCAACATATGACATACATATGTGAGGCATGTCAATTAGGTAAGGCTCATAAGCAATCTTATTCCAAGCATGGTTTTATGTATTAAGAGAAGCTTGAATTGGTACACACAGATGTGTGGGGACCATAAAAAGATTTTAGTATCAAAGGGTTAAGGTATTATGTGATTTATGTTGATGATGCTACCAGATGGATCACTATCTATGTGATCAAAGATAAGTCAGAGGTATTCAATACATTTTAAATCAACAAAATGGTGTAGTAGAAAGGAGAAATAGAACTCTTGTTGAGTTTGCAAGATCCATGATGAAGGAGAAAAATTGCCCAAATTAGTTGTGGGCTGAGGCTGTAAACATAGCTACTTATTTGGTTAATAGGTTTCCATGTAAAGCTTTGTAGGGTATGACACCATATGAGGCATGGTGGGGTAAGAGACCTACATTAGACCATTGCAAAGTATTTAGATGTTTGGCATATGCATATGTGCCATCACAATTAAGGCACAAATTGGAACCTAAAGCTTAAAAGTATGTATTCATTGGTTATGATGATAAGCAGATGGGATATAGGTTGTGGAGTCCTTCCACAAAACAATTCCTTGTATCAAAGGATGTTACATTTGATGAGCAAGGTACTTGGTATGCAGGTACAATCAATATTAATGCAGGTGATGAAGAAGTTGTGACTCAAAAGAAAGGTAAATCAAAGGTTCAGATATTTGATGAAGAGGAGAATAATGAAGTACAGGTTGAAGTTGAAGAAATGCGAAGATTTGATCCTGAGTGTGATGAACTAGAAACCTCAAAGAGTGGAGAACTTAGAAGGTCATCAAGACACAAGTGGCAACCTACAAGGTATAGCTATGACACTTCTTTTTTGGCTACAAAAGATTATGCTTATATGATAAAGGCAGATGAAGACCCTTCTACATATGAAGAGGCAAAAGGTAAGGAAAATTGGGAGAAAGCTATGCAGGAAGAATATGATGCATTGATGGAGAATCAGACATGGGAGTTGGTTCCTAAACCAAATAGCCAGAAGATCATTGGATGCAAGTGGGTCTACAAGACAAAAAGGTATGTAGATGGAAGTGTGTCTAGGTATAAAGCTAGACTTGTTGTGAAGGGTTTTGCTCAGACTTATGGTATAGATTATGATGAGACCTATAGTCCTGTGGCAAAGATGACAACCATCAGGACACTCATAGCTATTGCTGCATGTAAAGGTTGAAAATTATGTCAATTAGATGTGAAGAATGCTTTTTTAAATGGTTATATTTCAGATGATGTTTTCATGGAGCAACCACAAGGATTCAGAGATGGAAGGTATCCAGATCATGTGTGCAAGCTCAAGAGAGCTTTGTATGGTTTGAAGCAGGCCCCAAGGGCATGTAATTATAGACTTGTGAAGTTCTTGAAAGAACTTGGATTTCAAGTATCTAAAGCAGATAGTAGCTTGCTTGTCAAAGCAAGTGATGATGGGTTCAATTATATGTGAATATATGTTGATGACATAATTCTTACAGGTACAGATGAAAAAGGCATTCAAAGCCTAAAGAAGCAAATGGAGAAAGAGTTCAAAATTAGTGATTTGGGAGACTTGTCATATTTCTTGGGCATGGAGATTTCATACACTCAACATGGAGTGTATGTGACTCAAGAAAGGTATTTGAGAAACTTGTTGATCAAGTTTAAGATGAATGATTGCAGGGTAGCACCTACTCCAATGGAGGTGAATCACAAATTGAGTAGATATGGAGGTGAAGAGTTCAAGGACATGAAACTATATCAGAGTTTGGTTGGTAGTCTGATCTATGCTACATTAACTAGGCCTGACTTGTCATATGCAGTTGGAGTTTTGTCTCAATTCATGCATTGTCCTAGGAAAGAACATTGGATTGCAGGTCAAAGAGTGTTGAGGTACATTAAGGGTACACTCAAAGAAGGTTTGTATTATGGTTTTACATCAGATACAAACATCAAGATATATAGTGATGCAGATTGGGCAGGTAATCCTGATGATAGGAGATCAACTTATGGATACTTGTGTTATGTGGGAGATAAGTTAATTTCTTGGTGTTCAAAGAAGCAACACGCAGTTGCTTTATCATCTATAGAAGTAGAGTACAAAGGGATGGTTGAAGCTGCAAAGGAAGTGATATGGCTTAAGACTCTGATGAAGAGTTTTGACATCATTCAGAGTACACCTACTATTCATGGAGATAACATGAGTTCATTGTATTTAGCTGCTAATCCTATTTTTCATGCCAGGACCAAACACATTGAGATTTAGTATCACTTTCTAAGAGAGAAGGTGATGGATAAAGAGATTGAAGTAATACATACTTCAACAAAAGATCAGATAGCTGATATGCTAACCAAAAGCTTGGATGGACCAAAGCTTCAGAGATTCAAAGACATGGCAGGCATAAAGAAGTTAGAGAAAACCTCAATTGATGATTGAGGGGGAGCTGTTTGTGCAGGGCAATCAACAATTGAAGTTTTAATGAAGGTTTGGAAGTGAAGGAATGAAGAAAAGTTCAAGTTATGAAGCATGGAGGAAGTATATATCCAAGAGATAAAGATGTGTATACATATGTACATTATTTTAGAGTCAGATCATCATATACTTTTGTATGGTCATGAGTTTGTATGGTCATTATTTTAGACTCTCTCTCATTACTCAGATGTAAATTTTCTCAGAAATAGAAATTGTTGCACCCGATCTTTCTGAGTATTCTCCTTTTGTGTCGAATCTTTTGTGAAATGCTTTTGTACAAGTCTAAGTCTATAGTTGATTGACCTCTGTACGAATTTTCAATTTCTAATTGTGATCAGGCTGATGATTTTGAGGGTCAATGGATCTAGAAAGGTGCATAGGTCACGAACCAAGGAAAGACAGAAGACTGGGGACACCAAGTTTGACCCCAACAAGGAAGAGCATGAGGCTCCGTCAAGATGACAAGGAGGAAGCTTCAAAGATGATGATTCGAATGCGAAGCTTCGAGATGTGGTGCACTGTTGGTGAACACAAGAGTCCACGGGAACATTCACCAAGTAAATGCAAGTATCAGTACATTCAAGAGCAATAGTCAAGAAGCTTGCAGTCCCCGTAGATGGCTTTGAACGAACCCCAAGTCGGATCATGAGAGTGCACAGTAGAAGGGTGCAACAGTGAGCACAAAGATGTAGAACAGAAAAGTAGTCCCAAAAAAGGAGAAGAAGGAAAACTTACCACAATAGTTACAGACTTATGGCCTGTATAGCCAGAGGTGAACTCTACAAAGCTCCATCAGATACCAAGGATAGTGGCCATGCATAGCTCTCTTAGTAGGTTGGACCCGAGAGTGCAACACAGATCTTGATCAATGGCTTGGAGGAGATGGACATGAAGGCGCATAAATGCTCGATTCATCAAGCATCTGGTTGACAATAGCTCTAACCCAAAGCCACAAGTCATAGGCAAAGAACAATACGACGGACATGGCTCAACCTCCGCAACAATAGAGACCATGGGGAGGCCTCTGTCAACAAGGTATGCCACCCGAAAGAAGCCCGAAGGGTGATGCCTTAGCAAAGCTAATTAGAGAGGGAGAATGGGAGAGAAAGGGAGGTACCTGCCCCACTCACCAGCGAATTCAATGCTGAAAAGAGACGAGGGAGAGGGACGTCACTCCCCCTCCTCAACCATATCAGGGTATTAAAGGTTGACAATGCACCACTTCACCAAACAACGTTGGGCCTTACACCATGTAATTACCACTTTCATGGGGGGATGGACCTCCTCCACCCTGTCATCAATGAGATTCTTAAGAGTCAATAATGTGACAATTTGAGAGAGAATTTAAAAGCAACACAAAAAAAATCTTTTTGGGGTTTTCTTGAACAATTGAGCAGAAGGAGAGACCATGAAGAGAAAACCTACCTCTCCCCCTACCCAAAACAAACATCCACTTCAAAAAATGACAAAGATGGGGGGGTGCCACAGTGTGTGTGGATAGAGCTGTGTGTAAATGTGAGAGAGAGATAAGGGAGTTAGGGGTTGATCTTGTGCAACATTCCAATTGAACTAAAACTACCCTACAAAAGCAAGAAAATGGGGAACTAATGGCCTAATGGAAGGGTGAATGTGCCAGCCAAGAACTCAAATCCTATGCAATTGAGCAAAAAAAAATATTGCAACACAATACTTTACCACATGTTCTTGAGCTCTCCAAGGGATGAAAGGTCGACCATCCCCGGCAACGGCACCAAAAAGTGTTGAGGTTGTAGCAAGAGAAGACCAAAAACCCTCACCACCTTGCATGGAAGCAAGAAGGAAAGCTAAAGAGTGACTCTCCTCTCATCCACCCCTACCTGCAACATGTTCAAGCCATTGGCATCAGACACATACTATGCCACATGCTTGAAAACAAAGAGAATAGGGAGTCAAGGATCCTACTCCATGAGGAAAATACAAGCAATGCAACTACTCTACTCACACAAAGGAGAGACATGCATAGGCACACACACGCCACTCTCTCACACTCACAAAGACACAATACATAAATGTAAATAGTCTTGGAGTAAAAGAGAGCCTTCTTCCATTGAGAGCACGTCGACCAAAAGCTCCCTTCTTTACAAAAATGAGCTTGTATATATAGGCTAAGCTCTATTCCCCATGTGCTTCTTTGAAAAGTAAAAAAGGGAATATCTCTCTAACTAACATATCTTCTAGGAGATTCCAAGATCAAGTTTGTAACAAACAAATCCAATGAAGGGTGTGCGTGGATTTTTTACATGGGGAATTCCTATATGTATGCAAAAGGTAAGACATTCCAAGGCTTCTCTACCATAGTGTTAGAGAAATATTAAAAAGGGACTCAAGAGAGTGTTCAGATGTGACACTCAAGTATATACAAAGAAGGTTATTCTCATGGTCTAGGGAGGGTTCCCATGCACAATTGAAGGTGTGTGCATACCCTGCAACCCAACAATGTTTTTCAACACCCTACACAATGTTCCATAGTCCTTTTGCAACCAATCCATGTCGCATCATATAAGCCCATAACGGGAAGTTGGTACCATCCAACTTATCCTCAACAACCAATATATGGAATACATCACTGCTTTTAGCCATGGCCGGTGACTAAAATACCTTGATGCAAAAAATTGACGGTATCTCAAAAAGTTGAACAGAACTACCAGACAAAATAGCCTACACAAGGGCTGCAATAGTGCGTTCGAAGGCCAAAACAAGCTCAGAGCGCGATAATGGCACCACAAAATGAAGTAGTTTTGATCTCTGAAACACCTTGAGTATACATACCGAATTTCGTAGATTTTGAGACTGTGACCGGAGGGGTGTCGACGATGCCCTAGATGAAGCGACGACCTACTTTGATACCAATTGTTGGAGTTAGACGTCTGCGGAAGCACGCGAACAACACAAGGAAGAAGAAGAAGTTTGGAGCTCAACACACAATACTGAATGTATTACTAGAGACTGTACAAAGATAAATACCCCATTAGGGCAATAGGCGTATATACATGCCAGGGGAAAAAAACCTCCTTAAGAGGGAGAAAAGTGCCCTGGTGGTCGTAGACTATTTACACACATCACTACTTAAATATATCAACACATACGGAATACATCACTGCTTTTAGCCATGGCCAGTGAATAAAATACCTTGATGCAGAAAATTGACTATATCTCAAAAAGTTGAACAGAACTACCCAGACGAATTCTACTAAACCTATAGCAGACTTTGAGACGCTTTTACTGGCAAACCAAAACTGGTATATACCTTTGGCACAAAAAGATGAAATAGCCTGCACAAGCATTGCGATAGTGCGTTCGGAGGCCGAAACGAGCTCAGCTCGCGATTTCGGCACCACATAGCGAAGCTCTTTTGATCTCTAAAACACGTTGAGTATGCTCACCAAAATTTGTACGATTTTGAGAGTGCAAACAGAGAGGTCTCGACGATGCCCTAGATGAAGTGGTGACATACTCTGATACCAATTGTTGGAGTTAGACGTCTGTGTAAGCATGCAAACAACACAAGGAAGAAGAAGAAGATTGGAGCTCAACACACAATACTGAATGTATTACCACTAGAATGTACAAAGATAAGTAGCATGTTAGGGCAATAGACGTATATACAAGCCGGGGGAAAAAAACCTCCTATAGAGAGAAAAAAGTGCCTTGGCGGTCCTAGAGTGTCCATGCACATCACTACCTAAATATATCAACATCCTTTTGCTACCAATCATGCTTTATAACTGCTTATGCTACCATTGGTATTGTGCTTTACCTTATAAACCCACCTACAACCTATGGGTTTCTTTCCTCGTGGTAATGGAACTAGCTTCCATGTTTCATTCCCATAAAGTGCAGCCATCTCCTCATCCATAGATTTCTCTTGATTTGCATTTCCAATTGCATCTTCCAAAAAGAAGGTCCAACATCTTGTATTATCTTGGTCATGTAGGCATAATGATGAGCCATGTAACTATCATACGTCAATCGTTGCACTAAATTCTGTCTCCTTCACGATCATCTTGGTCTTTGCTCACTTCTTCTTGTTGTATCATCTGCATATGCCTTTCTTACTCTTGGAGTCGTCATAGAGGGCAATCCAGGTTCCTCACCAAGTCTCTTTTTTGAACCGCTTGATTCTCCATCAATGTCTTCAAAAATTGTAGATGTTTTATTACCAACAAAAACCATTTCTTTACCTTTCTTGAATGTATTTGATGAATTTTATCGACAGCAATCTTCCACTCCACGGGTTTGAGTTGGAACTATTGCTCGGCGACATATCATGTCTGCTCAGAATTGAAGATTCTACACTTATATTTTCAGCATTTCCTTTGTGATTTGAGTCAAGACTAAGTCCTTATTTGGCACCTGCATAGAGCTTTAAAGTTCATCAAACACCACATCTCTGCTTACCTTCACCTCTTAAGTGAGTGGGTTGTAACATTTATATACCTTTTTCTCAACGGAATACCCGATCAAGATACATTTTTCTACTTTTGGATCAAGTTTTGTCCTCAACTCATATCAAACATGTACATATGGAATACAACCAAATGCTTTCATGCATAATAAGTTTGGGGATTCCTTAGTTGAAAGGGGCTTGCATGTTTGTAGGAGAAGAATGGAAAAGAAGAAGAAAGACAAATTACATTGGAAGCCTATGTGTCTAGATCAACATAAAAGATTACAATAGCTTTTCCTAGAATAAGAAAAAAAATTTCTCTATGCATAGTAGTCAAGCCAAAGAAGTACACACACAAATACACAAAATATCACAATTACTTGTGCAATCAACCTCAACACCGGTCCTTCACCTTGTCCAATAGCTTTCCCTTGTGCACTCCTTGCATTCAAGCTTCCAATAAGGTTGAAGGCCTGTTCACATTTAGTGTCGACCCACAACACATCCTTGATGATACTTTATCACACTTGAGTTGCTCTCTATGCACTCTCTCGACATACTTTTTCACCTCCTTTGCACACACACACTCTCTCTCTCTCTCTTTCTTTGCACATTTTTGTCTCTCTGTGCACTATCAAAGTTTGTGTGTCTTGCTCTCTCTTTCTCTCTAAGTGTAGTGTATGCTTTTGCTCTCTTGGTCTATCTCCAAGAATGCCCCTTTATGGTGTGCTAATTCCTCTTACCTATGTCCCTTCAACTACTTGTCTATCTTGATGCTTAGTTTGTGGTCCCAAGTACCATCTCATGTAAAGATCAATGAATCCCTATTTTATCCTATAGTGAATTTATGGGAAACAAAAACTTTAGATGGGGGGCCACACATAATCTTGTCTTTGTTTCTTATCTTTTCCATTTTTTACCTTAGTTTTTGCAAAATATATGCATAAGGGAGGGTTCACTTGAACATTCCATAACACTTTAGAAGCCTAAAAAACCCTTCAAAAATATCTTTTTGCAACCTGAATTTTACTTTTCCTACAAGACCCCTGCGAACAACTATTGTGCACTACCTGTGCACCCATGTCCTTGGCCACTTGTGCACCACCTGTGCACTACTTTGCCAAGTCACAACTTTCACCGGCTCAAAAATTGCCCACCACCTGTTGGGCTCTCCATCCTAGAGAGCAAAGAGCCAAACAATGAAAAAAAATGTGCCACCTCAACACTAGAGTGGGTAAAACCTTGAAAAGAACATATGAGCAATCCTATGGTAGAAGGAAACAAAACAATCACAAGGGAGAATGGAGGAAAGAGCATGTTTGGTTGAGTGGCAAATAAGGAAAGGGCATGGAGGGGTGAGGATCTAATGAGGAAATGACAGGGAGGAGTGAGGGTTAGGTCTAAGTTTTGATATAAAGTAAGGGGCAGGGCTAGGTTGTGGGGTTTGTTACAAGGAAATATTGCAAAAGAAAAGAAGTGACATGTGATACATATGAAAAATATGAAACGTTTTGGAAATATAAAGAGGTAATGGACCATGTGAAACATGTGCAAGTGAGAAATCACATGTTAAATGTCTGCAAAACATATGGGCTTTGACCAAAAGAAGGAAATAGTCATGAATTTGGAAAACTAATGGTAAAAATGAGTTAAGGTTGTCAAGAAACATGAAAACGACTCCAATTTTGAAAAAAACTACCATCTGGAGTGCAATCTAGAGCCACTGAGTATGCATAAGTAAAAAAGGAAAAAAATATATGGTAGACCATAGGATAAAAATTTATCGTATGGTCTTTGGGGGTCGGGGTGGGGGTAGAAAGAGAGGGAGAGAAGTAGAGAGAGGAGAGGGAGAGAATAAGAGAGGGAGAGGGAGAGAGAGAGAGAGAGAGAGAGAGAGAGAGAGAGAGAGAGAGAGAGAGAGAGAGAGAGAGAGAGAGAGAGAGAGAGAGAGAGAGAGAGAGAGAGAGAGAGAGAGAGAGAGAGAGAGAGAGAGAGAGAGAGAGAGAGAGAGAGAGAGAGAGAGAGAGAGATGAGGAAGAGAGATTTAGAGAGAGAGGTAGAGAAATGAAGAGAGAGAGAGAGAGGAGAGGGAAGCAAAGAGAGGGGGAAGAGAGAGTTAGAGGGAAGAGAGAGAGGAGGAAAGGTAGAGAGACATAACTTTTTTTATGGTGTTTGGGTTTATCAAAAAGCGATTGATCCTATCTCTCTTTCTTTTGGAAATATGCCTGGAGAATAGATAAAAAATCAAATAAAATGCTAAAAAATCTAGATTACATAAAATGAAACTTATATGAAGAGCATAACAAATGAAGAGAATGAAAAAACTAAGTAGAAAAGGGTAGGAGAAGAGTTATGTGCAACCTGGACAGATATTACAAGTGCCAAGTGATATAAAAGAGCTCCAATTTTGCTGATGTTTGTAGCCCAAGCATGAGAAACACCTCCTTTACTTATCAATATGTAGAGACATGAGGAGGATATGAAGATCATGAGCAATTGTGGTGAGAAAATGTGAGTGACAAGCACATACATGCACGCGCACACACACACACACATACACACACACAAGGCAAGACAAAAAAGATGGGAACAATAGAAGCTTCCAATTACAAAAGAACTCTCTTACAAAAGCTTCAATCTCTACCAAGAAAACCCCCAAAATGAAATCTCTAGCTCTTTTTATAGTTTTTCACTAGCTTTGGCCCTATCCAGACCTAGTGTGCGGCCTGGTAAAAAATTAGGTTCCAGGGCTTATTTGAGGGCTCAAACAAAGTCTAAAAATTATGAAAATTGTTACATAGATACTTCTAATAGTCCTAAAGCTTTCGGACTCCTCGATTTCAAAAAAATGGCGTTGCAAAAATGTGAAATGATATTTACAATGGTTTTAGTGATCAAAATCACTATTTTTATACGGGTTTCTTACGAAAATTTGATGTATACTTTGTGGAGCCCCCTACATGCTCCCTCTTCTTGTGTGTCCATTTCTTTGATGCGTTCTTGCACCTTGTGCTTGAACTTGAGTGCCAAAACTTCCCCACCCCCCTCTTGAGTCGGTCGTCCCTGATAGACCCTTGTTGGGGTGGGTGTTCCATGTAGTAATTTCAGAGGTAGTGTCCATCGTGTATCAACAACAGTGGTTTGTCATCCAAATATACCAGGGTCCGTTGTCCTTTTCTTCATTTTGTCACTGCTAGCTTGTGAAAGTTTTAGTCCATTTGTATGTACTTCTTTCTTGGATTCCAACATGATGGTGTATTTGTGAGCTTTCAAAAATTTCTAGTTGCTCAAAAGAGGTTGTCAATGTTGATTTTGAGCATCTATTGGCTATGAATTGATTCATAGGTACTGATGTTATAACCTTGGTTTCCTCTGGATCTTTCAAACATGGGTTTCATGATTATCATGCCAAGTACTCATAACCCATAATGAATGATGGGTAAGTGTGTTAGTGAATGGATTGAAGAAAATATGTGCTATGTGCATGGCCTTGTAATGTGGCCTATGCTTGCTTACTTTGGGAATGCATTGTAAGAAGTATGTTGCAATAAACTGGGTCTTGAGATAAGTGATCAAGGGTATGCTGATGAAGAGGTTTCCTAATTTATCATTGTTATAGTGTTTCCAAAGTAGGGGATTATTATCATGGTGAAAGGTTAGTTGATGTTCATCTCTTCGTGTTGTACTCCCATCATGGTGATTGACCATTGCCTTGTCTTTCATTATTGATGGATGTCCCTGTTGATGGTTTGCTAGTGCGATTCTTCGAGTGCATGTTCCTGTCCCTTTGCTTTGTTTTTTTTTTTGCTTTTTTCTTTTTATTTTCTTTGTTCCTCTATTTTTTTCTCTCGTTTTTTCGAAACAGTGTCACAAAACAAGAAGAAAGAGGTTAGTATCAATAAAATAGTTGACATATGTCAAATGTGTCCCATGTGCCTGAGGTTTCTCAACTGTGTCTATGCATGGCCTTGTAATGTGGCACTATATTAATTCATATTGTGGAAATGCATGATTTGAATGGTACAAAAGATGGGGTTATGCCAAGGGCACATGGTTTTTGCACGTCAAGGCTTTGGGTGTTACTTGCCGATGTTGATGCAATCTTTGTTTGGAGGTATCCATTGGATCTTGAAATGATGCAAACACTCAATGGTTAAGTGACAACTGATCATTCCTAAATATAGCGATCCATTTTAGAATAGTGTTCGATTGCATACAAATCACTTTTGGCCTCTTCATCTTTGGATGGTTTCTTACATTTTGTATCCCTTGTGGTTGGCTCTTTGGTTCTGTGGGGGCTATTGTTGCTTTTGGCTTCTAAACCCATACCATTGTTGATTGTCTTCTTGCTATTGTGGAAGAGTTGAGTCGATCTTCTTTTGGTCTCTGTGCTTTGTTCTAACCCTTGCATCTCCTTGGATTCTTTGTTGAGACTTTTTGCATGAAGGAGAACATAGGGTTTGGTGTATGTAAGAGTTCCCTGGGTACCTTTTGAGTTGTGGCTAATTCCTAAGGTCCAAAATTAGTTGGATACCTTGTGGTTGGACTTATCCTAGTTGCTTGGTTCTTCTTTTGGCATGGTTGGCTTGCTTGGATGGGAATTGCTGGGGCAAGGCTAGTGGTTGCTTGCCTTTCATCACCCATATTTGTTTAGTCTTGAAATTTTGTTTAGGTTTTGACCTTGTGCATGAGGATCGAGGTTGTATAGTAGCTTTTTTCATTGAGGTGACCTCCTTGCCATCTAGTTATACTTGTCTTCCTTTGCTTTGCAAATTTGATTGTTCCAATTGTGATGTTGATAATTTTGGAAGAGAACGGGGTTCTAGCACTTGCATGAATTGCCCATCAATAGGTGAGGAATGGTGCACATTGGACTCTATAGTGCTTGCAAAGTGTGGGGTACTAGAATCAAAAGGGCCCCTGCCTTCCAATTCAAATATTAGGCATTGCTTGTTAACCCAAACCTAAAGTGATCGCTATCACAATTTTAACTCAATTGCATGATCGTACAACCATATGTTCGATGATGTCCTCATCATAGCAAACTAGCAACTTTACTATCAAAGGGACATCCATTAAGAGGATAGGAATGTCTACCTTGTCAATACAAGGGGTTTCCATGCATCCTAAGCCCACTAAATAAGCTTCTAATGGCATAACTTCCATGCCCAATCCCTTATAGCATGAGTACCTAATTGAACCAGTGGCAGCTGTTGAATCGATTAGAGCTTTGATCATCTTCTTTGTAGTGTCGTGCCCTAGCTCAATTGTGATGAATGGTCATCTACCTATGATGCTAGGATGTGTACTCTTTTTGGCACATATCCATGTGATATCTTGGGGCATTGGGATTGACATCTAGGCCTTGTCACCTTAACTTATTTCACCTAATGTGATCTCTAGCTTCTGCCTATGCTTCTTCTCTAACCCTTAACTCTTCTTTTTTTCGCTTCTTAGCAGTGTTGAGTCTCATTAGAATATTCTCTATAAGAGGCTCTTCATATATCTTGACTCGACATCCACTTATATATCTTGGCAATATGTCACCCTCTAGAGTGGTCAATTGAACCGCATTTCCAGTGGAAATTCTATTCATGACCATGGGTCCATATCCTCATTTTTCCAATTTACGGGCATGTTGCTCTAGTGTATAAACCAACACTAGGTCTCCCTCTTTTAATCCTTTATCCTTGATGTGTGCATTGAAGTATGCCTTTTGTCTTTTCTTTGCAGCATAGATGCCTACTATCGGTCGTAGCCTGCTTTCACCTAAGCATTCTAGATCAAATATCCTAGAGGGCAACTCATGTCAATTCCACTAGTGCTCTTGTACTACTTTTATAGTTGGGATCACAAAGTCTAATGGTAACAAATCATTCTATCCGAAGACCATCTAAAATGGGGTGGCATTGAGTACCATTTTGTACGTAACTGGTAAGCCCAAACAACATGATGGATTGTTTATCCCAATCACAACGTTTTTTATTCACCAATTTTGTCAATGCATTACATAGGATCTTATTTGTGCTCTTGGCTTGTGCGTTAGCTTGTGGATGAGAGGGGACAAAATTCTTATGTATCACCAAGAATACTTGGACAAGTTTTTCAATGACTTCGTTCAAGAAGTGCGTACCTCTATCACATACTAACTCTACTGGTAACCCGTACCTCATGAACACGTTCTCGAATAAGAACTTTGCCATCGTTTGAGCATCATTCTTTGTCATGACTTTTACTTCTACCCACTTTGTAAGGTAATCTGTGGCTACAATAATGTACTCTGTGTCACAAGGAAGGAGATAAGGAAGAGAGCTCACACACACTCTCACAATCAAAGAGGAGCACACAAACAGATTGAGGCAAGGAAGAATGATCTTCTTCTTCTTGTTTGATTACATAAAAGGAATGTACAAGAATGACCTAAAAACAAGAATACAACAAGTGCCATATATAAAGAGAAGTACATAAGGAAAATCCTAATGTCCACAAATGAATGAGCTGGCAAGAAACAAATGTGTCATCGCTCTCGATAGATAAATCTAGTAAAGGTCAATGAAGGATCCATGACACATACCAGCATGACCACTATACATGTCAGAGAAATGAAAAAGTGATATGTGTCATCTTGGATCATCACATGTTGAGATTGATATCTCAACACTCCCCCCTCAAGCTCAAAGTCATCTCCTCTAATCTAAGAATCTTCCAAAACTTCTTCGGCTTCTCTGGTCCAAGTGCTTTGGTGAAAATATTAACAAACTGCTCATCTATTCTGACATAAACAAGATCAATATCACCTGCTAATACCTTCTCTCTAATGAAGTGATAATGTACCTCAATATGCTTTGTTCTAGCATGAAAAATAGGTCGTGCTAACTGTATGCTGCTAAGATTATCACAATAGATGATGATAGGCTTTTGCACTTCCACACCTAAATCAACAAGTAGCATCTCTATCCATGATGCCTCACATGTGGCCATTGTAGCACCTCTATACTCAGCCTCTATACTCAACAAAGCAATAGTGGGTTGCTTCTTACTGCTCCATGTAATAGCTACATTCCCAAGTGAGAATAGAAAGCCACTAGTAGATCTTCTATCTGGAATGCTACCAACCCAATTTGCATCAATGTATCCATGAACCTGCAAATCTACACCTGCTTCATAAAACAATGCATAATCCAAAGTGGCACTCACATAACATGGAGCGTGCCTCAGAGCATCTAAATGTGGCTTCTTGGGAACCTACATAAATTGACTTTCAAGTCTAGTGTAGCTTAGATCAGGCCTTGTAATTGTGAGATATATCAAACTTCCCACAATTTTCCTTTACATAGTAGCATTTTCCAATGCTTCACCTGATGTAGTATCCAACTTCAAATTATGATCTAATGGCATAGAAATTGGCTTACGATCAATCATCCTATACTTTTGCAGCATACTCAAGGCATATTGCCTTTGTGAAATCCATATACCTGATTCTGTATGTATAAACTCAATGCTCAAGAAATAGCGCAACACACCAAGCCATTTCATGTCAAATTCCTACACAAGAAGTTCTTTTACCTCTTTAATGCTTTCTTCATTATCACCACCTACAAGCAAGTCATCAAGATAAATAGCCACAATCATGATGCCATCATCACCCTTCCTTGCATATAGTGAATGATCTGCATCACGCATAGAAAGCCCAATGGTGGTTAAGGAGTTAGCAATCCTTGCATGCCAAGCACAAAGGGGCTTGTTTAAGCCCATGCAAAGCCTTTTGCAACTTGCAAAAATATTTTGGGTGCTTTGAATCTTCATATCCTTGTGCTTGGTCCATATATACTTCTTTGTGTAACTCACCATGTAGGAAATCATTCTTCACATCAATCTGATTCAAAGTCCATCCTTTTGCTATAGCTAATGCAACTAGTGCTATGATAATAGACATTTTAGCTATAGGGCTGAATGTTTGGTCATAATCAATGGCATATGTCTGTGCATATCCTTTTTCTACCAATCACGCTTTATACCTGCTTATGCTACCATCATCATTGTGCTTTAGCTTGTAAACCTACTTGCAACCTATGGGTTTCTTTCCTTGTGGCAATGGAGCCAACTTCCATGCTTCGTTTCCATAAATTACTGCCATCTCCTCATCCATATCTTTTTCCCAATCTGCATTTCCAATTGCATCTTCAAATCAAGAAGGTTCAACATCTTGTATTACCTTGTTCATGTAGGCACAATGACGAGCCATATAAATGTCATACATCAATCTTTGCATAGAATTTTGCATCCTTCCAGATCTTCTTGGCTCGGGGTCACTTCTCCTTGTATCATGTACATGTGCCTTTCTAACTCCTAGAGTCTTCACAGAGGGCAATCCAAGTTCCTCATCAAGGCTCTTTTCTGAACCACTTGAATCTCTATCAATGTCTTCAAAACTTGTAGATGTTTTACTACCATTCATTACCTTTCTTTGATGTAGTTGATGAATTTGCTGGATTGAAATTTCCATGATATCTTCCAGTCCATGGATTTGAGATGGAACTGTTGCTTGGTGACACATCTGGTCCACTCAAAACTAGAGATTCTACACTCGATTTTTCAGCATTTTCTTTGTCATTTGGTACAAGATCAAGTCCATCTTTAACATCTGCATAGAAGCTTGACATTTCATCAAACACCACATCTCTGCTTACCTTCACCTATCGTGTGAGTGGGTTATAACATTTATACCCTATTTGCTCAAGGGAGTACCCAATAAAGATACATTTTTTTGCTTTTGAATCAAGCTTTATTCTCAACTCATCTGGAACATGTACATATGCAATACAAACAAAGACTTTCATATGTGATAAGTTTGGCTTTTTACCTATGAACTTCTCTTCAGGTGTAACTTGATGTACAATAGTAGTTAGAGTTCTGTTCATGATGTATACGATAGTATGCACAGCTTCTGCCCAATAACAATGAGGCCTATTCTTTTCATCATTCAAAGTTCTTGCTATTTTTGCAATATGTCTATTTTTTGTGTTGAGCAACACCATTCTATTGTGATGTGTACCTGCATGAAAACTGACATCAAATTTCATGACTTTTAAGAAAGTTGTTGAAGTCATTTGGCATGTATTCACTATTGGAGAAACAATCACTAATTGGACATACATTTGAAGATCAAAACTTTAGAATAAAACTACATGCCTATGTGAAGGGACAAATTCACAAGTGTATTATATTTGTAAAGTTAGTTCACTTTAGTTCTAGACGTTTTTTAAAAGTCACGAGAATGAGAAAATCTATATAAGTTAATTTGTATCAACTGACGCGATGAGAGAAGAAGTGGAAGAGGGTGATAGAATGTGAGAAGGAGTTCATTTTATACGACTCAGTATAGTCGGGCTTTTCTGAGTGAGAAAGCATATGTAAAACTTCTGAGTTTTTCATAGTTATGAGAAGAAATAGTTAAAGTTCTGTGTATAAGACTCTCTCCATCATCTCCATGCTTGTCTACTGTGAAATGATTTCAAAAGTTCAAGTTTTCCAAGCAACTCGATGCCTGGCATCGAGTTTGTGTTGATAAGTTTGTGTTTTATTTTTTGAGTTCTAACTCCTGCTAAATCTTCTTGAAAAGATGATGTTTGTGGAGCAACTCGATGCCTCACATCGAGTTTCAGCATAAAGTCGATGCCTGGCATCGACTTCTAGCATAAAAGTGCTTCATTCATATCTTTGGTTACACGTGCCTATTTCAAGAGTGAAAAACTAGCTGAAAAAGCTGAAAGTCGATGCCTGGCATCGACTTTGGGTTGCAAGTCGATGCTAGGCATCGAATTTTCATTTTTAGACACTCAACATTACTAAAACAAGCAAAAAATCCATTTTTGTAAGTCATACATGGTCATCTTGTGAAGGTCATAACTTGAGTTCTAGACATCCGTTTCAAGCATATGATAGCTTCTTGGAAAGATCTACTCTTCTACTTTCATCGGGCAAAAGATCTTTGAGAAATAATATTTGAGCTAAGAGAAATTAGCAAAATATTGAAGGTATGTCATTTTAGTGACTAGAAATTTCTGAAGAAGTAAAGTTCTTGGTTTTGGCTATCACTTCTCAAAGTTTGGAGTGGAAATGAGTTAATGGTGACCATAGAGGTTGTCTAGTGTCAGATTAATTCATTTCTTGTGATGTTTCACACATCAACAATTGGTATCAGAGCAGAAAGGTCCTAAAGAGCAGAAGGCGGCAAAGGTACGAGAAGTTTTGAAAAGTTTTTCATTAAAGGTTGAAAGGTAAAGCATTTGGAGACACAAGGCATCAAAAGGTTACTTCAAAAGTATCCTCATACACAAAGAACTCCAAAAGGTATTATCCTTTATCCTTTAAGCTCACAGGTTGTAGCAGAAGGAAAGGAGTATGGCAGATCATATCTCCATTGACAAACTGGACAGAGATAATTACCCCGCATGGGTAATGAGAATGGAAGCCTTACTTATGAGTTAGGATCTCATGGTATATGTAACATGTGAAGAAGAGAAGCCAGTATTTGAAGATGAAAGCTGAAGAAAGAAAGAAGAACTTGATGCTTTAAAGCATTGGCAGAAGAGGGATGCAAGTGCAAAAGCTTACATCTACAATACAATCTCTGATCATTTGCTACCACACATCAGAGGATTGGAATCATCTGAAGATATATGAAATGCATTGGAGTATCATTTCCAAAGTACTACCAAAGCAAGGAAAGCAAGTCTATGGTCAGAGTTTACAACATTCAAGAAGAAGCCAAGTCAAAGTATTAGTGATTATGTCACTAAGATGAAGGATCTAGTAGATAGTCTTGGATCCATAGAAGAAGATGTTGAAGATCACAGATTGATTGCTCAACTACTTGCAGGATTGAGACGGGATGAAAGGTGGAAACCTTTTGTCTTATCAATAGAGCTTTCATTAAATCATTATGTTCCAGATTTGAATCAATTACTTGGTTTGATGCTCACATATGAGCAAGACTTGAAAGGAGATGGAGATAAAGGACAAAGTTCTACAATGTACATGAAGAACAAGAAGAAAGCATATAAAGGTAAAGCAAAGGATGAAGAAGAGTCGAGTTCTCAAGTTTATTATGCAAGAGGTAAAGGCACTGGCAGAGGAAGACCAAGAGATTTTGGAAGAGGAAGAGGTAATCAAAATAACAACAAGAAGGCTTGTTGGATCTGTGGATTGAGTAATCATTTAGCTCATGACTGTTGGCACAACCAACAATGATCAAACCAGAATCAAAATAACAATAGCAGAGGTCGAGGTGGAAGATATCAAAGTAATTTTCAGAGAGGTAGACAAAATCCAAGAGGAGGCTATGGTAGAGGTGGAGGAAGAAGTTGGGGACAGAATCAATCCTACAACACCACCTACTACAACTATGCAAATGACACACAGAATGAAAGTCATACATCATTGATGATGAATTCAATCAGCACATCAGATAAAGAAGATCTAAAGGTATTTTACATTGACTCTGGATGTTCTAATCATTTGTCAGGAAACATAGAATTGATGTCAGAATTGGAAAAAGGCATTTCTAGTCATAGTGTTCAAACAGGTGATAATACAAGAGATAGTGTACATTCAATTGGAAAAGTGAAATGCAAGAGTGGAGCAGATTTGCTAACCAATGTTTTGTATGTTCCCACAATACCTAAAAACTTGATTAGTGTGGGATAGATAGTTGAAAAAGGTTTTCAAGTCAGGTTTACAAATGAAGGAGTATTTGTTGAAGATCCAGAGAATGGATATAATGAGATTGTTTGTGGTAAGAAAGAAGGTAGACTCTTTACTTTAAGAGTACAAGGGAACATTGGTCAAGCTTTGCTCACACATGGTGAAGGAGTGATTATAGAACTTGATCTCTGTCATAAGAGATTAGGTCACTTCAATGAAAGAGGAATTAAAGCTATGGTTGCTAATCAGTCTATACTAGGATTACCAAATGTGCAAAGTCAACATATGGTTTATAAATGTGAAGCATGTCAAATGGGAGAAGCACACAGGTTACCATTTCAGAAGAAAGGATTTAAACATGATGGAGTACTTGAGCTCATTCATACAGATGTATGGGGACCAACAAAAGAAGGATCTATCAGTGGCTCAAGGTATTATGTTCTTTTCATTGATGATGCTACAAGATGGATAACATTATATGTTTTGAAGGAAAGATCAGAAGTGTTTGGAGCTTTCAAGCATTTTCATGCATATGCAGAGAGAGTCACATGTCAAAAGCTTAAAAGACTGAGGTCTGATGGAGGGGGAGAATACTTCTCCCAAGAGTTCAATGATTATCTTTGGAATGCAGGTATTAAGAGAGAAATAACTTGCAGGTATACACCACAAAAAAATGGTGTAGCAGAAAGGAGAAATAGGACTTTGGTTGAGTTTGCTAGAGCTATGCTAAGGGAGAAGAATTGTTCAAATTATCTTTGGGCTGAGGCTGTAAATACAGCTACATATCTTGTGAATAGATTACCATGTGCAGCTCTCAATGGAATGACTCCATATGAAGCTTGGTGGGGTAAGAAACCAACACTAGATCATTGTAAAGTGTTTGGATCGATTGCATATGCTTATGTCACAACTTAGACATAAACTTGAACCAAAGGCAAAAAAAATGTGTTCATTGGTTATGATGAAAAGCAGATGGGTTACAGGTTGTGGAATCCTCTAACCAAACAATTTCTTGTTTCTAGAGATGTTACATTTGATGAATAGAAAAGTTGGTATGCAGATCAAAGTCATACAGCTGAAGAATTCGAAGAAGAGGTAAGACGATGTGAGAAAGGAAAATCAATTGTGGAGGTGAATAGAGATGAAGACTATATTCAAGCAAGTACATCTAGAAGTGGATTAACAAGAAGGAAAGAGGAAGCTCCTATATTTGATGAAGAAGTGTATCCAGACACTTATGAAGAATGTGAACCAAGAAGGTCAAGTAGGACAAGAAGACAACTAGAAAGGTATTCTTATGAAACTTCTTACATAACTCAGAAGAATTATGCATATATGGTCAAAGATGATGAAGAACCTGAGAACTATGAGGAAGATAAAGGTAAGAAACAATGGGAAGAAGCAATGAAGGAAGAATTCAATGCACTGGAGGAGAACAAGACATGGGAACTTGTTCCTAAACCAAATGGTAAGAAAGTAATTGGAAATAAATGGGTTTATAAAGTGAAGAAGCTTGCAGATGGAAGTATAGCCAGATACAAAGCTAGACTGGTGGTGAAAGGCTATGCCCAAACCTATGTCATAGATTATAATGAGACATTTAGTCCTGTAGCTAAGATGTCAAGTATAAGGACAATCATTGCTATTGTAGCTTCAAAAGGATGGACCCTAAGTCAATTGGATATAAAGAATGCATTCTTGAATGGATACATATCAGATGAGGTATACATGGAACAACCTCAAGGGTTTATAGATTCCAGGTATCCAAATTTTGTTTACAGGTTGAGAAGAGCATTGTATGGATTGAAGCAAGCTCCAAGAGCATGGAACTATAGACTGGTGAAGTATCTCAATGATCTTGGATATCAAAGTTCAAAAGCAGATCCAAGCCTACTTATCAAAAGAACAGAGGAAGGTACAATCTACATTTGTATTTATGTAGATGACATTATAATCACAGGTACTTCAGATGAAGGAATCAAGGAGGTAAAGAGATTACTTGAAAAAGAATTCAAGATCAGTGATCTAGGAAAGTTATCATACTTTGTTGGAATGGAAGTCACTTATACAAATCATGGCATATATGTATCACAAGAAAAGTATCTTCTGAATCTATTGAAGAAGTTTGATATGGAGAATTCCAGAGAAGCTTCAACTCCACTTGAAGTTAATCACAAGCTCAGTAAATATGATGGTGCAGAATACAAAGATATGAGAAAGTATCAATATCTTGTGGGTAGTTTGATTTATGCTACACTAACAAGACCTGATCTTAGTTATGCAATGGGAGTTTTGTCACAATTCATGCATTGTCCAAAGGACCCACATTGGATTGCAGGTCAAAGAGTTCTAAGATATATCAAAGGAACTATAAAGGAAGGATTATATTATCCTTTTACATCAGATTTGAAGTTGAGAGCCTACAGTGACTCAGACTAGGCAGGTAACCAGGATGACAGAAGATCAACTCATGGCTACATGATATATATTGGTGATAAGCTTGTAAGTTGGTGTTTAAAGAAACAACATACAGTAGCATTATCATCAATTGAAGCTGAGTACAAAGGACTTGTGGAAGCAGCTAAGGAGGTCATATGGATGCAGACATTGTTCAAAAGCTTGGGCATTGATCAAGGTATACCTACAATACATGGAGATAATATGAGTTCACTTTATCTTGCAGCAAATCCAGTATTTCATGCAAGAACAAAACATATAGAGATACATTATCATTTCCTAAGAGAAAAGGTAATGGAGAAAGAGATTGAAGTGGAGTACATTTGTACTAAAGATCAGATAGGAGACATAATGACAAAGAGCTTGGATGATATGAAGACCAGCAGATTCAAAAGCATGGCAGGAGTAAAAGAACAAGAAGATGATATGAAGAAACAGAGAATGTCAATTAGTGATTGAGGGGGAGCTGTTGGAGAAACAATCACTAATTGGACATACATTTGAAGATCAAAACTTTAGAATAAAACTACATGCCTATGTGAAGGGACAAATTCACAAGTGTATTATATTTGTAAAGTTAGTTCACTTTAGTTCTAGAAGTTTTTTAAAAGTCACGAGAATGAGAAAATCTATATAAGTTAGTTTGTATCAACTGATGCGATGAGAGAAGAAGTGGAAGAGGGTGATAGAATGTGAGAAGGAGTTCATTTTGTATGGCTGAGTATAGTCGGGCTTTTCTGAGTGAGAAAGCATCTGTAAAAACTTCTGAGTTTTTCATAGTTATGAGAAGAAATAGTTAAAGTTCTGTGTATGAGACTCTCTATATCATCTCCATGCTTGTCTACTGTGAAATGATTTCAAAAGTTCAAGTTTTCCAAGCAACTCGATGCATGGCATCGAGTTTGTGCTGATAAGTCTGTGTTTTATTTTCTGAGTTCTAACTCCTGCTAAATCTTCTTGAAAAGATGATGTTTGTGGAGCAACTCGAATCCTGACATCGAGTTTCAGCATAAAGTCGATGCCTGGCATCGACTTCTAGCATAAAATTGCTTCATTCATATCTTTGGTTACAAGCGCCTATTTTAGGAATGAAAAAGTGGCTAAAAAAGCTGAAAGTCGATGCCTGACATCCACTTTTGTTTGCAAGTCGATGCTAGGCATCGAATTTTCATTTTTAGACACTCAGGATTACTAAAAGAGGCAAAAATTCCATTTTTGGAAGTCATACAGGGTTATCTTGTGAAGGTCATAACTTGAGTTCTAGAGATCTGTTTCAAGCATATGATAGATTCTTGGAAAGCTCTGCTCTTCTACTTTCATTTGTCAAAAGATCTTGGAGAAATACTATTTGAGCTAAGAGAAATTAGCAAAATACTGAAGGTATGTCATTTTAGTGACTTGAAATTTCTGAAGAAGTAAAGTTCTTGGTTTTGGCTATCACTTCTCAAAGTTTGGAATGGCAATGAGTTAATGGTGACCATAGAGGTTTTCTAGTGTCACATTAATTCATTTCTTGTGATGTTTCACACATCAACATTCACCTCCTCCATCATACCTTAATATCTAAATATACTTTCCTGTCTACTTTTCTACCATAGCCTTAAAGTTCTCTAAGTGATGGAACACCTCACTCTTCTCTTTCATGAAATATACCCATACTTTCCATGTATGTTCATCAATGAAAGTAACATAAAACCTGAAACCACCCATAGATGTGGTCTTTGCAGGACCCCAAACATCTATCTGTACTATTTCTAGTACATTCTCACTAACATGCTTGTCATGTGAAAATGATGTTCTTGATTGTTTACCAAATTGACATGCTACACATACCTTTTGCTTCTCTGCAACCTTGAAATTTGGTATTCCATTGACAATCTCCTTTGACTGCATCAATTTTAGCCTCTGCAAATTTGCGTGTACAATTTGTTTCTGTTAGATCTCTATATCAAAAATAACTCCTGCACCTTTTCCAAACATTGCTGCATTCATTTCAAGAATTTTCACATTTAAGGTGAACATCCTACCCACTTTGTTTCCTTTGGAAATCTATCTTCCATCATGTTTGTTCTCTTCTACATATAGCCCATCAAGATTGAAGCCAACTTGTAGTCCCTAGTCAATCATTTGCCCAACAAAAACTAGATTCTTTGTTATATTTGGAGCATACATCACATCAAAAAGATGTTTTACCTTTCCGTCCTCCATAAATAGTGCTATGTTTCCTGTATGCTCGATAGGGTGTAATGTGTCATCACCTATTTCAACATATCCAGGGAGCTGACAATTTCTATAAACTACTAAACCATTCTGCATGAATGTTCATGTGATTTGAAGCACCTGAATCAACATACTAGAGATTACCATTTGATTTTGAAACTTTAGTAGACATCGTATTCATCAGGTGATGTTGGACCATGAACAACTTCTCAGAATCATCTGCACTAGTGGATGCATAATTGTTTTATTGCCTTCTGTTATTTTGATTCTTCAACTTGCAATCACATTCAAAGTGTCCTGGTTTACCAAAACTCCAGCATCCTTTAGTGTCATTATCTGAATCATTTCTTTGAAAATTTCTACGTCCTCTTTGGCTCCACGTGCCTGGAAACTATCCTCTACCTCTTGCATGATTTTGTTGTAGACCTTGGTTTTGGTTATTGTGTCCTCTTCCACTTTTGAAGCCTCTACCTTTACCTCTTCCTCTGCCAGAGTAGAATACTGTAGCTCAGTGATGAGTAGCACCTCCTTTAATGTCAATCCGGGAAGACATGAGGATGGTATGAAGACCTCGAACAAGTGATGGCACAAGTGTGTGAGTGAGAAGCACACTAACATGCACACACATACACACACACACGCACACAAGGCAAGAACAAAGAGAGACACAATGGAATAACTTCTATTGCAAAAGAGTTCTCATACAAGTTCAATTCTACAACAAGCCAGCCTCAAAAATGAGCTCTTTAGCTCTATTTATAGTTTTTGACTAGCTTTGGTCCTGTTCAGACCTAGTGTCCGGCCTAGTTAAAAATTATGTCCCTAAGCTAGTTTGGAGGCTCAAACGAGCTCTGAAAATTATGAAATTTGGTAGGCAATTACTTCTAAAGCTCCTCAAGCTTGAGGAATCCTCGGCTTGCACAAAATAGAGCTGCAAAAAGGTGAAATGGTATTTACAATGGTTTTTAGTGATGAGAATCACTTTTAAAATAATGTAAGGATTGAAAAAATTTGATGGGTTGCCTCAGTGCTAGATCTGTGTGTATGCCCGTACTTGCTTCTTCCCAGATGATGCCATCACTCTCCCCCCCCTAGCGTCTGTCCTCTCTGACAGACCTTTGCTCCACGGGGTGATCAATGTAGTGTTGGACTATGTCGGTGGCTAACTCTTGTTCTCTGATCCTGAGTCCCCTGACTAGATCTCTTTGAAGAGCATCTCAATTAACCGTGCCCGGAATGTCAGGTTGTGGTGTTGTATATAGCTCTGAGTGCATAGTCTATTCGCATGCAAATAGTTGTAGAAGATGGGTTGGTCATGGCACGAACACTTCTGAGTGAGATTCCCAAAACCCAATGGTAAACATATCATCAAATGTTTGTTTATAGCAAGCAGGGAGATATCTGATCCTCGCATGCCAAGCATAAGCAACCCAAATACTAGGGGTTGTGCTCATATCATAGAGTAAATCATAATTACCATTTATAAAGCCCGGGATCAGAGGCTGGATGTTACATACATTGCGGAAAGTCTTTAGTACTATTTGCATCATGTCCAGAATCTTTAGCATCATCTGAGCAGCCACATCGTTCATGGGTTGTAGTCGTGGCATCCAATGTCTGATTGTAGCCATCATGTAGGCTATGGATGGTGTGCCTTGTGGTGGAGCAATGGAGGGGTAGTTGAGCCATTGTTTGCAATTAGCATTATTCTGAACTTTTATGGCAAAGGCTTTCCATGATCTTCTTTGCTGCACTGGCCCAAAGCATGGATTATACTTGAAGTGCATGCGGGGATGATCCCACGTTCAGAGCATCTCTGGATAATTTTCGAGTAGCTTTTGCCACCAGATAGGTTGGGAGATTTCCCCTTGTTTGGATTCTTTTGGGATGTCCTCTGGTTGGAATTGTGTGGCGAAGGAAGGGTACTTATTGGTTTTGCATTTAATTTTCAGCGTTGTATTCTGCCAATAGTACAAAGTAGGGCTTATTCTCTAACTCCGAGCTGGTTATCAATCAGCTAGGAGCCAAGTGCCTGAAATATTCTAATTGAAGTATTGCCTCCTCAATAGTTTTCATGGTCGACATCTGAGTGGATATGCGCTCTTCGTGAGTTGGGCCCATTTCTTCTACTTGTTTCATCCATGTAGGAGGGGGTTCCTCGTAGGTGTCTTGTCCTTCGTCAGTGACTCTACCTCCTGGAAGAGGTTGAGGCTCATAATTATCTTCAAAGGTCTCTTCAACTAGAATGGTAACTGCCTCTTCTTCTAATGGTTGATTGGGTGGCGATGGTGGTCGTTCATATTGTAATAGCTTCATGTTTAACCCAGTGACCTGTTGTCGGAGCGCGAGCAGTTCATTGTCGGTCGAAGATTCTGGCGGGGGTGAAGTAGCGATGCTCACCATTTCTCGAGTTTCTGTTGTATGGGGTGTGGGCATTGTTTGTCGTTGTAGTTCCTTCACCTGGTCTGCAAGTCGGTCGTACGCTTCCAAGAGATTTGCATAATTTTCTAATATCTACTCAATATTTTTTGAGGGAAGAGCTTGGAACTTAGTTGGATCTATGGGTGCCCTTGGAGTGTTTTTGATGGCTGCCTCTAGATTTTCTTGATTTTGTTGTTGTAGCCTTCTATTCTCTTCCTGAGCAACTGCTAGGTGTCGGCGAAGTAATGCCATGTTTCTTTGTAATCTAGCATTGTGGGCTAGTTGATCTCTGAGTTGCCCTTTGGTCACTTTACCTACCTTTGTATATTTGGCTTCAATCTCCGCCTAAGATTTATGGAGGGCGGTGAATTCTTGTTGCATTGCAGTATTTCTCAACTCCAAAGCATTGGCACATGCTTCGAGGTGGGCAAGCAGATTACATAATTCTTTACTGTTCTCTTCCAATAACTGATATTCCTGTTTCAACTGCGTGGCCGCTTCGAACATGGTGTCTAATGCATGACTAAATGAAGTGGATGTAGAGGTAGAGATGGAAGATGCAAGGGGTCGGGAAATGGGAAAGGGAAAGGTGGGTATTGTGCTTACATTTGGGTGTAAGTGGTGATGTGAGTGAAGTAAAAAGTGATGATGTGTAGACGAAAGTGGTGGTGGGTGGTTCTGTGGAGGGTGAAATGTCCATGGGGTCGGACGTGATTGTGTGTGAAGTGTGAATTGTGAATACTGGAATGGTGGGTGGTGTGTCAGTGGTGGCCGTAAACATGGGAGAGGTGGGTTGGGAAAGGGGATTCCTATTATAATCATCTAGTTGTCGCATCATATTTGCCCAAAATTGAGGCAAGGTGGTTTGTATCGGTTCTGAGGAGGTTGAGGGGGGCACAGTGGGTTGGGGTTGGGAAAGAGGGAATGTAGTAGTGAGGGAAAATGGGTGTGTCAATGTTTGGGTAGAGACATGTGGATGTCCCAGAGCTAGTAGATAAGAAGGGTGACCTATTATGGTTTGATGATTGGCGGGATGACCTATCTGAGGTTCAGAAAATTGGCTAGAAATGGTGGATGTAGGAAAAGGTAGGGCTGGAGAAAGGGTGATGTGTGATGTAGGTTCATGAAATGTGGAGACTGGTTGTTCAGGAATGTTCGTGGTGAGGGTTTTGGTGGGATGGATGGGCGGTGATGGTGGAGCTAGTGTTTGTGTGCTTTCGTCGGGGGCACTAGTGTCAGTGGCACTGGTCATGTGAATGTCTTCTTGAGCTGTGCTAGGGGAGTGAGGAGGAAACTTCAATATGAATCATCTTACCCCTTCGCGGTCGCGTATCCAGCCTTCATTGGTTGTATTGAGGGGGAGTGTGATGTATCATAGTCCTCATAGCTTCTACAATCCCACATGTGTCTGCCAGAAGATTCAAAGATTCGATGAAGTGAGGGTCCACATTTTCTGCTTGTAGCATCTGATTCACCAATGATCTGTTTGCCTCTTCTGACAACTTATGCCTTTTTTGTACTTGTTTGATCATCTCGTATAACCGTCTGATTTGAGTAGTGTATGCAGGGGCTTCCTCTTCACTCTCCTCTGATTCATGCCCTGGTGCCTCCTCTTGTTCATGTGTGTCTTCAACGTAAGTGTGTTGTGCTTCATCCTCCCAGTGTACTCTTCGTTCTTCGCGATGTGGGCATCCTCTATGGGATGATGATCCTAGACCTTCAGTGCCTGAAAAGAACTCACCATCAGATAGTTGTGTTGTTTGCAAGAAGGTCTCAAAATCAAAGGAGGTATCTTCCACCAATTCATTCATGGAGGCAAACTCAACATCCGTGGGTAATGGAGGTGCTGATGGAGCGGGTTGTGTAATGCGCTCTGACTGTGATCGTTGGAGATGGATAGTGAATGGGGCCACCTGTTCTTCTTCTCTAAGGGAGGTTTCCATGGTGGAATCACGAGGAATTGGGACATGGGAAAGAGATCCACGCATCCGTTTCGCTGGTTGAACCCTTGGTTTTCGTCCTTGGAAGAACTACAGCTGTGAGTAACTAAGTGCCCGTGCGATCGGCACATCATAAGCTAGGCATCTATATATGATTCTAGTAATGGCACAACAACCATTCAAAGAAGGCTTCGTTACTCCTCTTTTGCCTGCTTCATATAATTGATCGAGGATCCACACTGGCATTTTAATAGGTAGACTCCCTGTCTCCGCTAGGTGTAGCCCATACCAAATCTTCTTGTGAGGCTGTGTGAATCGGTCTTGAGCAGGAAATGCAAAGTGCTGAAGGCAATGTTTCGAGTGAGGGCACACATATCTTTCAACTTCTTGAGCTTACTGTTCTTCATAGATTCCGGTATCAAAGGGTCTCGATTAGAGGGCACATGGGTGTCGTACATCTGGAGGGCCTCCTTAATTAAAGTTATGTTCAGCTCGAACTTTTTCATTTCTTCGTGGTTTGATAGAGAGGCCACCAGGAATGTGCCTGACTGATCACGATCTTCTGTAGTTTTAAGAGTTGCAATCAAATAGTAACATCTGAGGAAATCTGGCTTAGATAGGGATGCACTAAAGTAGTCCTTCTGACCTTCTTTCTGCCAAATATCTTGAAGAGGTGCTATGTTTTGTAGTGATTCAAACTCTCTTGAGAAGAATTGAAATGTCCACCACACTCCTCCAAATTCCCACTTAGACTCCCAAATGTGGTCTGCATCCCCCAAATCTCCTCGCATCTCATTGAACCAATGAGAGTGTCCTTTTACTCTTTCTGTTAAGCCACTTGGTGGATCCAAGATGGGAATTCGTCTCACATTCAGATATTCTTCAGGCCTAGCTGCAAGTGGGGCCTCCATGGGCATGGTCTCCCAATCAACTTGAGAACTAGTGCCTGCCTGGGAGCTCATGCATGCTGCTTTTGCCATGGGGCTATTTGTAGCTGATGATGCTAATCTGCTAGAAGAAGAGAGGCACATTAGTGTTGCATAGAGGATGGTGTTTCCTCCACAATACTAACATGACATTCCAAGTGGTTAGGGGTGAGGGGTGAAGTGTTTGTGATGGGTGTGAATGTTGGTTAGTGGTTAGTGTCATCCTAGATGCATACTTTGGATATGCAATGTACTCAGAATGCACCTACATCAAAGTAGATGGATTTACAAAATTGGGTCAGGGGATTTGATACGGGTTTTAAGTCTCCAAACTTTGATTGTGGAATCGTAGTTTTTAGTGGTGATGACATGTAAAGGTTTGTGGACTGGATTGTGTTGGATTTGGGACCTTTTGGGCACCCATTTCCCTATATTCCTAGGTGTGACCGAAGATGTAATGGTGTGGAGTGTAAGTGTTTGCTCTGAGATTTGTTTCATGGGTGCTTGTGAGTGTTGATTCATTCTTGGGAATGGAGGTGAAGCTATTTGAGCTTGTAAGCAGGTCCTGGGCACCCATATCTATCTAGCATTTGGGATAGCCTTCATTGACCGCTTTGGAACCCAAATAGAAATGGTTTGTCTAGATTGATGCCTAGGATACTCCTTTGTTGTAATCCTCGACACTATAGCTCATTTGGTGCATGGATTGTTCACCCTTGCGTACCCAGATCTGCTTCATGCCACGAGGTACTTTATATTGTACAGGTTGGTGCTCATGCTTCTTGATCATCGGCCTCCCCTGTGTTGTGTGTTGCCCGGCTTGCTATCCTCGAATCCTCTTTGGAAAAGAAGGGAACTCCTCATTGACTTTTGCACTTTTGTCAAGGGTGACAATCTTCTGCACCATAGAACTTTGGACAAGAATAACATCGTTATCTTCATGTGGGTTCCTAGAGGGACCAAGATTTGGTGCCTTTCCTAGTGGCCTGAGTGCTTGATTTTGTTATTCAATCGTGATGCGGTTTTGGCCTACCCAAGCCTGAAGAAGTCCACTTCTTAAGTTGAGGTTGACTGCATGATCATAGATCCAGTCTTGGCCCAAGACAAGAGGGTCGGTAAGATCCTCGTCTTCACATACTAGCACTTTGACTGCCATTAGAACCTCTTGAATGTAGAGGGGAAGATCCACCTCTCCCATGCAAGGGGTTTCCACACCTCCCAGCCCTATGAGATATGCCTCTATAGGATTGACCTTCAATTGCAATTCTTGGAAGTAAGAAAGTCGAACTGCACTAGTGGCTTCTCTTGAGTCAATTAAAGCTCTGAAGGTCCTTGCACTCTCTCCTTGTCCTACCTCTAGGGTCATAAAAGGTCGCCAATCGATTATCCTATGGGAACATTCACCTGAAGCCTCGCACATGGCCATGTGATAGCCTAGAGCTTCTTGAGTGTCAGGCATAGGCTGATCTCTACCTTGCTTCTTCTCTAATTCGCTTTTCCTCTTCTTTACATTTCTTTGCGGTATTGAGTCGATTTAACATCTCCTCCGTGAGGGGTTCCTGATATAACTTGACTCTGCATCCACTTATGTAACTTGGTAGAATATTGCCTTCTAGAGTGGCTAGTTGAACTGCTCCACTTGTGGAGATCCTATTGATAATCATTAGTCCATAGCCTCTCTTCTCTAATTTCTGTGGATGTTTCTTCAAAGTGTAGACTAGGACTAGTTCTTCTGCTTTCAAGCCCTTATCCTTCACATGTGCATCAAAATATGCTTTTTGTCTCTTCTTGGCTGCATAAATTCTTGTTGTAGCTTTCAATCGTGTTTCACCCAATCGTTCAAGATCGAAGATTCTAGAGGAGAGCTCATGGCCTATCCATTCATGCTCTTGTGCTACCTTCAATGTAGGTATCAAAAAGTCCAATGGTAGCACTGCATTTTGGCCCAACACCATCTGAAAGGGTGTGGCTTGGAATACCGTTTTATAGGCAACTCTGTATGCCCAAACAACATGGTGTAGCTATTTGTCCCAATCACAGCGTTTCAATTATTAACCAATTTTGTCAATATGTTGAATAGAATCTTATTTGTGCTCTCAGCCTGTGCATTAGCTTGTGGATGATAAGGGGCAGACTTCTTATGTATCACCAAGAATTCTTGGAGAAGGTTTTCTATGACTTCATTCAAGAAGTGCGTGCCTCTATCACTTACTAGCTCTATTGGTAGCCCGTATCTGATGAACATGTTCTCAAATAAGAACTTAGCCGTCGTCTGGGCATCGTTCTTCATTGTAGCTTTTACTTTCACCCATTTGGTTAGATAGGCCGTGGCCACAACAATGTATTCAGCATGGGAACCCTTAGCTGGGGGATTAATAGGACCGACAAAGTCTATTCCCCACTTAGAGAATGCACGTCCACCTATCATAGGTTTCAATGGCATCTCATCTATAGGGTACTGAGTTCACTGACAAACATCACAACTCTTCACATAGGTATGTGCATCCATATGAAGTGTGGGCCACCAAAGACCTGCAAATAGTATTGCCTTGATCACCCTATCTGGTCTAAAGTTTCCTCTTGCTACACCTTGGTGAGCAGTTTCCAAGATCTAATCTAATCTAAGATACCCATCTTTTCCTCTTTTGTATAGATTATCTCCAATGAGAGTGTAGCTCAAGCTTAAGCACCACCTCCTTTACTTGTCAATCCGTAGAGACGTGAGGATTGGTATGAAGACCACGAGCAAGTGAAGGCACAAGTGTGTGAGTGAAAGCACACAAACATGCACACACATACACACACACGCACAAGGTAAGATCAAAGAGAGGAACAATGGAAAGCTTCGATTGAAAAAGAGTTCTATTACAAAAGCTCTCTTCTCTAACCAGCTAATCCCAAAAATGAGCTCTCTATCTCTTTTTATAGTTTTTGGACTAGTTTTGGCCCTGTCCAGACCTAGTGTCCGGCCTAGTTAAAAATTAGGTTCCAAGGCTTATTTGAGGGCTCAAATGAAGTCTAAAAATTATGAAAATTAATTTGGTGTAGCTCAAGCATAAGCACAACCTCCTTTACTTGTGAATCCACGGAGACGTGAGGACTGGTATGAAGACCACGAGCAAGTGAAGGCACAAGTGTGTGAGTGAAAGCACACAAACATGCACACACATACACACACACGCGCACAAGGTAAGATTAAAGAGAGGAACAATGGAAAGCTTCGATTGCAAAAGAGTTCTCTTACAAAAGCTCTCTTCTCTAACCAGCTAATCGCAAAAATGAGCTCTCTAGCTCTTTTTATAGTTTTTAGACTATTTTTGGCCTTGTCCAGACCTAGTGTCCGGCCTAGTTAAAAATTAGGTTCCAGGGCTTATTTGAGGGCTTAAATGAAGTCTAAAAATTATGAAAATTTATAGGATGATACTTCTAATACTCCTCAAGCTCGAGGACTCCTCAGCTTGAACAAAATGGAGTTACAAAAATAGAAAATGGTATTTAAAATGGTTTTTAGTGATAAGAATCACTATTTTTATAGGGATTTCTTCTAAAAACTTGACATACACTTCTTGGAGCTCCCTACTTGCTCCTTCTTCTTGTGTGTCCACCTCTTTGATGTGCTCCTGTGCTTTGTCCTTGACCTTCACCTTCAACACTCCCCCCCCTCTCGAGTCTGTCGTCCTTGACAGACCCTTGTTGTAGTGGTTGTTCCAAGTAGTGCTTTGGGAGGGAGTGTCCCTTCTGTATGAACAAAAGTCGTCTAACTTCGAGATGTGGCAGGGTTGGTTGTCTAGTTCTTCATCTGTCACTGCGAGTCTTTGCACGTTGTAGTCCCTTGGTATGTGCTTTTTCCTTGGATTCCAGCATGACTGTGTCGTTGTGAGTCTCCATTGATGTCTTCTAGATCTTCCAAAGTTGATGTTCATAGTAGTCATGCCAAGTACTCGTAAACCCATATTGAGTGATGGGTAAGTGTGTTCGTGCATGGGTTGAGGAAAATATGTGCCCTGTGCACGGCCTTGTAATATAGCCCTATGAATGCTTACTTGGGAAATGCATTGGAAGAAGTATGGTGCGAAAATTGGCGGTCTTGAGTTAAGTGCTCAAGGGGGTGCCGACGAAGAGGTTTCCTAATTTATCATGGTTATGGTGTTTCCAGAGTAAAGATAATTACCATGGAGAAGGGTCGATGGATGGTTATCTCTTCTTGTTGTACTCCCGTCATTTGTGATGGAACATTGTCGATGAATGTCCATGTTGATGGTCCACTAATGAAATCTTTGAGTGCATGGTCCTGTTTCCTCTTTTCAAAGCAACATTTGTCAAATACTGAGAATTGAATGTCTTTATATTCCTTGACAAACAACATTGGGTAACTACACCAAGCTCACATATTCTCTTTAGCTCACCATAAGCAGGAGTCTTCTCTTTTAGTATACATACAAGGATTTGCAGTGTACCAAAACTACCCTTTGCAGATATCTCCTTGGATTCTCTCGTACATACAGCAGTTAAGCATCGCTCAAGTTGTGGACCTTCAAGCTGTTCCCTCCTACCATGGTAAGGGGGAACCATAGTTGTGGATGCCATGTTCATGCCAAGTTCTTGACATCTACCAGATAAGGCAGCAATTATATCATCTGCTAGCCGAGACACACTTCTATCCAAACTGATAAATGACCAGTAATCAATAGTTCCACCTTCAACTAAGCATGAATCATTCACGTTTCATGAGCCAAACCTGGGAACAAGTGCCTCCTTTTCCTTTTTTTTTTTTTGAAGGAACAATGTCACCAAACAAGAAGATAGATGTTAGTATCAAAAAATGGTTTACATGTGTCAATGTGCTCTCCTGCATGGGACTCTCAATTGTGTTTATGCACGGCCATGTAATGTGGCCCTATATTAATGCATACTTTGGAAATGCATGACCTGAATGGTGCAAAAGACAAGGTTGTGCAAGGAGCACATGGTTGTCGCTCATCGAGGCTTTCGATGTTATTTGTGGATGTTGATGCCACCTGTCGTGGAGGTATCCATTGGATCTAGAGATGACAACTGATCATTCCTCCTCATAGGGATCCATTTGAGAACCATGTTTGGTTGCATCAAGATCACTTTGGGCTTCTTCATCTCTCGATGGTTTCTTAAATTTTGTATCCCACGTGGTTGGTTCTTTGGTTTTGCGCGGGCTACTAGTGCTTTTGGCTTCCATACCCATACCGTTGTGGCTGGTCTTCTAACTCTTGTTGAAGAGGCGAGTTGGTCTACTTTGGTTCTTGGTGTCTGGTTCTGACCTTTGCCTCACCTTGGGTTCTTTGTTGAGACTTTTCGCATATGGGAGAGCATAGGTTGTTGCGAACGTAAGAGCTTCCTAGGTACCCACATGTGTAATCACCCTTGTTGAGTTGCAACTAATTTCTTAGGCACCCAAATTTGTCAGATACCTTGTGGTTGAGCTTGTCCGAGCTTCTTCCTTTGTCTCCTAGCTTGGTTGGCTTGCCTGGATGGGGTTTGTGGGGCCAAGGTTGGAGGTTGCTCGCCTTTGCGTACCCAGATCTACATCATGCCCGGAATTGCTTTCTTGTTGAATGGTGTCTTTCTATTTGCTATAGCAGTTGTCTTGAATTGTTGTGCTTGCTTCTTAGGTTGAACTACTGGGGATGCTTTACTCTTCAAAAAAGAAGGAGGGTTTGCTTGCCTTTGCGACTGTCCTTCCATGATTGAGTCCTTCTGGATCATAGAGCTTTCGACACATACAACATCTTGCTCGTGAAGATTAGTCTTAGAGGAACTAAGAGAGTGTGTGGTGCCATGATCTGTGAGCATACAGTTCTCTAATTCTAATGTAATGCATTGTTCATGTACCCAAACTTGAAGAATTTGAATTCTTAGGTTTAAGTTAACTGCATGGTCATAGATCCAATCTTGACCCAAGACAAGTGGTTCTGTAAGGTTCTCATCTTGACACACTAGCACTTTGACTTTCATTGGAACATCTTGAAGGTAGATGGGAAGTTCCACTTCGCCCAAACAAGGGGTTTTCACACCTCCCAATCCTATGAGATAAGCTTCTATGGGATTAATGTTCAACTGCAAGTCTTGGCAGTAGGATAGTCTAACTGCACTACTTGCTGCACCTGAGTCAATCAATGCTTTCACAGTCCTTGCACCCTTTCCTTGTCCTATCTCTATGGTCACAAAGGGACGTTGGTCAATGACTTGAGAAGTAATTATGCCTGATTTTTGGCACATATCCACGTGATATTTTGGGACTTTTGGCCAACTGAACTGCACCGCTAGTGGAAATTCTAATAATGATCATGGGTCCGTATCCTCTTTTTTCCAACTTACGGGCATGTTGCTTTAGCGTATAAACCAGCACTAGGTCTCCCTCTTTCAATCCTTTATCTTTGATGTGTGCATCAAAGTATGCCTTTTGTCTTTTCTTTGCAGCATAGATGCCTGCCGCCGCGCGTAGCCTTGTCTCACCTAAGTGTTCTAGATCGAAGATCCTAGAGGACAATTCATGTCCATTCCACTCATGCTCTTGTGCTACTTTCAAGGATGGGATGAGGAAGTCCAAAGGTAGCACAACATTCTGTCCGAAGACCATCTTAAATGGGGTGGCGTTGAGTATCGTTTTGTAGGCAACTCGATAAGCCCAAACAACATGATGAAGTTGTTTGTCCCAATCAAAGCGTTTATTATTTACCAGTTTTGTCAATACGTTACAGAGGATCTTATTGGTGCTCTCGGCTTGTCCGTTAGCTTGTGGGTGATAAGGGGCGGACTTCTTATGTATCACCAAGAATTCTTGGAGACGATTTTCAATGACTTCATTCAAGAAGTGTGTGCCACTATCGCTCACTAACTCTATTGGTAGCCCATATCTCGTGAACACATTCTCGAATAAGAACTTAGCCGTAGTCTGAGCATCATTCTTTGTTGTGGCTTTCACTTCTACCCACTTTGTAAGGTAATCTATGGCTACAATAATATACTTTGCATGGGAGTTTCTAGCTGGGGGGTTAATAGGACCTATGAAGTCTATGCCCCACTTTGAAAATGCACACCCTCCCATCATTGGCCTCAAAGGCATCTTGTCTTTTCTAACTAGATATTGTGCACGTTGGCATGTGTCACATTTCTTCACATAGGTATGAGCATCCATATGAAGAGTGGGCCACCAAAGTTCTGAGAATAGAATGGTCTTGATTACTCGATCAGGACTGAAGTGTCCACCTGCAACACCGCTGTGTGTAGTTTCTAAGACTTTCAAATAGTTTGATTCGTGAACGCACAATCTTAGATAACCATCCTTGCCTCTTCGATATGAGTTGTCTCCAACTAAAGCATAGTCTTGAGCCTCTTGCTCCATGCTTCGTCTTCTTGCTAGACTAGCCTCTTTGGGTAAAGTTCCCGATCTCATAAACTCTACCAATGGAGCACTCCAATCAGGAATTAATGACACTTGATAAAGGGTGGCATGCTCCACTGGTGGTCTCTCTCTGCATTTATTTCTTTGTCCATGCTAGGCCAATACACTCCTAAACGTTTCAGATTTTGTAATGTGTGCTGTTTTGAATAATGATTTCTTAGCACTCCTTCATGAGCTTGTTGCAACCAACTACCATGTTCATCGTCCTCAACACAACAAGCCAATACACCCTCAGTATCTTGTTTGTACATGCTTCGTACCAATATGTGATATTTTTGTGATTTTACAATTTCTTCTTGTGATGTTTTCACATTCTTATTTGCAGGGCCGAAGGTTAGGATTGGTACCAACTTATTTGCCCATTTAGGAACAACTTCTAAATTGAACAGATAAGCATCGGGTAATTCATCAAACACTCCTTGCAGTGACTCTCCTGAAGTGATTTGAGAAAGGTGATCTGCGCGAAGGTGGGTTCTACCATCCTTTGAATTTACCGTTTTAATACTTGTGAGAGGTTCTTCTTCTTTCTGGGTGAACACTCCTATATCTTCTAGATAGTGCTCCTCTGAGTTAAAGCAACTATCCATCACAATGGACTCTATATCATCATCATTCTCTTCTTCTTCTATGACATCACTAGGGTCACATTCTTCTAAGAAGGGCTGACAAATGAACACCGAAATATCATAACCCTCCTCATCACAATGAGGTGTCCATTGTTCTTCATTGACAACAATGTCCATGGTGGCTAAGATTTCTGGCCAGCCATGAGGCTCAAATTCCTCATCCGGAAAGATCATTGATGTGTAGGCTGGGTCTCTAACTGGTCTATCTCTTAGTGAATTTCCTTCTTCTCTTGCCTTCAAGAGTTTTTCCTCTTCCTCTGCGACCTTGCACATCCACAAATGAGTATCTTCATGCAACCAGGATGGGTCAGGAGAACTTCCAGAATGCACAGAGATTGAATCTTCTTTTGCTTTGTGGATAGGGTTCCACTGTAGGGGTGGTACATCTCTGAAGGAGTAATCCTTCAAATTGACCTTGATGGTGGCCCCTAAGTGTTGTAAGTATAAGGAGTTGGTTCCCCAATCCTGTACTATTTGCAATTGTCGTAGGAAGGGCCTTCCTAGGATCATCTCATAAACCTTATTTTTCTCAATTTGACAAAGTCACATATAGAAAATGTGTGCTCAAACTCTATAACAAAAGTGGTTAGAGTTATCCCTTCTAGCAATCCTAGAGGCCTTTCAAAATGGCCGTCTGCCATTTGAAGCTTCATTCTAGTTGGTCTTATTGTAGGTTTGCCTCATTGCTTCCACAAGGAGGTGGTTGCAATAGCAACACCATCACCTGAATCTATGATTGCTTTGGTTGTGTAACGTTGGTAGGTGATTGGAAGATAATTATTACCTTCTTCACCCTCACACATGTCCCCTATTTTTTCTAGAGGTATCTCTGATACTTTTTGCTTAGAGCCTGCTTTTGGCATTTTGGAATCAAGTTCCGGAACTTGATCCTTGACATGATTCCATAGTTCACGTTTTGCTTTGAGCAACTCTTCTACAGTGAGATGACACTAAAACTTAGTGTTCTTCACGACATCAGTGTTCCTTGGAACCACTGAGTCTTCGTTTCTTACTAGTATTGTGGGAGCTCTAATCTGAAGAGATTCAGATTCCCATGGGCCTGGAAATCGAGGCAGTTCTTCTAAGGTATTAGATTCAAAATCTAATCTTTTGTCTTCTTGTTGTTCTGCTTCATCTCCGTAAATTGATGGAATGTCTTGGGGAAATTGATCATGAAGTTCATCAATCTCACGAATAGGAGGGGAATTACCCTTCTCCTTGGCCCATTTCTCTTCTTGTATTTCCCGGAAGAACTCTTGAGAGTACTATTGAATTGAAGGAGGTATTCCAACATCAGTGCAATTAGGAACATAAGCTCCCATCGGTGGTGAGCTTCTTCTCTCAATAACTGGTTGAGCCTGTCGTGGTAAAGAATCTTGTGGTTTGTTTACCAACTACTATAATCTTTCTAGTAAGCCCTGGAAATGCAAATCCGATTTGACAGAGTTTGTCTGATTGAACTTTTGACTAGTCTCAAGTATAGCTTGAGCTTGTTCTACCATTTTCATGCACATTTTCATCTGTTCAATATCTAAATCCGCTCTAGGGTAACTCTTGTCTAGGTTTGCAGCCATTGGCCCTTCTTGAAGTCGAGCCTGGTAGGCCTTGAACATCATATCCAAGCCTTCTGGGGTTGGATCTGCAAGAACAGACCCTCGTTGTGGTCTATTTACAATGGGTGGTGGGATGGGATGAGGTGGAGTGGATGGAGTTTTGGCATGCGAGTGACTTTGAGATGCAATGTCTTCTATCTTTGTTTTCACTTCTTTTAGGCTTTCTTCTAGTTCAGATAACTTTTTATTCCACTTGTGATTGGCTTTCTCCCTGGTATCCTTCCACGTTCTTGTTTTCCTCTTACTAGGCTCTCTTGATTCACTCGACTCTGATTGCTCTACTGGTTTATCCTGTTTTAAGGCTTGTCTCTAGTGACAGCTTGTATAGGAGCCACATTACTACTACTTGAACTTGAATCCGCCACTAAGCCTACCACATTAATGGGTGTAATCTTGGGTGCACTGGAGGGGTTTCTTGGACAATCTCTGGGGAGATGGTCTTTGCCACATTCAGGAAAAAAAGCTTGTATTGTGATAGCCTGACCTTGACTCGGAGATGATGGGTGGGGACAATCACAAATGAAATGGTCACCTTGACATCTGAAACAAGATCCTCTAGGGGTTTGTGGTCTCATTTGTCTCAATTGGGGCCTAGGGTTAGGATTTGTGTACATGACATTGGAGTATTCTGGCTCCCAATTTTGCTCCATAGGTGGTGCCTCATATTGATACGGGTAAATATCACTATGTTCAGGTGACTCTGTGTAATAAGCATGTGGACTACCTTCGTGGGAGTAGTCAGAACTAAGAACATGAGAGTCATTCTCTGAGATCAGTGGGGTCACTGGCACCAATGCTCTATTAAGGTTCTCTTCTACCACTACATACTTAACTGGAATTGTATTGGCAGAAGCTGGTGGTTGGTTTCCTAGGACTGGTTGTGGCCTATATGGTGCCTGATATTGTTGTTGTGGTCGATAATATGGTTGTTGGTATTGGTTCTGATACCTACCCTATTGGTAAGGTTGTTGATAAGTTTTTCTAACAGCATGCCTATTGTAGGGACAATCTTGAGCCGTGTGGTTCGTGTATTTTCTCTCAATAGTGCAATATGGAGCATTCCTTTCTCTAATGTTTTGGTTTTGCATTGGGCACACGTTAGCCATGTGGTTCCCTCCGCAGGTATAACATCGGTTCAATGAGGTGACTCTTTGTGTTTGTCTATTTTGGACTCCTAGCTTCTTGGCAACTTGCTCATCTATCTCATCTATTTCCGTGGAGATTTTTGAAGTATGACTAGTAAAACTATCAGAATCCTTATAGAGTTTGAACAATCCTAACTCCTCACCCAAGTTATCTTCTATGTCAATGCACATCCGCACACACTCTTCTATGGATCTGGGCTCTTTCAAGTACACATATGATCTCAACTTTGTGCTCAGTAAGATCTAAGAACAAAGTCACTTGTTTGGCTCGTGTGGGTAACTTTGGAGCAGGGCATCTTTGTAGGTATTGTCTAAACCTTCTACGTGCTAGTCGCACTGTTTCTTGGGGTGTCTGCTTGAAACTGTGGATGAAAGATGATGTGTTATGACTAATACCACTCTTGGAAAATTCTACAATGAATTCTTCTAGCAGCTGACCTATATCGTGATAGTTGCGACTACTCAGTGGTTGAAACCAAGCTAAGGCAGTGCCCTTAAGAGTCAAACCAAATGCCTCATACTGGGTGAACAAATCCTCAACCTATTCAGCTCTTAACACTTGTTTGAACTCGACCACATGATCATAAGGATCTCCTGTCCCGTCAAAATAATTTTTCATTGCCTTGATCACTTGAGTGGGTCTAAGGGTTCTTGTGTGCTCTCGGGGTCTAGGCAATGGAAAATCCTCTTCATCTCTTTGTTGCCTATGAGCTTGATGTCTCTCTCTTTCAGGTCTTTCATTTTCAACTCCTGATCTATTCCTGCCCACAGGGTGTGCAACACTTACCTCAGGTCTCTCTCTATTCCTTTCTCTTTGGGCTTCATGAGCTTGGGATGATCCCACTCCTTGGAGGCCATGGGAAACATTGGATCTTGGTGGAGGGAAAATCAATTCACTCTTCCAAGTATATGCATGTCTATCATGTTCTATTACCAAGAATATCTTCTCTGATGTGTTATCCAGGTAGACAACTTTGCCTGGTATCTCAAGATCTTTGAATTCATAGATGATGACTATGCCCAATTGGCTAGGTTGATCTGGTTTGAATCTCCAAAAGGCTTCCTCTATTTCTCTATTCAAGAATAGTTCTATGCTTTTGTTATCTTGAGGGATCCAATCTGGAGTGATCACTCTGGTCAAAACTGACTTACCTCTAGGCGTCTGGGGTCCTTGTCCTACATTTCCTTGTTCTAGGTCTCCTATCTCATTCTCATGAATGATATTTCCAAACTCATCGGTCCTATCTGGTAGGTTGGTGACCACATACATGGTTCCTTCCTTATCAATGTATGAACCCTCTTCGAACTTGACCACCAGGTGTTCAAGTCCAAAGGGTTGATCTGGATTTTTGAATTGGACCATTGATCGCCTCAAGCCATCCTCAAAGATGCGAGCACCTAATCGGTTGGTCCAAATATATTCCAATTGTGTCTTATAGGGACCTTCTGGTGTTTGAAGATGGGCAGTTCCTGAGCCACCTGCAGGTTTCCCCATGCTAAAAGACATTTCTGAGTCACTTGTGTCAGAGTTTAGTACGTAAGGACAACCACTTAGTTGCTGTGCCCAAGACTTAGCTGTATGGTTGACACTAGACTGAGAAGATCTAATGCTTTGTCTATCCTTGCCTAGGTGTCTACCAGATCTCACGTTCATAAGCTTTAGTTAAGAGTCCAAAATTTCCTCTTGGTATGGTTCAAAATCCTTTGGAGTCCCCTTGGTTCCCTAGTCCCACCTGAGGGTCAACTTCAAATTATCCTATAGAGCTCAAAAAATGGACTTTGGATGAAAAGGTTATGTCAAATCAGGCTCTTGGGGGTCAAAATAGGCAAACAAGACCTTTTGGAAAAATCACAATTTTGTGTGAGAATCGTGATTTTGTGAAATCATGAGAATCGTGATGCTGTGAAATCAAGAGAATCGCGATGCTATGAAATCCAGAGAATCGCGATACTGTGAAATCAAGAGAATCGCGATGCAATGAAATCAAGAGAATCGCGATGCTGTGAAATGAAGAGAATCGCGATTCTATGAAATCAAGAGAATCGCGATGCTGTGAAGTCAAGAGAATCGTGATGCTGTGAAGTCAAGAGAATCACGATGGTGTGAAGTCAAGAGAATCGCGATGTTGTGAAGTCAAGAGAATCGCAATGCTGTGAAGTCAAGAGAATCGCGATTCTATGAAATCAAGAGAATCGTGTTTTGAAAATTGCGATTTTGTCCCTTGGATGAAAATCGTGTTTTTAAGAATCGTGATTGCCAGCAGAGAATCGTGTTTTTTGAGTATCGCGATTGCCAGCAGAGAATCGTGTTTTTGAGAATCGCGATTGCCAGCAGAGAATCGTGTTTTTTGAGAATCGCCATTGCCAGTAGAGAATCGTGTTTTTCGAGAATCGCGATTGCCAGCAGAGAATCGTGTTTTTGAGAATCACGATTTTGGGCCCATTGAAAATCGTGTTTTCTTAGAGTCATGTTTTTGACATCAAAATCGCGATTTTGTATGAAAATCGTGTTTTTTGAAAATCGCGATTACCAACAGAGAATCATGTTTGATCACAATCGTGTTTTTGGCTGAAAATCGTGATTTGTGAGAATCGTGATTTGTGAGAATCACAATTTTGAGCACATCCAGAGAATCGTGTTTTTGAAAAACTTAGAGAATCGTGATTCTGAGCACAACCAGAGAATCGCGATTCTGAGAATGACCACAAAATCGTGTTTTTGAGAATCTTAGAGAATCGTGATTTTGAGTGCAACCAAAGAATCGCGATTCTGAGAATTACCACAGAATCATGTTTCTTTAAGAAAGCTTTTAGGTAGGAAATAGAAAATCGCGATTTTCAAAAAATTTGAATTTTTCATAGAATCGCGATTTTCATCACAGAATCGTGTTTTTTGGCAGGAACTTCGAATTTTTGAGCGCCGAGCAATGGCGAGCTCCATATGTGTAGAAAATCAGGAAAAAACACAGGCGCTTGCTCTCCCTTGCACTTCCTAACTCCTTCCCACACAATAATGCATGAAAAGTGGTATGAAAATGGTGAAAATGCACTAAAAAACAAGAAATTTCTATGAAGATGAAGATGGAAGAAGATGGAGATGGTGATGATGATGAAGATGAAGATGAAGAAGAAAAATCAGAAAACATGGCACATCAGTCTCTGGAAGGTTGCAGGCACATTGGTTAGACCAAATGGCATTACCCGAAAAGCAAATATGCCCCACTCTGTGGCAAAAGCCATCTTATGCTGATCTTTTGGTGCAATGGCTACTTGATTGTAACCAGAGAACCCATCCAAGAAGTTGTACACTTCCTTGCCTGCTACCCTCTCTAATAGATGCTCAGTAATAGGAAGCGGATAACTATCTCTGATAGTGGCTGCGTTAACCTTCTTCAAGTTAATGCATACACGTAGTTTGCCATTCTTTTTGGGCACCACTACAATGGGGGATACCCATTCAGTGTACTCGATTTCATAGATAAATCCAGCTTCAACCAAGCAATCTATCTCTTCTTTGATCTTGGCAGCATAGTTGTCCTTGTATGTGTATGGCTTCTACTTAGAGGGTCTGGCATCTGAGGTCATGGGGATTGTGTGTGAGCATATGTTAGGGTCTACACCTTTCAAGTCCTTGTAACTCCAAGTGAATACATCTTTGTATTCTCTCAGCAAGGCTATCAACTCTTGCTCTTCTTCTTCCGTTAGGTCATGACCTATGTACGTGCATCTTTCTTCTCCTCCTTCTATGGCTACCACAATTTTCTTAGTGGTTTCTTTGTTATCATAGGCCTCTCTTGTGACTGCTTCACGTTTAGGCATTCTAACCATGACTCTCCTATCTTCAACTTCATACTTCTTGAAATTTTTAGGGACCTCAAACAAAGATTCTTCTTCCTCTGGGGCGACTTGTCCCTTCTTCCTCTTCTTGCCTTTGTTCTTAGTGGTCACTTGTGTGGTCAATCTCACTTCATTCAGAATTTCTTCGTGTCTCTGAGGGTGAGCTTCTACCTCATGAAAATATTTCTCATCTGATGCAAAAGGTGGGCCCATAATGATTGAATCTTGATCAGAGTGACTTGCATCCTCAAATGCATCAGTGCTAGGTTTACATTCTTTGATAATTGGATCACACATGATTGGCCCTATTGTGAATACTGAAATGTCATAGCCATCCTCATTATAGTGGGGTGTCCACTATTCTTCATTGATGGCAACATCCATAGTTGCTAAAATTTCCACCCAACTGTGGGGTTCAAATTCTTCGTCAGGAAATACTACAGGTGCATAGGCTGGGTCTTGATTGGATCTATGCATTCCCTTCGCACCTAACTCTCTGGTGTGTTCTCTCTTCTCTTCCTCTACTGCTACTTTGCACATCCATAAGTGTGTGTCTTCATGCATCCATGAGGATCCTGATCCTATGGAATGCACTGACTCTGTGTCGTCCTTAGCTCTATGGATGGGATTCCATTGAATAGGCAGTATGTCTCTATGAGAGTAATCCTTGAGATTGACTTTGGTTGTAACACCTAGGTGTTGCAAATACAAGGAATTGGTTCCCCAATCTTGTACCACTTGCAACTGCGGCATGAATGGCCTTCCCAAAATCATCTCATAGGCCTGATTTTTGCTAAAGTCACATATAGCAAAGGTATGTTGGAACTCAACACCACATGTAGTGAGAGTTATTCCTTCTAGCAATCCTAAGGGTCTCTCTATGTGACCATCGGCCATCTGCAATTTCATTCTTGTTGGCCTGAGTGCTGGCTTGCCCCAATGCTTCCATAGGGAAGTGGTAGCAATTGCAACTCCTACACCTGAGTCCAAAATTGCCTTGGTTGTGTATCCCTGATCATGGGTGACGGAAAGATAGGTGTTTCCTTCTTCTCCTTCGCTCATGTCTCCTATCTTGTCCAAGGGTATTTTTGGCACCGTTCTATGAGATCCTACCTGGGAATGAGGTTTTTCTATGTCAGGTACTTGTTTTGCTACATGTTTCCACAATTCAAGCTTAACCTTGAGTAGCTCTTCTAAAGTGAAGTTGCATTGCACCTTAGTATTTTTCACTACCTCTGTGTTCCTAGGTATGATTCTAGGGTAACATTTGTCATGATCTGTCATGTTTGGCCCTTCCTGGATTCTAGCCTAATATGCTTTAAGCATCATGTCTAGATCCTCAGGCTTGGGATCAGCTAGGACTGATCCTACTCTGGGTGGTGGGTGGGTTACGTGTGGTGGATTAGAAGGTTGGGAAATGGAAGGTGATGGGTTGGAGGGAGATGGAAATGATGGTGGTGGGGTAGTGTGAGAGTGAGTTTGACATGTGAGTTCAATTATCTTTGCTTTTGTTTCCCTCAAGCTTTCCTCAAGTTCGCTCATTTTCTTTGACCATTGTCTTTTCATTCTCTCCCAGCTATCTCTCCAAACTCTTGTCCTTTTCTTGGTTATACTCTCTGTCTCGCTAACCTCAGAACTCTTTTCCTACCCTACACCTTGAGTCTGCTGCAAAGCTTGTGCTTGGGTGACTACTTGCACAGGGGTAGTGGAAGTCACACTTCCTTTAGGGTCTACTACTAACCCAATAACATTGATAGGAGCGATTTTTGGCATGTTGATGGGGTTCTTGGGACACTCTCGTAACAAATGCTCCTTTCCACAGTCTGGGCAAAAGCCTTGAATTGTCACATATTGGGTTTGTGTAGGTGCCGATAGAGGACAATCACGAATGAGGTGATCTCCCTGACATCAGAAGCATGGCCCTCTAGGAAGTGGAGGTCTTATCTGCCTAGGATGAGGTCTAGAGTTGGGATTCGCGTACATGACATTTGCATAATCTAGCTCCCAACTAGATTCATTGGGTTCTTCATAATAGTATGACTCATTATGCTTGGGTGACTGCATGTAGTAAGCCTGTGGGCAGATAGCAATGGTGTTACCGGGACTACGGCTCTATTCAGATTTGCTTCTGCAGATGCATATTTCACTGGAATCACATTGGGAGGAGCAGGGGGTTGTTGTGCTAAAACTCTTTGAGGTCTCTACTACCCTTGATAGGGTGGTTGGTAGGGTTGCTGGGGCCTACCATACTGCTGTGGTGGGTATTGGGTCTGGAATCTACCCTGTTGTGGATATGGTTGAGGGTAATTTTGCCTGACAGTTTGTTTGTTATAAGGGCAGTCTTGTGCGGTGTGGTTGGTGTACCTTTGCTCTATGGTGCAGTACTCGCTACTAGGATTCACTTGGGGTTGGGCCATAATGGGACATACACTCACCATATGGTCTCCTCCACAAGTATAGCACTGCTTAACTGGGGCAAATCTTGGAATTTGTTTGCTAGAGACCCCTAGTTTTTGAGCTACCTTCTCTGCAAGTTCCTTGATAGATGTGGATTGACTGGAAGTGAGGCCGCTAGAACTATCTGAATCCTTGTAGATTTTTGAAAGCTCCATCTCCTCTCCTAGATTATCCACAATGTCTATGCACATGCGCACACATTCTTCTATGGTTCTGGGGTCCTTCAAATACACATATGATCTGAGCTTGGTGCTGAGCAATCCATCTAAGAACAAAGCCACCTGCTTGGCTGGTGTGGGTAACTCAGGCACTAGACACCTCTCTATGTATTGCCAAAACCATCTTCCTGCCAGTCTAACTATCTCTTGAGGTGTTTGCTTGAAGCTACGAATCAATGAGGAAGTATTATGCAGTATACCACTCTTAGAGAACTCAGTGACAAAAGCTTCTAGGAGTTGGTCTATGCTCCTAAAGTGCCTCTCATGTAGTGGTTGAAACCATGTAACGGTGGTGTTTCTAAGGGTTAAACTAAAAGCATTGTATTGTGTAAATAGGTCCTCAACTTGTTCAACTCTCAAGACTTGCCTAAATTCTACCACATGGTCCTAAGGGTCTCCAGTGCCATCGAAGTAATTCTTCATGGACTTAACCAGCTGGGTTGGCCTCAGGGTCCTAGTGTGTTCTCTATGCCTTTGCAAAGGAAAATCATTAGCATTTCTTTGGTTTCTTGGGGCTCTATATCTCTCAGTTTCTTCTCTATCCGTTTCTGTTCTCATCCTTTCTCTTCCTAGGGTGTTGGCAAAACTTACTTTTGGCCTGTCTCTACTTCTGTCCCTATGAGCTCCATGAGCTTGGGAGGTCCCAACTCCTTGGTGGCTATAGGAGACATTAGATCTTGGCTGGGGAAAAATAAATTCACCCTTCCAAGTGTAGGCATGTCTACCATGCTCTGAGACCACAAAGACTCTCTCAGATGTGTTGTTTAAGTAGGCCACTTTGCCTGGGGAGTCAGGATCTTTGAATTCATATATTGTGAGCATTCCTACTTCATTAGGCTGGTCAGGCTATTGAGCACATACACACCATGTATGCGTCCGTGGATACCGCTTATGTATGTCCATGTGTTCATTGATATATGTTTGTGCATAAAGCCTTTTACGTTTGATAAAGAGGTACGTGCTAAGGTTTTCTTAATTGGGAGACACCCAAATGTCAGGGTCTCTTCAGTGATGCAAGTGGAAGACTTACCTAACCTCACCATAGGAGATGTATGAGCCTAGTTAGCTTCTATTGGGCAATTGATTATATGCAATGGAGTCAATGATTCACTATGTAGGTAAACGTGTCAATTCTTGTAGTTTTATGATATTTTGACACTAATCATATGCTCATTTTAATCCTTGATACATTTATTCGTTGGTGTTTGGACTCTTCTAGCTCCATTATCATTCTATTTAGTTCTCTACCATCATGGTATTAGAGGTCTCAGACACATCTGGTCAATCACAGTCTAGTGCCAGTGTTCTGAGGCGGAGCTATAACTTGCAGGGCAAAGACCATTTTGAGATCCAAAAATTTGATGGCACAAACTTTGCTCTATGGAAGAATTAGATTAAAGATCTACTGATTCAAAGGAGGCAATGGAAGCCAGTAAATGGAATTTCAAAGAAGCCTGTTGACATGGATGAAGATGATTGGGATGAGTTAGATGAAATGGACAGTTCTACCATTCGTTTGCACCTGGCAGATAATGTTTTCTTTATAGTATTAGACTGTGAAAGTGCAGAGGAGCTTTGGAAGAAGTTATGCAATACATATGAAAAAGAGACGGCATCAAATAAAGTGTATCTGATGAGAAAATTATATGACCTTCACATGACGGACACAGATAGTGTTGCTACTCATCTAAATGAGTTTTATTCTATATTCTCCCAGTTACAGACTTAGAAATGGATATGGATAATGAAATGAAAGCAGTATTGCTGTTATGCACCTTGCCATCATCATTTGATAAATTTTGCACAGCTATTAGCAATAGTGCACCTTGATAGCTTTGGACATTGTTGTCACTTGATAGGGGTTACTTGATTCATGGTCTAACATAATCACTTGTATACTGTGTAACATGCCTATCAAGTGGGAGGTATGGTTTGTATACTTACACTTAGGTATTCTTTATCATTCTTTATTTTTCTCCCATAGTTACTTTGGCCATATTGGCATTTACTGGGAGATTGTTACCATTTGTGTCCATGTGAAAGGCAAAATGGCCACTGGCAGTTCTTCATATATGTTCTTCAATAAAACATATAGTGGCCTGGTCAGTCATAGATTGTAAGTTTGATCGCATTTGTAACACCTAAGAATTGTGTTCGTGCTCCCTCTATACTCTGTTTTCTATGTATTTTGCAGCCTTTGTGCAGAATACCATGTGCGGCCCCAAGAGCTCAGTTTTCTACTTCGAGGATATCATTGTGGAGCTCTCGAGAAGGAGAGTGCACTGTGATGCATCAACATCCAAATACTTCACACTCCCACAATCAAAGAGGAGCACACAAATAGATTGAGGCATCAAAGGCATCTCGTATTTTGTGATTGGATATTGTGCACATTGGCATGTGTCACATCTCTTCACATAGGTATGTGCATCCATATGAAGAGTGGGCCACCAAAGTTCTGAGAATAGAATGGCCTTAATTACTCATTCAGGCCCAAAGTGTCCACCTACAACACCACTATGTGCAATTTCTTGTGAGGAGATGGTTGGAGACACTCCAAAAATGAGGTGGTGTTACAATAAACATGCTCTACACCTGCCAATGTGACTTCAATACACCTTATTAGACACCTTTAGCTTTCCAAATATGCATTTAGACCCATTATGTACCTTGGAGCATCATTGTCAAATAGTTGTACCAAAATAGATAACTTGCATATAAAAGAACTCTGAAAAACTTGCTATTTTTGGACTTGAACCTCTCAAGAAAATGTTCAATTCTCACTCTATGATAACAATCGACCTGAGAGCTTTTATACACATCTAACTCAAGAGCTTAGATGACTATTACAATTTATTTCACTAATTTATAGTGAATATACACTGAGGAATGAGTTTAAGAACTCAAGGGTGTAATCCCACTTTTCAGGAGGATGGCAATATGTAGACATAGGTAGCTTGTATGAATCATAACTAGAGATCTAGAGACCCAAAAGTAATGAGAATTGAGATATAGCAACAAAAAGTGTTACTCTACCTATCCCAAGTTAAAGCAAGTCAAATGATTAAGTATACACAGAGAACATGATTAAACAAAATCATTGAAATGGTGAGCTAGCGGTAGATAACAATAGATAAAGATTATCATGAACTAATGAATCAAATTGTATATGCTAATGAATGTATGATACAAAGGACATATAGTGGAATTAGTCATACATATGTGAGCATAGTGTATGATCAGCCATGAGGCTCAATGGCTCTCTCTTCTCTGTCATATGCCATGACTAAAAGTCACTCCTATTTATACTCCTAAAGTGAATTTGAATTTTTAATTTCTTCTACCTAAAAGTGTTCCTAAACTTTAGGCATTGTTTGATTTGATTCCAACCACCAATTAGTTGTGGTTCTTGGCTCCTATATCACGAGATTCCTTCAACTCGTTTCCATTAAATTTTATCAATGAGATAAAACTCATGACTTTTACAAGAGATGCTCATATGCTAGTCTTTAGTGAGTCCAATGTAGATGTGAGAAGTCCTATCCATTTGATCAAGCATTTAAGCTTGCCAATGTACCAACATCTCTTCCTCAAGTCTAATATGCTTGAGTCTTCAATCCTTTGGTATCTTCTCTAATCCAAACATGGATTTAAACATATTTAATTTGCTTCCATCGAATGATTTGGTCATCATATCTACACATTGCATGTGAGTAGATACATAGGAGAGTTGTATCTCCTTACTCACAATCTTTTTCCTAAAAAAATGATAATGGAATTCTATATGTTTAGTCCTGACATGAAAGATAGGATTAGAAGCTAGATGAAGTGAACTTGTATTATCTCCAAATATGTAGCGAGTGCCAAAATCCAACCCTAAATCTGTGTATAGGGTCTTGATCCACATGGCTTCTTATGTTGCATTTGCTAACCCTTTGTATTCAGCTTCAGTTGAGGAGAGAGCAACTATAGTTTGCTTCTTTGCAGACCAAGATATGAGCTTTGTACCTACAAATGATAGATATCTTGATGTGCTTCTTCTATCATCTTTGTAACTTGCCCAATCTAGATCAGTTGATAACTTTACATTCAAATCAAATGTGTAGGGGTAATATAAAACTTCATTAATTTTTCCTTTCAAGTACTTCAATATCCTCTTTGCTGCATCCATGTGAAGTTTCCTAGGAGTGAATGAATTGACTAAGCATGCTTACTCCATAGCAAATATTAACCCTAGTTATGGTAGCATAGTTTTAACTCCCAACTAGGCTTTAATAGCTTATGATGTCTTCAATAAGTTCTCCTTCATGTGCACTTAATTTGTGATTGACCTCCATGGGAGTACCTGCAACTTTAGCTTCTTGCATTTTGAACTTTGCAAGCATGTACTTTGTATACTTCCTTTGTGTAAGAAACATCCCTTGATATGTGTAGACTACTTCCAATCCAAGGAAGTAAGTGAGCAATCCAAGATCACTTATCTTAAACTCCTTCATTTGGGCTTTGATTCTTCTAATCCCATCAACATCATTACCTGTAAGGATTATATCACCTACATACACACATCAGTATATTACTTCAAATTTACTTTTCTCGATGAAAAAGTGAAGAGTCTGCTTTGCTGGATTGAAATCCTTTGTCCTGCAAGAAAGTAACTAGTCTATGGTTCCAAGCTCTAGGAGCTTGCTTCAAGCCATATAAAGCTTTCCTTAGTTTACACACATACTCAGGATGTGATTCATCTACAAATCCAAGAGGTTATGCCATTTACACCTCCTCTGAAATCCAACCATTCAAGAATTCATTTTTGACATCCATCTAATAGATGCTCCAATTCTTACACTCATGAGTACTCTGATAGTAGGCATCTTTGCCACAGGAGAAAAAGTTGCAAAACCTTTAGCCACAAGCCTTGCTTTATACCTATTTATTGATCCATCTGAGTTCTTCGTTACCTTGTACATCCATCTAGATCAATGATCTTCATGAATGGCTTCTTCGGAACCGATTCCCATGTCTGATTTTCTTGAAGAGCTTCTATCTCTTCTTCCATTGCTTCTCTCCATTTTGATTTCTTCTTAGCTTCTTCAAATGTTGATGGTTCTTCTGAATTGATATCCTAAGCAATATAAATTGAATGCTTGGTGACCAGAGAAGTGTCAAATCCATACCTTTCTGGCTTCCTTTTTTCTCTAGTTGATCTCCTTATTGTTTGTTGAGAAGATTCTGCAACATCTCTCAACTCCTATATCTTTGCTTTACCTTTGTTGTTCCAAGAATTGATATTATTCCTTGGTGTCTTCTGATTATCATCATAATCACTTGATTCTTCATGTAAGTGATCATTCCCATTTTGCAATGTTGGAAGTCCTCCTCTAGGTCATAAGGTAACTTAAATTTCCTGCATTCATCTTCAAAACAAGAGTTGTTCTCATCAAAGAAAACATCTCTACTAACAATAAATCCTTTAGTGCTTGGATTATATAACGTATACCCTTTTCTGTTTAAGTCATATCCAATGAATACACATGTTTGTGCTTTGGGGTCCATCTTACCTCTGATTTGGGATGGAATATGTGCATAGGCTATGCATCCAAATATCTTGCAATGATCAAGGTTAGGTCTTCTTCCATTCCATGCTTCATAGTGTGTCATCCCATCCAATGCTTTTGATGGGAGTCTATTGATGAGATAGGTGGCTATACAACCTCTACCCACAAATAATTTGGTAATCTTTTCTCATTAAGCATAGACCTTGCAGCTTCAACTATGTTCCTATTCCTTCTCTCAACCACTCCATTTTGCGCTGGAATGTAGTTGGTTGTGATCTCTCTCTTGATACCCCTCTCTTGGAGATAAGTATCAAATTCATGGGAGAAATAGTCTCCCCCTTCATATGACCTTAGCTTCTTTAGTGTTTTACCTGTTTGATTTTCAACAAGAGCAAGATACTTCTTGAAACATGAGAAGGCTTCATCCTTATGCTTCAGAAAGTATAGGATGGTCCATCTACTATAGTCATCAATAAAAGATACATAGTACATGGATCCTGAAATTGATGGTTCCTTGCCAGGTCCCCAAACATCTATTTGGCCTAGCTCCAACAAGTCAGCTTGAATGTGTTCTTTCTTCATAAGGGTTGTCTATGTGATTTCTAAGCTGAGAAGCACTACACTTATATATCATGTTCTTGATATATTTAGGTAGTGATGTGTGTGAACACTTTAGGACTGCCGGGGCAATTTTTTCCCTCTTTAGGAGTTTTTTCCCCCGGCTTGTATATATGCCTATTGCCCTAATGGCCTAATTATCTTTGTACATTCTAGTGGTAATACATTCAGTATTGTGTGTTGTGCTTCAAGCTTCTTCTTCTTCCTTGTGCTGTTCGTGTGCTTCCGCAGACGTTTAACTCCAACAATTTGTATCAGAGTAGGTCGTCGCTTCATCTAGGGCATTGTCGACACCTCTCTAGTTACAGTCTCAGAATCGCATGAATTTTGGTGATCATAATCAGCATGTTTTGGAGATCAAAACAGCTTCACCTTTTCATGTCAAAATCGCGATCTGAGCTCGTTTCGGCCTCTGAATACACTATCATAGCACTTGTGCAGGCTATTTCATATTTTTGTGCCAAAGGTATATACCAGTTTCAGTTCGCCAGTATAAGCATCTCAAAGTCTGTTACAGATTTAGCAGAACTCATCTAGGCAATTCTGTTCAACTTTTTGAGATAGAGTCAATTTTTTGCATCAAGGTATTTTAGTCACCAGCCATGGCTAAAAGCAATGATGTATTTCGTATGTTGCACTGTGCAGGGTGTTGAAAAACGTCCTATCACACGCAACTATTACAACTGCAGCTAATGAAGCTGATGCAAAAGGTGTCGAAGATTATGATATTCTGCATATTCCTATTCGTGCTGTGGTTTCTGCTGCACCTACTGCAAAGCAAATTTGTTGGGATGGCAGAGATGCCTAGGCACATGCATTGATAGCTTTGTCTGTCAAACGTGCCATTATTCCTCACATTTGCTCTTGCAGAACAACTAAGGATGCTTGGGATACACTTACCACATTGTACTAAGCTAGGAATGAGGCTCGTGTTGCTTACCTCCAAAAACAGTTGGAGAGCGAGCATAAGAATGAAGGTGATTCTATGGACAGTTTTCTAACAAAGATCAAAGACTTGAAGGAACAGTTGATTTCTGTTGATGAGGTTATACCATACAGCTCGCTTATGTAGACTGTTCTGAATGGTCTTCCTGATTCATATCAGAGTTTTGCTTCTACTCTTCGATTAATGATGAGAGGCAATCCAAATGCCTTGTCATTTGAGGAGTTACTCTCAGTTTTGTTGCAGGAAGATCACTCGAGGTAGAACATGTCCATTATGCGTGTTGTAGATCAAGCTTTCTTGGCTAGTTAGAAGGGCAAAGGAAAATGGAGATCTTCAACTAGTAAGCAAAAATTTGCTAATTTTGCACAATTGAAGAGGGAAGGCAAATATGAAAAGAAATCAGAAAAGCAAAAATTGTTTTGCAAGTATTGTAAAGGAAATGTCATATCATAAAGAACTGTCCAAAACTAGCTGCTAAAGAGGCAAAGAAGAAAGAGGCTGGAATGGTTGTTGCAGAGGCATCTACACCAAAAACAGAGTCTGCTAATCTTGTGCATGAAGAAGAATGGGGGTTTACTACTGTTTGTAGTTTTGACCCATCTTCTCATGAGCAGTGCATGCCTATAGTAGACTTAGATGTTTGGTACTTTGACAGTGGGGCGACCAAACATATTACCTCGCAACACAGTTTCTTCTCTTCAATCGAGCCTGCCTCTATAGGGAATACTGTTACATTCGCCAACAACTCCTCTTATCCTGTTATGGGATTTGGTAAGATCATTTTGACTATTACTGATGGTAGTTCTTTCACTTTATCGGATGCTTTGTTTGTGCCAAGGATCAAGAAAAATTTGTTATCAGTTTCTACATTAGCCAAGATTGTCTTGGTTGTGAAATTAGTTGATGAAAGATGTACAGTTCATGATATGTCAAATGGCGATGTGATTGTTGCTTCTAGCATTTTATGGCGTGGGCTATATAATCTCATAGACTATGAAAGATTTGTAAATGATTCAGCATGTGCAGTACATGATTTTCAAGCTATGTCAGATGCAAAGCTTTGGCATGCATGCTTTGGTCATCTACATTTTGCTAGTTTGCTACGCTTGCAAAAATCTGAAATGGTGTCCTCTTTGCCCAAACTTGAGGCACCTGGAATACATGTTTGTGAAGGTTGTACTTTGGGCGAAATGCAGCATTTCTCCTTTCCAAAAGATGGTTCAGTTCGGGCTACTCAGAAATTGCACCTTGTACATAGTGATGTCTGTGGTCCTATGCAAACACCTTCTTTTGGAAATTATCTTTACTTCATGACTTTCATCGATGGTTTTTCCAGGCATGCATGGGTATATCCACTGAAGGCAAAGTCCGAAGTGTTCATGTGCTTCAAACAGTTTTTGGTTTTGGCTGAAAATCTGTCAGCATGTAAAATGGGCACCCTCCATTCTGATCGAGGGGAGGAATATATGTCTTCTGATTTTAATGCATTTGTGGCTGAACGTGGGATAAAACACCAGTGTACAGTGCCGTATACACCTCAACAAAATGGAGTTGCTAAACCAAAGAGCAGGTCACTCATGGAGATGGCGAGGTGTATGGTCAAGAGTCGAGCTTTACAACATAGTTTCTAGCTTGAGGTTGTCATGTGTGTAGCATATGTACGTAGCAGGTGTCCCACTAAAGCGCTGCAGTCTATCACTCCATATGAGGCTTGGCATGATCACAAGCCATCTGTTGCTCATCTGCGTGTGCAAAGGGTTATGCACAGGAAAGAGGCATTGATTTTGATGAGACCTTTGCACCTACATGCCGTATGACTATTCTTCGGAGCATTTGTGCACTTGCAACCCATCATGGTTGGAATGTACATCAGTTGGACATTAAAACTGCATTTCTAAATGGTGACTTGCATGAAGAAGTGTATGTTTTTAAGCCCTGTGGCTTTGTGCAAAAAGGGCATGAAAACCAAGTGTGCAGGTTAAAGAAGGCATTATATGGTTAAAGCAAGCACCACGTGCTTGGTATGAAAAAATACATGCCTATCTCATTGCACATGGTTTTGAGAACAGTCCAACTGAAAGCACCTTATATGTTAATCATGCTTATGATGTGCTTCTGATCATTGTTGTCTTTGTTGATGACATGCTGCTCATTGGTCCTATTGAGAAGCATATTGCTGATATTAAGGCTGATTTGCATGCCTCATTTGAGATGTCTAATTTGGGGCATTTGGATCACTATTTGGGCATTTAGTTTATGCAATTTGATGGTGGAATGGTGTTGTGTCAAGCAAAATATATTGACACATTATTGCAGCATTTTGGCCTTGAAGACTCTAAGCCTATTGCCACTCCTATGGAGATGGGTTTATGATTGAGTCTTCATGATGCTGGAGATGCATTTGATGTTGTCCTCTATCAACATGCTGTTGGATGCCTGATTTACTTATGCATTACTCGGCCAGATATTCAGTTTGCTATCTCACAGATGAACAGGTTTATGCATTGCCCAGGTGTTAAGCATTTGTAGGCAATTAAGCACATCTTTTGCTACTTGAGTGGTACTCGGCTACTTGGGTTGTTTTATCCCAAAGGGGGATCACTATTGCCAGATTTACATGTTTTTTCTGACTCAGACTGGGCTGGTTGCTATGTGTGTCCACTAGTGTCTTTTGCTTCATGCTTGGTAGCTCATGTATATCTTGGTTGAGCAAGAAGTATCCTACTATGGCCACTTTGAGTTGTGAGGCTGAGTATAGGGAAGGTTTCATAGCGACTGTTGAGTGTGTGTGGCTGAGACGCCCCATGGTTGATTTGGGTGTTGGTCAATCTTTTGCCACCACCATCTTCACGTACAGTAAGAGCGCATTGGCAGTTGCAAGGAACCCTGTGTTCCATGCTCGCACTAAGCACATTGAGGTGCATTATCTTTATGTCAGGGAGAGGTTCTCTGTTGGGGAGATCAACTTGGCATATGTGCCCACGTAGGAGAACATTGGAGACCTTTTTACGAAGGCTCTACCTAGGGAGAATTTTGAAGCTTTTCGCAAAGCTTTGGGCTTACTTCCTTTTGTGGAGTGATTTCCACATAACTTGGCACTTCCTTATACAAGAGTGCCAGCTACTTGTTCACCGCATCACTCCCGGGGGGGATTTGTTGATATATTTAGGTAGTGATGTGTGTGAACACTCTAGGCCCACCGAGGCATTTCTTTCCCTCTTTAGGAGGTTTTTTTCCCCCGACTTGTATATACACCTATTGCCCTAATGGGCTACTTATCTTTGTACATTCTAGTGGTAATACATTTCAGTATTGTGTATTGTGCTCCAAGCTTCTTCTTCTTCCTTGTGTTGTTCGTGTGCTTCCGTAGACATCTAACTCCAACACATGTGTTGCTTGGATATATTCGGTAGGCCAAGCACACTTTGATCCCTGCACATTTGCTTCAGAGCTTTTTCACCTATATGAGCCAATCTTTTGTGCCACATCTCTAATTTTGATAGGGTCTGACCACCATAATTGAACAAGGCTATATTTCTAGTGTCTTGGAGTTCAAATGTAAAGATTCTACCTATCTTTTCTCCTTTTGCAATTCTCTTAAATCCTTATTGTGGATCTTCAACAAAAGATCCATTTCTTGTGAACCTTGCCTACAATCCTTTCTCTACAGTTTCTCCAACACTTATGAGATTCTTTGTTATGGTAAGTATATACAATACCTTGCAAACTAGATTCATGTTTCATTCTGGAGTTTTCACATTTCCAATCTTTTCCACTGAGTGTCTAGTGTGATCTCTTGTTTGAACCTCATGTCTGTTTCTTGGATCTTTGAAGTCTAAGAGTAGAGCCACATTCCTTATTACACAATTTGAACAACCAGAATCTATATAAAATACATGCTCATTTGATTTACCTTTATTCATGGTCATGTTCATCAACACAAGTGAGTCCTCTTGTGTTTGCTCTTCAATGTAATTGTTGTAATCTCTCCTTTCTCTATATCCACCTTGATTATTTGTATTATTGAAGTTGTTGTTGTTGTAGCCATTGAAGTTATTTGATCTGCCTCTTACACTTCCATAACCTCCTCTATTGAAGCCCCTTCCTCTCTGATTTCTAGGATTCTTGAAAGAATTCTCAATTGTATGATTACTTAGGCCACATATGGCACATGGAGAAGAGCTTTGAAATCTCCCCCTACCTTTTCTACCTCCTATGCATCTTCCTCTTGAACATCTACCTCTTCTTGCAGAATTTGCTTGGGAGGTACTACCTTCATGAGTAGATCTTTTACCTTTGCCTTTGCTATCCTTTCTCTTATTCTTATCTGTGTACATGGCAGAGGATTGGTTACCTTTTGAGTTTTCTCCATTCTTCATAAGCTTTGACTCATGAGTGAACAATTGTCCCATGATAAAGTTGAAGTCAGGTATCTACATGTCCATGTATAGGTCCATTGTTGTGGTGAAAGCTTCCCATTTATCATCTTCTTTGATTGCATTGATTACTTGTCTCACTATCTGCTCCTCTTCAATGACTTCTCCAATTCTTCTTAAGTTAATCTACTAAGTCCATTGTTGTGACAAAATCAGTCACACTTTGCTTGGGCATCTTCTTGAGTGTGGTAAACTCCATCCACAGTGGGTTCTTCTTAGCTCTAGTGCTTGATGAGAAGAATGCTTCAAGAGCATTCCATGTCTCTTGTGAGTTCTTGCAGCTGCTAATGTGTGGAAGTAAAAAAATCAAAGATCGAGTTAAGAATGTAAGACCTGTTGGAGTTAGACGTCTGCGGAAGCACGTGAACAACACAAGAAAGAAGAAGAAGCTTGGAGCACAACACACAATACTGAATGTATTACTAGAGAATGTACAAAGATAAGTAGCCCGTTAGAGCAATAGGCGTATATACAAGCCAAGGGAACAAAACCCCCTAAGGAGGGAAAAAAGTGCCCCGGAGGTCGTAGAGTGTTCACACACATCACTACCTAAATATATCAACAAATCCCCCCTAGGAGTGATGCGGTGAACAAGGAGTTGGCACTCATGTATAAGGAACTGCCAAGCTATGTGGAAATCACTCCACAAAAGGAAGTAAGCCCAAAGCTTTGTGGAAATCTTCAAACTTCTCCCTAGGCAAAGCCTTCGTGAAAAGGTTTGCAATGTTCTCCTATGTGGGCACATATACCAAGTTGATCTCCCTAGTAGAGAACCTCTCCCTAACATATGATAATGCACCTCAATGTGCTTAGTGCGAGCATGGAACACAGGGTTCCTCGCAACTGCTAATGTGCTCTGACTGTTAGTGAAGATGGTGGTGGCAGAAGACTAACCAACACCCAAATCAGCCATAAGGCGTCTGAGCCACACACACTCAATAGTCACTGCGAAAGCTGCCCTATACTCAGCCTCACAACTTGAAGTGGCCACAGTAGGCTTCTTCTTGCTCAACCAAGATATACATGAGCTACCAAGCATGAAGCAAAAGCCACTAGTGGACACACGAGTGTCATAGCAACCAACCCAATCAGAGTGAGAAAAAGCATGCAAATCTGGTAGTAGTGATCCCCCCCTTGGGATAAAACAACCCAAGCAGCCGAGTACCACTCAAGTAGTGAAAGATGCGCTTAACCGCCTGCCAATGCTTGACTCTTGGGCAATGCATAAACCTGCTCATGAGACAGCAAATTGAATATCTAGCCGAGTAATGCATAAGTAAATTAGGCACCCAACTGCCTGTTGATAGAGAACATCATCAAATGCATCTTCAGCATCATGAAGAATCAATCGTAAACCTGTCTCCATAGGACTGGCAATAGGTTTATAGTCTTCAAGGCCAAAACACTGCAATAATGTGTCAATATATTTTGTTTGACACAAAGCCATTCCACCATCAACGTGCATAAATTGAATGCCCAAATAATGATGCAAATGCCCCAAATCAGACATCTCAAATGAGGCATGAAAATCAGCCTTAAAATCAGCAATATGCCTCTCATGAGGACCAATGAGCAGCATGTCATCAACATAAACCACAATGATCAAAAGTACATCATTAGCATGCTTAACATATAAGGTGCTTTCAGTTGGACTGTTCTAAAAACCATGTGCAATCTGATAGGCATGTATCTTTTCATGCCAAGCACGTGGTGCTTGCATTGAACCATATAATCCCTTCTTTAAACTACACACTTGGTTTTCATGCCCTTTTTGCACAAAGCCACGGGGCTGAAAAACATACACTTCATGCAATTCACCATTCAGAAATGCGGTTTTAATGTCCAACTGATGTACAATCCAACCATGATGAGGTGCAAGTGCATAGATGCTACGAACAGTAGTCATTCGGCAAGTAGGAGCAAAGGTTTCATCAAAATCAATGCCTCTTTCCTGTGCATAACCGTTTGCAACAAGCCTAGTCTTATACCTATCAACTATACCATTAGGTTTACACTTCAGCTTGTATACCCACTTAGTGCCAATGGCCTTCTTGTCAGGAGGCAAGTCAGATAAAGATCAAGTACCATTCTTCATTATTGCATCATATTCAGATTGCATAGCACCCATCCAATTTTTTGAATTTTGTGCTTCATCAAATGAAATAGGCTCAATCTCATCACAAAGACTAGATCTAGCCATAGCATAGCAATCTGATGCAAAAGAGGCACTATGAGAGCCTGATCGAGTATGATATGAAAGAGGTGCATCTAATTTGTTGTCACGCAAGGTCTGGACCAGCCATTTTGGCATAGTTCTTGCCTACTCAATATCAACTCTCTCATCAATAAGTGCATCACGTAAATCTACATCAGAAATGGAATGATCTGCATCATCACATGAAACCTACAAAGGCTGAGAAGTTGCCTCATTAGGACCATCACTAGACTATCCACTTGTAAAAAGAGGCAACAAAGTATCATACATGTCTTTGGAGCTAACATATGTCTTCTTAGTACATGAAACCAATGGCTGAATAGCATCTTCCACAAAAACAACATTACGGCTAATCAGAATGCGTTCATTTTGTGGATGATACAGACGATAGGCTTTACTTTCAGAACTGTACCCAACAAAAATACATTTTACTACTTTATCATCCAATTTTCTGCGATGTTGTTTGGGCACTAATGCATATGCAAAACAACCAAAAACACGCAGATGAGCAACAGATGACTTGCGGTCATGCCAAGCCTCATATGGAGTGATAAACTGTAGTGCTTTAGTGGGACACCTGTTAAGTACATATGCTGCCCACATGACAGCCTCACGCCAGAAACTATGTGGTAAAGCTTGACTCTTGATCATACACCTCGCCATCTCTATGAGTGACTTGTTCTTTCCTTCAGCAACTCCATTTTGTTGAGGTATATACGGCACTATACACTGGTATTTTATCTCATGTTCAGCCAGAAATGCATTAAAATCAGAAGACATATATTTCCCCCCTCAATCAGAACGGAGGGTGCCCATTTTACATGCTGACAGATTTTCAGCCAAAACCAAAAATTGTTTGAAGCACATGAACACTTCGGACTTTGCCTTCAATGGATATACCCATGCATGCCTGGAAAAATCATCGATGAAAGTCACAAAGTAAAGATAATTCCCAAAAGAAGGTGTCTGCATAGGACCACAGACATCACTATGTACAAGCTACAATTTCTGAGTAGCCCGAACTCAACCATCTTTTGGAAAGGATGAATGCTACTTTTTGCCCAAAATAAAACCTTCACAAACATGTTTTCCACGTGCCTCAAGTTTGGGCAAAGAGGACACCATTTCAGATTTTTGCAAGCGTAGAAAACTAGCAAAACTTAGATGACCAAAGTGTGCATGCCAAAGCATTGCATCTGACATAGCCTGAGAGTCATGTACTGCACATGCCAAATCATTTACAGATCTTTCATAGTCTATGAGCTTATACAACCCACGACATAAAATGCTAGAAGCAATAATCATGTCACCATTTGATAGATCATGAACTTTACACTTGTCACCAACAAATTTCACAACCAAGCCAATCTTGGCTAATGCAGAAACAGTAAACAGATTTTTCTTGATCCCTAGCATAAACAAAGCATCTGACAAAGTGAAAGAATTACCATCAGCAGTAGTCAAAATGATCTTACAAACTCCCATAATAGGAGTTGTTGGCGCATGTAACAATATTCCCTGTAGGGGCAAGCTCGAGTGAAGAGAAGAAACTGGGCTGTGAGGTAATATGTTTGGTCGCCCCACTGTCAAAGTACCAAACATCTCAGTCTACTGCAGACATGCACTGCTCATGAGAAGATGGGTAAAAAATGCAAACAGTAGTAAATACCCATTCTTCTTCGTGCACAAGATTAGCAGAGTCTATTTTTGGTGTAGAGGCCTCTGCAACAACCATTCTGTCCTCTTTCTTCTTTGCCTCTTTAGCAGCTAGTTTTGGACAGTTCTTTATGATATGATCATTTCTTGCAAAACAATTTTTGCTTTTTTGATTTCTTTTCATCTTTTTCTTCCCTCTTTGATTGTGCAAAATTAGCAGATTTCTACTTACTAGTTGAAGAGCTCCATTTTCCTTTGCTCTTTTGACTAGCCAGGAAAGCTTGATCTGCAACATTTATAATGGACTTGTTCTGCCTAGACTGATCTGCCTGCAATAAAACAGAGGCTAAATCCTGAAAAGACAAGGCATTTAGATTGCTTTTCATCATCAACCAAAGAGTAGAAGCAAAACTCTGATATGAATCAAGAAGACCATTCAGAAGGGTCTGCACAAGTGAACTATCTGGTATAACCTCATCAATAGAAATCGACTGTTCCTTCGGAGGTAATCAACACAAGCCTCATTCCTAGGTTGGTACAATGTGCTAAGTGTATCCCAAGCATCCTTGGCTATTTTGCAAGAGCGAATGTGACGAATAATGGCACGTTTGACAAAAAAAGCTATCAATGCATGTGCCTGGGCATCTCTGCGATCCCAACGAATTTTCTCTACAGTAGGTGCAACAGAAACCGCAGCACAAACAGGAATATGCAAAATATCATCATCTTTGAGACCTTCTGCATCAGCTTCAGTACCTGCAGTTGTAACAGTTGCAGGTGTGATAGGACGTTTTTCAACACCCTGCACAATGTTCCACAATCCTTTTGTAACCAATACATGTCGCATCATATAAGCCCATAACGGGTAGTTGGTACCATCCAACTTATCCTCAATAGCCAACATATGAAATACATCACTGCTTTCAACCATGGCCGGTGACTAAAATACCTTGATGCAGAAAATTGACTATATCTCAAAACAAAATTGTCCAGACAAATTCTACTAGACCTGTAACAAACTTCGAGACGCTTATATTGGCGAACCAAAACTAGTATATATCTTTGGCACAAAAAGACAAAATAGCCTACACAAGTACTGTGATCAATGCATTCAGAGGCCGAAACGAGCTCAGATCGTGATTTTGGCACCATAAAGCGAAGCAATTTTGATCTCGAAAACATGTTGAGGATGCTCACCAAAATTTGTACGATTTTGAGACTGCAAACGGAGAGGTATCGACGACGCCCTAGATGAAGTTGCGACCTGCTTTGATACCAATTGTTGGAGTTAGACATCTGCGGAAGCATGGGAACAGCACAACAAAGAAGAAGAAGCTTGGAGCACAACACACAATATTCAATGTATTACTAGAGAATGTACAAAGATAAGTAGCATGTTAGGGCAATAGGTGTATATACAAGTTGGGGAGAAAAAAAGCTCCTAAAGAGGGAAAAAAGTGCCCCGACGGTCCTAAAGTGTTCACACACATCACTACCTAAATATATCAACAAGACCTGACTAGAGCATCCTTTAACACCATGTAGTTAACCTCTCTTGTTCTTCTTGAGTTGGTTGTCCTTTGCTTCTGAGGATTGGCATCATCTCATCTCTAGAGATGTAACCATAGAAATTTCTTCCTTGAAGATGTGCTTCCATTCTAAGTGACCATGCTAAGTAATTACCTCGATCCAATTGGTCAATGGATGAAGGAAATCCATCTCCCATGTTGAGTTGATGTAGCTCTGATACCACTATGAGGAGATGGTTTGATCCAAAGATGAGGTGGCATTGCAATAATCCTGCTCTCCTACCAACGTGACTTCAAGGCACCTTAATAGACACCTTTAGCTTCCCAAATATGCCCTTGAAGCATCATTGCCAAATAGTTGTGCTAAAACATATAACTTACACATAAAAGAACCCTTAAAAACTTGTTATTTTTGGACTTGAACCTCTCAAGAAAATGTTAAGTTCTTACTATGATAATAATTGACCAAAGAGCTTTTATACACATCTAAATGAAGAGCTTAACTAACTATTACAAGTTATTTCATTAATTTAGAGTGAATATACACTGTGGAATGAGTTTGAGAATGCAGGGGTGTAATCCTGACTTTTTAGGAGGATGACAATATGCAGACACAAGTAGCTTGTATGAATCATAACTCAAGATTTAGTGATCCAAAGTTAATGAAAATCGATATGTAGCAACTAGAGAAGTAACTCTATCTATTCCAGCTTAAATCAAGTCAAATGATTAAGTATATGCAGAGAGCGCGATTAAAAAGATCATTGAAATGGTGAGCTAGCAACAGATAACAGTAGACATAGATTATCATGAACTAATGACTCAAATTGTATATGCTAATGAATGTATGATACAAAGGAGATGTAGTGGAATTATTACTCATACATATGTGAGCTCAATGTATGCTCAACCATGAGGCTCAATGGCTCTCTCTTCTCAGTCATATCCCATGATAAAAAGTTACTCCTATTTATACTCATAAAGTGAATTTGAATTTTGAATTTCTTCTACCTAAAAGTTTTCCTACACTTTAGGTATTGATTGATTTGATTCCAACCACAAATGAGTCATGGTTCTTGGCTCTTAACGTGACGATATTCCTTCAAATCTTTTCATGGGCTTGTTGCAACAACCTACTATGTTCATCCTGCTCGACACAACAAGCTAATATACCCCTGTATCTTGTTTATAAATACTTCCTACCAATATTTGATATTTTTGTGATTTTATAATTTCTTCTTTGTTTGTTTTCACATTCTTATTTGCAGGTTCAAAGGTTAGGACATATACCAACTTATTCGCCCATTTAGGAACAACCTCTAAATTGAATAGATAAGCGTCAGGTAGTTCATCAGATAGTCCTTGCGAGGACTCTCTTGAAGTGATGCAAGAAAGGTGATCCACCCAGAGGTGGGCTCTACCTTTCTTAACAACCACTTCAAAGTCATATTCCATTAGTAAGAGGAACCATCTTACTAAATATCCTGTACTGCAAGGTTTATTGACCAAATATAATAAATTTTGATGATCCATGAAAAACTTGAACTCGTTAGCCAGTAGATAGTGTCTAAACTTCTTCATAGCATATACGGTGCCTAAACCTTCTCTTTTGGTTGTTGTATAGTTTCATTCAACTATGTTTAATTGTCTGCTAGCATATGCTATAGGCAAATCTAGATTTCCTTCAACTATGGGTTGTGCTAGCACACATCCTATCACATATTTGGATGCACCTACATGGACATGGAATGGTTTATTCCAATCAAAAGTGTTTAGTATTGGTGTTGTGGACAAATAACTCTTCAACTCATTGAAAGAATTTTCACATTCGTCGTTCCACTTGAAATTTTTCAATAAAGCGTAAAGAGGTTTAGCTATGGCTACATACATGTGGATAAAACTATGATAATATTCACAATGTCCCATAAAGGCTTGTACCTCTTTAACACTCCTTGGTCTCAACAATTCCGCTATGGCTCTTACTTTGTCCTCATCCATTGATATTTTGTTCTTAGAAACAATATGATCTAAGATTTTACCTTGACGTACCATGAACACATACTTTTTTGGGTTCTGACAAACTCGATATTCTCTACACTTGTTGAAGATTGTTGGCAGTAGCCAGAGGCATAGAAGACATGGAAGCATGTAAAGGCAGAGCAGGGAGTCAGTCGAATCAAGTTTTCAAAGATTTATGTTTTATAAATACTCTTCAAAACCTCCAACAGTGATTTTCATCACTATTGTAACATATGTAACATAGAAAAACCTTTTTTGTAATCCATAGCTCCATTTTGTGCAAGCCTAGGAGTCCTCAAGCTTGAGGAGCTTAGGTAGAATGAGGGTATCAATTTTGGTTATTTTTAGACACCGTTTACCCCTTCAAATAGCACTTAAGACCTATTTTTTAACTATGCCGGTCACTAGATGTGAAACCGGTCAAAACTAGTCTAGAATCTATAAAAAGAGCTAGAGAGCTCATTTTTTAGGAGAGTTTGTGTGGGTAGAGAAGAGCTTAGAGCTATTTTGAGCTTGTAAGAGTGTTCTTGAGTAATAGAGTTGATTTCTCACCTTCCATTGTGTCTTGCTTGTCTCTTCGTAGTGTGTGTGTATGTGTGTGTTCATCTCTATGCTTCTCACCTTCACTCTCACTTCATCTCACATTCACGATCTTCATATCACTCCTATCTCTTCTGCAGATTGACATTAAGGAGGTGGAGCTTCTTAACGTGGTTCTCACCATTGTGCTAGAGCAACACCAAATTTGGCACCGTTGCCGGGGATCGAGTCTAGGACGAATGTGTGATGGTAAGAGTATAGCAATAAGTGGCGTTGGAAGGTAAAAATTTCAGTTTTTGTTGTTGTTTTTAGTTAGTTTTTAGTGTTTTTCACCTCCCCCACACTCCATCTTCATCACCGCATCATCATCTCCAACTCCAAAAAAATCAGAAACTTCACCATATCCACCCATTCTCCTCATTTCCCCTCATTTGTGCATGTGCAAGAGAGAGAGAGAGCTTTTGTGCCTGTGTGTACTTGTGTGTTTTTGAGTTTTCTTGCAGGTATAGAGCTCCAGTGCATCAGGAAGGCTGCAAAAAGGTAAGAAAATCACTTTCTATCATAAATTGCCGACTGTGTCAGACCATCGCGATGGTCTGCCAAGTTCGGAATTTGAGGTAAGCGAGTTCATGGGAGTGTAGGCGACCCTTGCGCCTCTAGGAATCCATTGCTGCATTTCAAAAATTCACACTTTGGTGGACCATCGCGATTGGCTCAGACCATCGCGATTGTATCACACCATCACAATTGGCTCACACCATCGCGTTGGCTCGGCCGGACCATCGCGACGGTCTCACGCCATCGTGACGGTTCACTTGAACCATCGCGACGGTCCTTGACCATTGCGACGATCCCATCGACCCCACGCCATTGCGATTGGCCCATGCCATCGCCTCGATAGTGCAACATGGCAAGCTAGACCATCGCGATCGCTCACTAGCCATGCCATCGCGACAAGACCCTTACACCATCGTGACAGTTCAAAATTTGGACCATCGCGATTGGCTCACGCCATCGCATCCTTGACCATCGTGACGGTTCACTTCGGACCATCGCGACGGTTCACATTGACCGTTGACTGACGCCATCGCGATTGTTCACTCAATCGGACCATCGCGATGCTCACCCCGACCATCACGATTGCTCACAGTTAGACCATCGCGATCGTGCACTCCAGACCATCGCGACGGTTCGCGCATCACGCCATCGCGACGGTTCGCCTAGACCATCGCGACGGTCCCAGACCATCGCGATCATCTCAGACCATCACGATTGCTCACCCCAAACGCAAATTTTAGGGTTTCAATTTTTGGCCAATTTCGGGGCTATTTTTGGGAAATTTTTGGGTGATTAGACTCATAGGAGATCCCTTAGCTCATAATTGAAGAAAAACCTGTTTGTGAGTTTTTTACCCCCGAGGGCCTGAACGCTCATATCTTTCTCATCCGAAGTCCGTTTTTTGAGCTTTATAGCTCGTTAGAAAGCTCTTGACGAGTACTACATGACCTCAATTGGTTTTTCTTATAAAGAATACGTTGATTTTTAGATAAGCTAATTTGAGGTTAACCATCTGTGGGACTAGGAAAGAAAGGGGGCCTTGGGAAGAAAATTTTTGCCAAAAGTTAAGGGACTTAAAAGTGTATAAACTTAGGTGCGTGATCATCCATTGTGATATTGGTTTAATATTGGATTTTTCCAGGTCTAGCAAAGGCAATCAAAGGCAACCAAAGCAAGGCAGTGAAGGGCATAAAGCTTGGGAAGTGCGGCTTCTTGGGCATCAGAGCAACCAGGAAAGCTGACTCGAGGTTGGAAGATTACTCAACCCCCTCAATCAATTTTTTGCTTAGGATAAACGTTAGCATTGTGGATTAACGAGGATAGGAACGCCTCAAGTTCAAGAGAACTAAATTTATCAAGTTCAAGACTAAAGTAGAGGTGTGTGATACGAAAACCTAAAGGAAAGAACCTAAGTCTGACGGAACGAGAACTCAAAGTACCACAGAAAGTCGAATTCCTGATGCATACATCAAGACAAGAATCTAAAGAAACTTAAAAAGAATCAATAAAGATCAAAGAATCATTGACGATCTGAGCGTGTAATGAGTGTGCAAGGAAGAAAGTTAATGAACCTTAGATCGGGCAAACATATAGGTAAGTCTGACCGACGAAGCCTTAGATCATCAGAAGCAAGTGTAGGCACTATTGCACGATCGTGGGCTCAACAATTGAACACTAATTATCCCTACAAGAGCTCAGAGACGAGTGAATCAGAAATGGCATTTAGCACAGAAAGACCAGAAGGAGGGTCAAACGTAGCATATTTAGAAAGACCCGAAGGACCCTATAGAACGCAATTAGAATTTCTCCAAACCAACCACTTAGGTGCCCGCATCTATGAGGATGGTTTGACAAGTAGTGCAAATGCACAATCCTGATCAACCCATTGGATTGGAACGTCCAGTGGTGAAATTTGAGCGAGACGCGTACATAGACAAGGAAGGAACGATGTATATCTTAAGTACACAGCCAAACAATACGAATGAGTTTGGCGTAATTCAGTTGGAGACAGAAGCGAGATCTCAAGGAAAGGAACCATTAGAAGAACCAAGAACACCTAGAGGGAAATCTGTACTGACAAGAGTACTAGTTCCAGAGTGGATCCCTCAGGACAACAGGAGCTTGGAGCTCTTTGTAAATAAAGAAACTGACGAAGCAACCTAGCGAGGTAGGCTCCATTATAATCTACGAGTTCAAGGACCGGGATACACCTGGAAATGTTGTATACCTAGATGAGACTTCAGAAAGAGTCTTTGTGGTGCCTGTCCACGCTAGAAACACATACACATGGAGAGGTGATTTAGTATTCCCTCCATCTCGAGCAAACATAAACGCAAGCCAACAAGGGGCAGGAACATCCTCAACCCATGGCATGCAAAGAGATAAAAACAAGGAAAGACCGGAAGTAAGCTTCAATCATCCCATAGGGAGAGATAGAACGACCATAGACACGGACCGAGTGGAAAGACAAAGAATGCCAGGAGGTAGAGATGATTTTCCTCTACCTAGACCACGCGAACACGCAAGAATATTGAGACCCACTCAGTTAGTGAAATCCATGAAAAATTACTTTGATGGGACAAGAGATCCCTACGACCATGTAGCGGAATTTAAGCAAGTACTAAGAGCAGAACAAGTCGAAGACATTTTCACGCAATATAATGCATTTGGACTAACGTTAAAGAATACCGCTTTAACTTGGTTCCAACCATTGCAACAAAGGCAATTTAGAGACTTCCATCACTTTTTAGAGTCATTCATCACTGAATTCTCTAAAAGTGGGATCAGACATGACACGTCTTCGTTGATTCATAGTTTCAAACAGACCCCTCAAGAAACAGTTAGACTGGCAGGACGTAGGTTTAGACAATATGTGGAAAGATGTCCATTACAAGAGCTACCCTCATAGGCCAAACAAGTGTCATTGTTTCTAGACAGCTTGTTGAGCTCTAAACTACGCTCCTATGTATACTTGACAGAACCCAAAACGCTAGAGCAGTGTGTGAGAATTTGCATAGACATTGAGGATAACTTAGGAGATGATTTGGAACTCTCAAAGGTCTATAAGGACTCAGACTGTTCATCTCTAGCATCCACGAAATTTTCTAGCTCTATAGAGGACCTAGCAGAAAAAGTGGCCCAGAAACTAGGAGTTTCTAGTAAACAGATGCCTAGGTTAACAACAAACAAGCGTTGTTACACCTGTGGTGGTGATCATATGGCGAATGTGTGTCCCAATGCAACACAACCACAAGCCAATCCTAGTGGCCAATACTGTACGATTGAGAGAAGATACACAAATCACACGGCTCAAGACTGCCCATATAACAAGCAGGCAGTGAGACAGAACTACCCGCAGGCATACGCACAGCCAGGTAGGTATCAAGGCCAATACAATGCTCAGCCTTATTACTATAGGCCTCCTCAAAATTATCCATATCAGGCTCAACAGAGACCTCAACCTGTCTTAGCTCAGCAGCCACCCCTACTAGCGAATGTCATCTCAGTCAAATACGCTGCTGCAGAAGAGAACCTAAGTAGGGCCTTAGTGCCTTCTTCATCTTTGATCACAGAGAGTGATCCGAACTCAAACAGTTTTGACTCTACTCATATAGATAGTCCATCCGCTTATTACACGGAGTCACCAGAACACATGGAAACATATCATTATGATAGTCCACCAGTGGAACCTAGTTGGGAGCCCGATTATGCTAACGTGATGTACACAAATCCAAATCCACGGCCCCAAGTAAGACAACAGAGACCACAGGGCCCTAGAGGACCATGCTTTAGGTGCCAAGGAGATCACTTCATAAAGGATTGTCCACATCCTCCGATAGCAGGGCAATCACAGTACTATAACATACAAGGCTTTTGTGCCGATTGTGGTAAAGAGCACATAATCAAAGATTGTCCTAAGAACACAGTTAACGCTTCAAATGTGACACCAATCAACGTGATAGGTATTGTACAAAATGCAGATGGATCCAACCCTACATATTTTCCTATCCAAGCTATAACAAGAGCCCAGGCGCTCTTATAGAACCAACAACTTAATCAAGAGAAAGTAGCCGGAAGTAGTGAAGTTGCAGAATCTAGCAGTAAAAAGACGAAACTTGGAAAGATTCTAGAGAAAGAATTAAGAGAAAATGGAGTAAAAAGATAACTGAGTTGGAAGGAAGTTTAAAAGAGTCGAGAGCCAAAATCCTAGAATTGACTTCACAAGAATTGAATCAAGAGAACCCAGCTCAAAAATCAGGATCAGTTCTAGTAGAGCCCATACCAGAAAACCTAGACATGATGTTTCGTGCATATCAGGCTAGATTAAAAGAGGGACCTCAAGTAGCTGAAATGAGTAAGAACTACCCTCGAGCAGACTTAGAAATTGAGAGGACTAAACTTTGTATGAAGATGGTAGAATTAGCACAAGCTTTGTTCGAAGCCTCTAGATATCTTAATTGGAATAACATGGCAAAACTTGAATTACACTTTCAAGGTTTAATGGAGAGGCTAGAATACTTGATAGAAAGCAAAGAGAAAAAGGATCAGCATAGGAACCTTAGTGTCCTAGAGACACAGGAAAGGAATGCACCATCCCTATCTCAAGTACCCAATACAGAAGGTCAAGACAACCTGTTTTTCCATACATAGGTACTCACATGAATTTTTGAGAGAAATCCAAGAAGAAAAGTGGAGAAAAGAACAAGGAACTCATCCTCCTATTCAAGAAATAGACGACTTGCAAGAACAATTTCCCCAAGACATTCCCTCTATTTACGATGATGTAGAGGAAGAACAACTGAGTGAACACATAGGTTTTGAATCCAATTCTTTGCAAGAATTACCTCAGTTCACAGGACCTTGGGAAACTAAGTCTATTAGTATGAGAGCACCCACGATAATAGTGAGGAATGAAGAATCAGTAATCCCTAGAAACACGGAAGTGATCAAGAACACTAAAGTACAGTGTAATCTCACTCTAGAGGAGTTGTTAAAAGTTAAACCAGAACTATGGAAACATGTAGCAAATCAATTCCCTGAGCTTGCTACAACTTCCTCTCAGATAGGATCACATAAGAAGGTACCAGAGATACCCGTAGAAAAGATCGGAGATGTAAGTGAAGGAGAGGAAGGTAACACTTATCTTCCAATAACCCATCAGAGCTACACCACGAAAGCCACTTAGATTCCGGAGTCGGAGTAGCCATCGCTACCACCGCTTTATGGAAACGTTGGGGTAAGCCAGCACTCAGACCTACCAGGATGAAGCTACAAATGGCTGATGGACACATAGAAAAACCATTAGGTTTACTAGAAGGCATATCTCTCACCACTTGTGGTGTGGATTTTGAGCATACTTTTGCCATTTGTGATTTTAGTAAAAATCATGCTTATGAGATGATCTTGGGACGACCATTCATGCATCAGTTGCAAATTGTACAAGATTGGAGAACTAATTCTTTGTACTTGCAACATTTAGGAGTGACTACTAAAGTCAATCTTAAAGACTATTCACATTGAGATGTACCCCCAATACAATGGAATACCATCCATAAGACACCATTAGAAACAGAATCAGTACACTCTTTAGAGTCAGACCCCTCATGGTTGCACGAGGACACTCACTTATGGATGTGTAAAGTTGCAAAACAAGAGGAAGAACGGTTAGAAGCAAGGACTTTAGGTGCAGATCAACATCCAAGAACCCTTCAAGACCCAGCTTATGCACCTATAGTATTTCCACACGAAGAGTTTGAACCCCATGGTTGGGCAGAAATCCTAGCAACCATGGACGTAGCCATCAATTAAGAACAATGGACACCCCACTGTGACGAGGATGGCTATGACATCTCAGTTTTCACGATAGAACCAATCATGTGTGATTCAATTTTAGAAGAGTGTGAACCTAACACTGATGCATTCGAGGATGCAAGTGATTTTGATTTAGAATCAATTATTATGGACCCTCCATTTGCATCAGAGGAAGAATATTTCTACGAAGTAGAGACTTACCCTCAGAGGCATGAAGAACTTATGAATGAGGTGAGATTAGCCACTCAAGTGACCGACAAGAGTGAAGGAAAGAAAAGAAAGAAGAAAGAAACCATGTCAGAAACAGAAGAATCCTTATTTGGAGTACCCGAGAACTTCAAGAAATATGAAATAGAAGATAGAAGAATCATGGTACGAATGCCAAACAGAAAAGCTGATGTTGGAGAGGTATATGATAACCGAGAGAAAACCAAAAAAATCATAGTAGCCATAGAAGGAGAAGGAGAAAAGTGTACATACATTGGGCATGATTTGACGAAAGAAGAAGAAGAAGAATTAGTTGCCCTATTGCGCGAATACAGAGATGTGTTCGCTTGGAGTTACAAAGATTTGAAAGGAGTAGATCCAGACATATGTTCTCATAGAATCCCTATGACTCCAGATGCAAAACCGACAAAACAAAAACCATACACGTACAATGATAATTACGCTGCGAAGATTAAAGAGGAGATAGATCGTTTGATAGAAGCAGGATTCATTTACGAAATTGAGCATATCGAATGGGTATCCCCCATTGTGGTTGTGCCCAAGAAGAATGGAAAATTGCGTGTGTGTATTAACCTTAAAAAAGTTAATGCCGCCACGATTAGAGATAGTTATCCTCTTCCTATCACAGAACACTTATTGGAAAGAGTTGCAGGCAAGGAAGTTTACAGCTTTCTTGATGGTTTCTCAGGCTATAATCAAGTAGCCATTGCTCCAGAAGACCAACACAAGACGGCTTTTGCCACTGAATGGGGCATATTTGCATTTCGTGTGATGCCATTTGGCTTAACAAATGCACCCGCCACTTTCCAGCGACTCATGTGTCATGTTTTCAAGGAATTCTTACGCAAGAATTTGGAAGTTTATGTCGATGACTTATGTGCTCATTCGAATATAAGACAGACACATATCCCTGAGTTAAGACAAATATTTGACAAATGGCGAGAATATCAGGTTTGTTTGAACCCAGAAAAATGCATTTTCATGGTCAGACAAGGCAAAATTTTAGGACACATTGTGTCAAAGAATGGAATTTCTACAGACGAAGAAAAGGTGAAAGTAATTGTAGAATTACCTAGACCAACTAATGTAAAAGAAGTACAGGCATTTATGGGCCATTGCGGTTATTATAGGAGATTCATACACATGTATGCAATCATAGCCAAGCCTTTGTACTATCTTTTGACCAATTTTGAATGGACAGACGAGTGTGAGAATTCATTCAATGAACTCAAACGACGTTTGTGCTCAGCACCTATATTGACAAACCCAGATTGGAGTAAGCCATTCCATGTACATGTTGATGCATCCAACTATGCCATAGGATGTGTGTTAGCACAACCCACGTGAAGGTAACATAGATCTCCCCATAGCTTACACGAACAGACAATTGAACGTAGCAGAAAGACATTACACCACGACGGAACGAGAAGGATTAGGGATGATCTACGCAGTAAAGAAATTCAAGCATTATTTGTTGGCAAACAAGTTCAAATTCTTTACAGATCATCAAGCATTGTTGTATTTAGTCAACAAGCCATGTAACACGGGACGATTAATACGTTGGTTTCTATTACTCATGGAGTACAATTTTGAAGTCGTAGTTAGAAAAGGAAAGACACATCTCAGAGCTGACCACCTCTCGAGACTAACCTCAGGAGAAGCTCCTCAAGGAATAGTGGACGAATTACCCGATGCATACTTGTTTAACCTTGAGATAGCACCAGAATGGGCTAAGCCAATAGTCCCTATTCTCACATACGGACCCAAGAATCCTAGGATAAGGATCAAAGAAGGAGAGATTACCAAGTCTCAGAGATACCAAATCATAGCAGGAAGCATATATAAACAGGATAATCAAAAGATTCTTGCTTGTTGTGTAGATGAATCAGAACATGCGAATTGGTTGCAATTAGCACACATAGGTGCATTAAAGCAACATCACTCAAAACATCGTACATTGCAGACTCTGCATAGACTAGGAGTATATTGGCCTACGATGGAAGCATATGTCTACAAATTGTGTAAAGAATGCCATGTTTGTTGTGAAAGACCACCAGTAGAGCATGCTACATTATATCACGTGTCTCTCACACCAGACTGGAGTGAACCTCTAGTGACATACTTGAGGACGAAAACATTCCCTCAAGGAATGACCTTAGCACGACAACGAAGTCTAGAGTAGGAAGCTCAAGACTATTCACTTATTGGCGATAGTCTATACAAAAGAGGAAGAGACGGATACCTCAGACAATGTGTTCATGAAAGCGATTATCTGAGCGTACTAGAGACTGCACACCAAGGTGTTGTAGGAGGTCATTTTGGACCCGATAGGATAATCAAAGCCATCCTCTTTGCAGGATTATGGTGGCCCACTCTTCACATGGATGCTGCTCACACGACTGCAAAATTCTTATTTGAAAATGTCTTTACAAGATATGGATTGCCTATAGAGTTAGTGAGTGATCGAGGAACTCACTTTCTAAACCAATTCATTGAATATTTGTTACAGGATTTTATGGTGATTCACAAGAAATCCGCACCATATCATCCTCAGGCCAATGGTCAGGCTGAAAGCACTAGCAAGATCCTTTGTAACGTACTGACGAAACTTGTGAACAACAAACGTTCAGATTGGGACAAACAGTTACACCACGTTGTTTGGGCATATCGAGTGGCCTACAAGACCGTACTCAATGCAACTCCCTTTCAGATGATTTTTCAGAATGTTGTGCTTCCTTTGGACTTCTTGATACCGACCCTTAAGGTTGCACAAGAACATCAGTGGACCGGCCATGAATTATCAGCAAGAATAATGGACTTGGAACGATTAGGAGAAACCAGGCTAAAAGCAACAGCAGGAATATACGCAGCTAAGAAGCGACAGAAAGCATATTTTGATGCACATGTAAAAGATAAAGGCTTGAAAGAAGGAGATTTAGTCCTAGTATATACATTGAAGCAACACACACGGAAGTTAGAAAAGCGAGGTTATGGACCTATGATCATTAACAGACTCTCGACAAGTGGAGTAGTACAATTAGCCACCTTAGAAGGAGATATAATGCCTAATTACATTAGTGGTTGTAGAGTCAGGTTATACCAAGAACCTCTTATTGAGGATATGCTTAGACGACTCACGTTGGCAAAGAAGCATAAGGAGGAAGAAAATAGAATACGAGTTGAAGCTCAGGTAGAAGCTATAGAATGCATTAAGCGCATGAAGCTAAGAAGACAAGGACTAGGGAGAGAACATTATAATCATCTGGAAACATCACCCAGATACCCCATGGCCATGTGTCAAGTAAAGCCAACCACTCATCCTAGCATAGTGGACAGGAGACCATTCATTACAGTCAGGCTAGAGCACGACAACCCTTGCCAAGAGCTCAGGGCTTTAATTGATTCAGGTGTTGTGACTAGTGCGATTAGATGGTCCCACTCTAAGGACTCAGGAATAGAAATGCGGCCAATTGAGGCATACCTCATAGGGCTAGGAGGCATGGAAACCCCTTGCATGGGTGAGGTGGATCTTCCTATCCTCATAAACGAAGTGACCTTGACAGTGAAGTTACTAGTGTGCCATGACGACGACCTGATAGAACCCCTAATCCTTGGACAAGACTGGCTATACGATCACTCAGTGGACCTAAATCTTAGACAAGGCTCCTTGCAGATTGGAACCTTAGATCAGAAGCGAGTGATACCGCTTGACTTCCCTAATGGCATCCCGACTGAGGTTTGTAGCCATAGTCCCTATGAAATGCATGCAACGGAAGACCGGAAGATCTTTGGTCAGATCAGCCACGTTACGTCTACACCAACCCACGCAGGCTTGGCGATGGACAATGGTCAATCAGAAGGACGTCAGAAGATTTTCCCTGGGGCTTCCTGCAAATTAGAAGGGGCAACCGCCCAACCGCTCGGTGAGGTGGGTTACATCAGCGGACACATGGGTAGAACACCCTGTAGTGCCCATCCTTCCACACTTACTGATGACTGGCCTAGATTAAAAGTACAAAACGGACTTCCTAATGGGCAAGTTTTGCAAGTGTTGGACCTCCTTTCTTTTCCAAAGCAGAGTGTCCATCCGACCTCTCAACCTCAACCACAAAAGAGTCAATCACGACGAAGGAACCCAGATCGACGACAACATCAGACGACACAAGAAAGAAAGTTACAGTCTCAGTATCATAAAGCAAGCAGCACAAGACAAATATGGGTGCCAAAAGAGCAGAAAGCACCGACTGATTTCAACAACGCAGACATTGATAAGAAGAAGTCAAGGCAGAAGCAGAATCATTATCCAACATCCCCTCAACCTTCTTCTACAAGTTCGACCATTCGACAAATTTGGATCGCCAAGAAGTACCTAACGAATCGACCCACACACCACACAAATTTGGGTACCCAAACCATGTACTATAGCTCAACCCTCAAGCCATGTAAAATATACCCCTCGAAAATCTTTTCAACCCTTCATACCACCAAATCCTATATCATCTTTTGTCCCTCTGCAGAGACCTATCACCCGATCACAAACTCTTAGGAAGTGGATACCGAAACGTATCCAGAAGTCTTCTCCTAACCCCTTGTCTAACATAACTACCACCCCGACTAATCTACAACCTTGTAATAACTCATTCATGACTGAACCTTGTATAAATCCACACACTATAACCCAACATCACCTGTAATAACACCGCATTAAGCAATGTAGGCATTATCTGAAAACATATGTGTCTAGAGACCTGCACTAGTTCTACAAGAAAATTGCATCAATCACATCACAACACTTGGCTACACGGTGTTGGAAGATGCATTTTTGGAAACCTTTTTTGAAGGAAAAATATTGTAAAATGATAGAAATTTGTAGAAATATTTATGCAATTGTTGTAAAAATAAGGAAGAGTCTTCCTTATGTAGGATAGAATCTTATGTATTTTTTCTAGAATTTTTGGAAACTCTTAGGTAGCATATTTTTAGAATAATAGAAGAAAGGACCAAAATTCAAGTGTAAAAGAGGACACTTGAAAATGTATATAAGTCAATTTTCTCTATTTTGGAGAGGTTGGTTAGTCATTTGTACATGCTATCAATAGAGAAGAGAGAGTTTCTGCTGAAATCGTGTTTTCTCTTATTGTGTGTGTTTCCTTTGATGTGAGAGCTTGTTTCTTGCTTTATCATGGAGATTTGTGAGTTTCATTTGTGTAATGCTGAGTAAGATGTATGAAGGAGATGATTACTGATGTATTGAGTGAAGAAGGATTGAAGAATGTTGCAGAAATGTGAAAATCGTCTACTAGTACAGAATCGCGATTGTTTCGTCTCTGTGATACAAGTGATATTTTCCAATTCTGATTTCATATTTGTATTCTGAGGAGAAAATAACATGAATTAGACACAAAGATCATAGAAAATGATGAAGATTTGCTCTAGATAAAGTAAACCCTAGATATTTCCTCTTCATTTTCATTTTCTCAGACTTCCAGCCATCAATCTCTTATTTCTATGAATCTATCATCTAGAAGGGGCTGTGGTCTTATGGATATTCCCAGGATTGACAAAATAAAGATGATTTGTTGATTCTTTTGTACTTCATGATTGGAGAGGACAACTCCAAAGTCAATAACAAACATTTTTTGGCGTCGTTGCCGGGGAAAATTCCAAGAACTTCATTGAAGTTGGACCTTTGCTGGATCTTCTGTTGATGATGGTAACCAACACAAGAAAAAGGTAAAACTCATCAATCAAGAAATGTGCACATGAATAGGTAGATGTCATTGTTTGTCTTTGGGGAAAAAAGAAAGCAATTGATATCTTGTAGAATTGGAAGTGCTGAAATCTTTGTAAATTGATAGTTGCTCATCATATTGTTGAAGTAAAAGTGGAGGTGTATGGAAGATTTGAGCCAAGAAAGCTGAAGATGAGGTAACTTGAGTCTATTTTTGCATTTCTAGATTTCTTTTTGCCCAAGTACTAGGCACCATGGGTGATCTTGGGAAGATAACATGGTGATACTAAGGAAAGGACAGTTAAAGTAGCTAGATGTAAGTATAAAGGATTCAGTTGTTGACCAAATCTAAGCATCAATCTTGAGCTGTCCTGCATTTTGAAAAGAAAGATGTGATTGAGTTTATCTTTGCAAAAATTGTTTGCCTTCCATAACACATTTTCATTTGAGAGATTTTCTTTTGCAATTTAGTGATAGCTAAGGACATAGAAACTCATAACCAATCAAGAAACATGGAATCAGTGGATCACCAAAACCAGAAACCCTAAGTAAAGTGTTCACCTTTATTTTTAGGGCAAAAATACCAAACAAATTCATAAAACTCATCAAAAACAATCTAACAAATTTCTTTTCTTGTTAGGAAGTTGAAGTGAGGTGTAGTGGACAAGAGTGATTGTGGAAAAGTGGAAGAAGAACAAAAAATGGTCAAAAAACCAAAAAAATTAGAAAACACGATTCTCTAACACAGAATCGCGACTTTCTGAAAAAAAGTGTTGATGTTGGAGTAATATTTCAAGTGATTGATGAATTAAAATCAACAGTAAGCAAAAACACGACTTTTTGTACAAAATCGCGATTTTCTGAGTAAGGTTGAGATTTTTGTGCAATAGTTCAGGATTTTGGAGGATTACAAAGAAGAGAAGGTATTGAAAGAAAGCAAGGACAAAGAATACTCAAAATTGCACAAGATAAGATCTACAAGAAAAAAAAAAAAACACGATTCTCTACACAAAATCGCGATTTTCTGTAAAAGAAAATTTTTGGAAATTCTAGTATACTTGGGTACTTTGAGATAAGAAAGGGTAGAGGAGGTCATTAAGATTGAGTAAGTGAAGTTGAACAAGTGAAAGAGTGAGGAATAGTGGAAATCATACAAAATCGCGATTTTCTGGACACTATAAAAACCTGAAATTCAAAGAAAAATTCATTTGAGTGAGAGTGAGTGAGAGAGAGAGAGAGCAAAATCGCGACTTCCAGCAACCAGTGGATTTTTGAGGATTTTTCTACCAAGCAAGCAAGGTAAAGACTTTAGCATTAATTTGGAATATACATTTTTGCATTAAGTGATCACATAGCACCAAGAAATGAGAAATAACTAAAAATCACGGAATCGCGATTTTCTGTATTTTGAGTTTTTTCATTAGGAAAACCTTAAATTTGCATTTAAATGTTTCATTGCATGTCAAAATTTCAGTAAGGCGATTCTGGTGTAGAAAGAAAATTTTGAAAAATCAAAACTTGTAAAATTCAAAAAATCATTCAGAATCGTGATTCTGTAAATCACACACAAAATCGCGATTTTGAACGATTAGGACAACATTGCGAATTCCAGAACGCGATTTTCTTAAGAAAATCGTGTTTTTACAATTTGTGAGCAATCACGATTGTCTGGGATCAAAATCGTGAAAAACACGATTTTCACACAAAATCGTGAAAAACACGATTTTCATCACAAAATCGTGAAAAAACACGATTTTCACTCAAAATCGTGAAAAACACGATTTTCACCCAAAATCGTGAAAAACACGATTTTGATCACAAAATCGTGAAAAACACGATTTTGATCACAAAATCGTGAAAAACACGATTTTCACAAAATCGTGAGAAACACGATTTTCACTCAAAATCGTGAAAAACATGATTTTCACCCAAAATCGTGAAAAACACGATTTTGATCACAAAATCGTGAAATACATGATTTTCACACAAAATCGTGAAAAACACGATTTTCATCACAAAATCGTGGAAAACACGATTTTCATCCAAAAACGTGAAAAACACGATTTTTATCACAAAATCGTGAGAAACATGATTTTCACTCAAAATCGTGAAAAACACGATTTTGACTACAAAATCGTGAAAAAAACACAGAAATAATCACAAAATTTTGGGAAACATGATTTTGATCATAAAATCGTGAAAAACACGATTTTGATTACAAAATCGTGAAAAACATAGAGATAATCAGAAAACACGATTCTGATCATAAAATCGTGGAAAATCAATACTTTAGGCAGAAAATTGTGGGAAAACACAATTCTGATCACAAAATCGTGAAAAATACAAAAATAGTCAGAAAATCGTGAAAAATAGATAGGAGATATGAAGATAGGCAAGGATGTGTGTACATATTCTCTTAAGACCCAGAAAATTCAAATGATCTAGGGCAATGTACTGACAAAGGACCTTGGGAACATAACATGGAGCAGACAAATTTACCTAGGCCAAATGAAAACTATACCGGTAATGAACAACAACATGGGAGGAGGACACAGATTTCCCCAAATCCCTTTGACAAGGAACCAGAAGGATATAATGACTTCCCACTCAGAAGAAGATCCCATTGGCAGCCTCAGGGTAGAATGCTTAGACCATACCAAGTTGCCAAATGTATGAAGAACCAATATGAGGGTTATTCAGATCCTCATGCTCATGCTGCAGAATTTAGGCAATTGATTAGAGCTGAAGAGGTAGAAGATTACAAAGTACAATTTGAGGCATTTGGTCTAACCCTAACAGGACCAGCCTTATCTTGGTTCATTCCTTTGAGAAAGGAAATGTACCAGGGTATTGAATCTTTCTTAGAAGCCTTCATTGGGGAATTCTCTAAGACCGGGATAAAACATAGTACAACCACATTGATACATAGTTTCAAACAACAAAAGGATGAAAATGTTAGAGAAGCAGCCAGAAGATTTAAACAATACATTGATAGATGCCCAAGAGAGGAAGTACCTTCCATGGCAAAACAAGTATCCTTATTCATTGAGGGTTTGAGAAGTGCCCAACTAAGAACCCTAGTGTATTATAGGAGATGTCCTGATTTAGCAGCATGTGTAAAGGAAGCAATAGATTTGGAGGACAACAGAGGTCAAGATTTGTTAGCATTTGATCAACCTAGATCATATGAAGACAAAATTCCTCCAGCAGAAGAGTTGGCTCAGGCTATTGCTAAAGCCCTAGAGGTAAGCACTAAAACTAATCTGATAAACTCTAGGATAGACACAAATAAAAAATGTTACATTTGTGGAGAAAATCATCTGGCACAACAATGCCCATATCAGAAGCCACCACACTTACAAGATAGGAAGACACTTAAGTATTGTACACTAGAGAGAAAATGGACAAACCATACCAGGGAGGAATGCTTCTATAACAAACAACTCATCAAGGAAAGAGATTATATGGCTCAAAGGGAATCAGGCTATACTGAACAACCAAGACCTGTGCTTGGACAACAACCTCCTATACCAACTAATGTGGTACCAATCAAGTATACACCAATAGAGGAGGGGAATTCAAGACTAAGATCACCATATAAGGAAGAATATCAATGGAGTGAGGGATATCAAGAAGATTGGGAAGAATATGAAATAAGAGAACCTGAGTTAAAAGCCCTAGACTTGGGAAATGGGAAAATTGAAATGGACACAGCAACATTCATGTACATTACCAACAATTACATGTCCAACCAAAAACCTCAATTCAAAGGGGGACCAAAGATAACTTGTTATAGGTGTGGGGGAGAGCATTTCATTAGAGACTGTCCGCAACCTCCTACATTGAGAATAGAGGGAGCCTACTGTAAGGATTGTGGCAGAGAACATTTGATAAAAGATTGCCCAAAGAATCCCCAAAAACAACAGAACACACCTAATAACATACCTTTAAAAACAGTTAATATTATGGAACAGGAAGAATTGAGTGAAAATGACCAAGTTGGAATAAATATTATAACAAGGGCTCAAGCTAAGCAACAAGGAACAATTAAGGAACAAAATGAAGGTTCAGCCTCAAAGGTGAAGAGAAATAGACAAAAAGGGAAATGGGAAAAGAAGAGAAGGATGGGCAAAAATTTGGAAGAAGACAATCAGGATCAGTCAAAAAGTACTCCTCCTCAAAAGACACAAAATCAATCTGAAATAGGAAGTTCTCAGAGTCTAGACACCCTAATCAAAGCATATAAGGGAAGGATTCAAGAAGGACCAAGTCCTACAGATCATGCAGTGGCCTATCCCATACCAGAGTTAGAGCATGAAAGGATGCAAAAATGCAAACAAATCATTCAGGAAGTACAACTCAGAATAGGGGAAGGAGGTAGCTCGCAGAGAACAGTTGAACAACTTGAGAAAACGAAAACAAGGGAAAATACTAACAAAAAAGAAAATCCACAAATAACATTCCAGATGATTATAGATGAACAATGTAGCATTACATGTCACACAACATGGGAAGAACTGTTGAAACAAAATCCTCACTTACAAAACAAAATAAACAAAGGGGAAACAATACCTGGAAACCTTCATTCACCATTACAAGAATTAGAGGAATTACGGTATATTCCTATTGATAAAATAGGAGGGTATTGTGAAGGGGAAGAAGGAAATTCAACCCTAAAAATACAATATGGAAAAAACTTTGCTAAAGCCATTTTGGATAGTGGATCAGGAGTGGCCATAATGACTAAACAAACTTGGGAGAAATGGGGAAGCAATGAATTACTACCCACTAAGATGAGATTGCAACTTGCAGATGGGCATATAGAAAAACCCCTAGGTATTTGGGAAAAAGTAATTGTGGACATATGTGGAACAGAAATAGAACATACTTTTGCCATAGTAGAATTTCCACAATCCACTTCATATGAAATCATCCTAGGAAGGCCTTTCATGAGACAAATGCAAATTGTGCAGGATTGGGGTAATGATTGTTTATATCTCCAAAGCAAAGGAAGAATAACAAGAGTGAACTTAAGAAATGGGCACTATTGTGATATATCTCCTCAAGAATGGTACAAAATACATCAAAATCAAGAAGAAAGTGAGGAATCAGAGTTGGAGGATCAGGAAGAGAGTGAATCAGCAATATGGAAGTGTAACATAATAAGAAACCTCACCAATAGAAAAAGGAGACTGAAAAGAGAAGATTGTGTGGAAGGAAGAAAAGTGCAAGATGAAAGTTATGTGCCACAACAATTTAAGGATGAAGAGTTTGAGCCCTACGGCTGGAACCAAATTTTGGCTACCATGGACATAGCCAGTGAGGAGTATGTAGGAGTGGAATTTCAAAATGAAGAAGGGTTTGATATTTTTCACATTAGTATAAACATGATAAGTGTATCAAAAACAGAGGAGGATCAAGATTCAGAAATGATATTAAAAAAAGGAAAAACAAAATATTTGGAGATAGTAAAAGTTGAAGATGCAATCAAAGATAAAATCTCAGGCAAATACAAGGAACATAAACACATAGAAATGGAAAAGGAACAAGAAATTGAGAGGAAAGAAAAGGAAATAAACAAGGATCAATACTTTGATGTACCAGCAAATTTTAAAACCTATGAAGTAGAAGACAGACTACTTCTAAAAATGAAACCAAAGAGAGAAAAAAAGAAAGGAGAAGCTTATGATAATGAAGAACAAACTAAAAAGATCATGATTACTCAGGAAGAAGGAGAGGAAAGACATATTGTAATAACTGATGATATGACCATAGAGGAAGAAGAAGCACTAAAGAACCTAGCAAAGAATTATAGGGATGTATTTGCTTACAGTTATAAAGATTTAAAAGGAATTGATCCAAAAATCTGCGAGCACAAAATTCCTATGACTCCAGATGCAAAACCTAGTAAACAGAGACATTATACATTCAATGATAAATACTCTGCCAAGATAAAGGAAGAAATTGACAAGTTGTTGGCTGCTAACTTCATTTATGAAATTGAGTATACTGAATGGATATCACCTATAGTTGTGGTACCAAAAAAGAATGGAAAACTTAGGGTATGCATTAACTTGAAAAAAGTGAATGCAGCAACTATAAGGGATAATTATCCATTGCCAATAACAGATCATCTTCTTGAGAGAGTTGCAGGAAAGGAAGTTTATAGCTTTCTAGATGGTTTCTCAGGATACAATCAAGTACCTATAGCCTTGGAGGACCAACATAAGACTGCCTTTTCTACAGAATGGGGGATTTATGCTTTTAGGGTTATGCCCTTTGGATTGACCAATGCCCCAGCAACTTTTCAAAGATTGATGTGTCATATCTTCAAAGAATTCCTGAGAAATGTGATGGAAATCTATGTAGATGATCTGTGCACTTTCTCTTTAAAAAGACAGGATCATTTACAAGATTTAGAAAGAATATTTAGGAAATGCAGGACATACAGAGTATGCTTAAATCCTGAAAAGTGTGTATTCTATGTAAGACAAGGAAGAATGTTGGGTCACATAGTTTCAAAAAATGGAATTTCTACTGATGAGAAGAAGATAAAAGCTATAATAGAGCTTCCAAGACCTACAAATGTGAAGGAACTCCAAACTTTTATGGGACATTGTGGGTACTATAGGAAATTTGTTCACAAATTTGCAGATATAGCTAAACCCTTATATGCCCTCATCACAAAGTTTGAGTGGAATAAAGAATGTGACCAAGCCTTTGAAACATTGAAAACTTGTTTGGTGACAGCCCCAATTCTAAAAACACCTCAGTGGGATAAAATATTTCATGTGCATGTAGATGCTTCAAATTATGCTTTGGGATGTGTGTTGGCACAACCTATAGAAGGAAGTAAATTAGATTTCCCAGTAGCATATGCTAGTAGACAATTGAACATTGCAGAAAAGAACTATACAACCACTGAGAGAGAAGGGTTGGGAATGATATTTGCTGTTAAAAAATACAGACATTACCAAGCTCTACTTTATTTAGTAAATAAACCATGTCATACAGGAAGAATAGTTAGATGGTTTCTTTTACTAATGGAATTTGAATTCTTTGTGGATCACCAAGCTCTACTTTATTTAGTAAATAAACCATGTCATACAGGAAGTTCAAATAAATCAACAAGTTTAAATTCTTTGTGGATCACCAAGCTCTACTTTATTTAGTAAATAAACCATGTCATACAGGAAGAATAGTTAGATGGTTTCTTTTACTAATGGAATTTGAATTTGAGGTGGTGGTTAGACAAGGCAAAACACACTTAAGAGCAGATCATTTGTCTAGAATTCAGTCCAAAGAACCTAGTTCACCCTTAGACGATGACCTGCCAGATACATACCTGTTCAAAGTAGAAAGTGTTCCTGAATGGTCCATATCATTAGTTCCTTTGTTAACCATGGGACCTTGTAATTCATTAGCAAATAACACACTTTTGGTGTTACAAAGCAGGAATTTTATGTTGCTAGCTGGGCATTTGTATCACCTCAATCAGTCAGGTATACTGGAATACTGTACCCCAGAAGAGGAGCAACATGAATATGTAAGAAGAGCTCATTGCTAGAACCCATGTACTCATGCTTCCAAAATAGTCACTTTAAGCAATCTTAGTAGGATGGGAGTACACTGGCCAAATAAAATTCAAGATGTGGAAAGATATGTTGCTAAATGTCAAGAATGTCAAAATTTGCAGAATTCAGATTTAATAACTCTATATTGGTTTAAAAAAAACCCTGAATGGAGTGAGAACATTGTTGAAGAATTAAAGAAAAAGGAGAAAGGGAAGCAACTTATAGCTGGTACAGATTCAAGAAATTTACAAGAAATCTCTGAAGAATATCAACTCATAGGAGAACAATTATACAAAAAAGGAATGGATGGTTATTTAAGAATATGTGTTCCTGAAGAGAAGTATTTGGAGATGTTGGAAATGGCACACTGTGGAGTGGCAGGAGGACACTTTTCTGGTGATAGAACAACCAAACTCATTTTATATTCTGGCTTTTGGTGGCCAACTCTATTTCTTGATGCAAGAACTTATGTAAAAAGATGTGACATCTGTCAAAGAGTGAGTCAACCAAATAAAAGAGATAACATGCCATTAATCCCATTAATTTCAGCCAGAGCTTTTAGCAAATGGGGATTGGACTTTATTGGACCTATACATCCTCCAGCTAGACAAACTCATGCAGAATACATATTAGTGGCTACTGATTATTTGACAAAATGGGCTGAGGCCAAAGCCACTAAAAGAAATGATGCTCATACAACTGCTAAATTTTTGTATGAAAATATTGTTACTAGATTTGGACTTCCAATTGAATTAGTAAGTGATAGGGGAACTCATTTTTTGAACCAGATCATAGAAAACATGACCAAATATTTCATGATTCGTCATAGTAAGTCAGCCCCATATCACCCACAAGCTAATGGGTTAGCAGAAAGTACTAATAAAGTACTTTGCACTGTATTGTCCAAATTAGTCAACACAAACAGAAATGATTGGGATTCTCAACTTAATCATGTTCTCTGGGCTTATAGAGTGGCATATAAAACTGCTTTAGGGACTACTCCATTCAATTTGGTATATGGACAAAATGCAGTTTTACCCATGGAATTTCTTATTCCAACATTAAAAGTGGGTAGTCAATACAATTGGACAGGACATGAACTATCTGAGAGGGTCATAGATTTAGAAAAACTGGGAGCTTCTCGACTTCAAGCAGTAATGAGTATATATACAGACAAGAGAAGACAAAAAGCCTACCATGATGTGCATATAAAAGAAAAAGATCTCCAAGAAGGAGACTTGGTTCTGGCATACACAGTCAAGGAGCATCAGAAAAAATTTCAGAAGAAAGGTCATGGGCCATACATCATACATAAGATAAGCAAGAGTGGAGCCATTCAATTAGCTAACATTGATGGAGAAATCATGCCAAATTTTATAAGTGGATGTAGAGTTAAGAGGTATGAGTGTCCATTAACTACTGATGAATGGAGAAGATTGCAAAAGGCTCAAAATAGGAAAAAAGAAGAAGAAAACATCAGAAAGGAGGCTCAACAAGAAGCAAAGGAGAGAATAAGAAAAATGAAAGAACTTAAGGAGGTGTGTTTATGTGAAAGCACCCTAAAACAAAGAGAACATTTGCCTGTGATAGAAATGGATCATCAAAATGAAAACATAAGGGTTTTGGTAGATTCAGGAGCTCAAGTGAACTTGATCAGTTCAGCCTTGGTAAATAAATTTAGCATAAAGAGGAATAAAAGCAGAATGTTGATTAAAACATTAGAAGGAAAAATGATTCAGAGTTTGTCTTCACTTGTTATTAAAGTTAAATTTAATAATGAATATATGAAGATAGATTGTGAAGAGTGGCCAGATCATTTGATGACTGAAAAATTGATTTTGGGACAACCCTGGCTCAAACTAGGTAAAGTTATTTTGAACTTTGAAAAAATGAAGCTCAGTTTGACCATAAATGACAAAATTTTTTTAATGTTTTTTTTGAGTAATGAAAAACAGGAAGTTCATCTAGATGTTCATGACCCAGATATGGAAGGATTTACTTTCTCAATGAAGGACAGGGACATATTGCCACTACAAAATGATCAAGCTTCTTACAATCAAAACCAGCAAGAGAATTCAGGAGTAAAGAAGAATGGTGAGACAAAACGAGGAAGACACTTATTGCCTAATTTGAAACATCAACAAATCAGAACAAGAGGGACATGGAAAGAAGGCATACACCGATATTACTCATTAAAACAGGAAGTTAGAGCAAAATGGGTATGGAGACCAAAAAATGCTACAAAATGTTGGTCTGGGAAGCATGGATGTTTGGATGACATAAGGACAATTGCAGTTAAACATTATTGGGTAAAAAAATCAGAATTATGTCAATGGCAGAAAGATCATCCACATTTGACCTATCTTCAGAATTTTGGAACAAAATATTAAAAAAAAAAAAAGAGAGAGAGAAGGATGACAAAAGTATTTTCTTTTAAACCTTTTCCCCTTAAAAGAGAATTAGGAGGGGAAGAAAAGGAGGACAGAGCAGAAAAAAAAAAAAAAACAAGAGAACAAATGGGTTAAGAAAAACTGGACACAGTGTGCATTTTATTTTGTTTTTAAATTTATAAAGCACAAAGCAAGATATAGGGAGGAGGAAAGTAAATTATTATGGAAAATTTGTATTATTTTGTTTCAATTTTCTATGATCATCTTTTGATTTCTTTTTTTTTTTTTTTTTTCTTTTTTCATTAATCATTGTTTCCATCATTTCTTTCTTCAAGAATTATTCTCTTTTTGAAAAGGAATGACAAGCAAGGAAGTGACAATTAAAGGAAGCACATTAGACATCTTGCTACACCTGTAATGATCACTTTAATTGAGTCTTTTGAAGAAGCAAAATTTATTTGGAAGACTTTCTTTCTTTATTTTCATGGCAAGAATATTCCAAAAGAAAACATTAATTTTTCTGGATTTTTGTGACTTATATGGGTGGAGTGTTTTCTCTTCTTTTGTATGTTACAAATACAAGATGGTGAATACGAAAGAATTACAAATCCATGACTTCAGAGCAGATTCGGTAACTTTGTCCAGAGGACACTGGTTCCTGGATAGTGATGCAGCTGAGGAACAGGTGGACTTAGAATCAGATGAAGAAGCAGAAATTCCAGAAGCTGAGAAGGTGGTAAAGGAACTTAAGGAGACTCTAAACATCATCGGTCAACACATATTCACAGTGGGAGTAGGAGGGTATAAATATACAATGTTGTGCCAGGAATTCTACAGGTTTCAAAGAGTTGCTGTCAATATGAAAAGATGGAAGGCAGTAGGGCTGCACAGAATATTGGAGGAGCCCATCTTTTTCATTGATTTCGAGAGAGTATCACAAGTAATGAATAGTTTGACAGAAATAGGAAGAGGGAATGATGCCTATTTCAGATGCAAAGTCAAAAACAAGGATAACCAGGAAGTAGGTATCACTATCAAGGGAGAACATATCAGAGCAGCACTGCAATTCTACACAATGGGAACCAAACTTGATCCGAGTTTTGTCAAAAAGAATAAGGAAACTTACACAGGATATGCAAAATTCACTGACTTTAAAGGAAGGGAGAATGAAGAATATGCCGTAAGGATGTTTTTACAGTACTTTTGTTTTCCAAAATTACCAAGATATACCATGCCGCATAAGTCAGTGACATTATTGATGTTTAACAACAAGGACAGAACCAAACCTTTTGGAGTAATGGATGTCTCACCATACATCCATGAACAGCTGAAAGAAGCAGCAAAACACTGGGAACAAAAGAAGTTCATGAATGGGGCCCAGTTCTTAACAAGAATCATTTATTATGTTTCTAGGGATGGAAGATCAACTGAAATTGGCTCTAGAGGCACAGTATTTCAGAAGCCTTATGGCAGGAATCAAGAGTCCTCCAAGGAAAATGACTGAAAGGGAAACAAAAGGACAAACCCTCATGAGGGGAACAGGTATGAAAAGGAAGATGATATCTGAGGAAGTAATTCCTGTAAAGAAAAGAAGGGTGGACCCAAGGAAAGTGGAACTAGAAATGGAGGAAGCTACAAAAGAGGAACATGAGGAGGCACAGAAACAGGTTCAATCTTCTAGTGAACCTTATCCTCCACAGACAAGTAAAGAACAGCTCTACACATATCTTACCCAAGGAAACAACAAAAGAGCTATGTATGAGGCACAGTATCAAAAAATGTTGGAAGATTACTCATGCAAAGCTACAGATTGGATCCAAGAAGAAGTGGAGCATTATGAAACATTACATGATGAAATGATGGCAGCTGATACAGAAGAGGTGTTTGTTAAGAAGGAAGTGGAGTTGCTGGCCTACTTCAAGGAATTACAAGGACCTCCAGAGACCAGAACCACTATTGTTGTGAAAAAGAAGGTGCCAAGGAAACCAGTTCAAAAGAAGAAATTGGTTGAGAAGGGGAAAGGAAAAGTGATAACTGAAGCTGCAACAATGAAAGGCACAGAAGAAGTGATCAGGGAAGCAACACAGAAGCCTATCACAGTGGAAGAAGTATCAAAGCCTACAGAACCTGAAATAGGGGGGTCTTCACGATTTTCATCCGATTCAGATAGTGATATTGAAAGCTTCTTGTTAAAAAGTCTGAATCTTTCAATACCAAATACTCCTAATGTGGTTACATAGGCCACAGAGAAGCTGAAGACACCTGAGGATTCAAGTAAGAAGTCTCAAGAAAAGCAGACACAGGAGGAAATAGTTCAACAGATGAGCTCAGAAGAAGGAAGAAGGCTGTTAAAAGGAAAGGCAATAATGACAGAAGAGGAAGGCCGAATAAGAGAAGAAGTCAGTTATGAGTGGGTGCATACATGAATAAAACCCATATGGACAAAACCATCACACTTCAAATTGGATGAAAAGCTAGAGGAGTTGACAAAGGAGCTACAGAAGAGTAGTTCAATTAAAGTTATGAAGGATGTGAATAAGGATCAAGAAATAAAGAAGATAGAAATGGGAAAGAGTGCTCCAAAGGTCACAGGGAAAGTTATGGAAGAAGAGATCATTCAAAGTATAAAGGATGTATTACATGATATAAAAAGTAGTGAGGAATTTACATCCAAGGATGATCAAGAACAAGAGGAAGAAGCAGACATCATGGACATTGATGAACAGGAACGAGAATACACAAATGAGAAAAGTAATGACCAGGTTGCTTGTATGAAAGGAATTGAATCAGTTTTAGTTCAGGAAAAACAGGGACAGGAAGAGCAACTCAGGAAGGTTCAAATAGCTCTTGTTGGAAAGGACTCAAACAAAAGTCAGGAAACCCGAATACAAGAGAAGGAGATACAAACTAAGGGAGACCAGCTCTTTACAGAGAAGCAACAAGTATTGGAAGAAAAGAAGTCATTAGAAGAGAAGAGGGCTTCAGATTTTTCAGAGCAGAAGAGTGCAAATGACAAAGCATTAGATTCTGAAGAAGATGATACCAATCAGGAGACAAAGAATGATGATCACAGTTATGAAGAACAAGACATTCAGGATATAGATGATGAAACAGCAGCAGAAGAAGATGATGTGGGTAAAGAAGACAAGCAAATTAAAGTTAGACAGATAGGAATAGAAGTAGGGTTGGAAAGAATACCCAAAAATATAAGATCAGCTTGTCAAATAATCATGAGCAACATTGAACAGTTCAGACCATCTAGCAGAAATATGATCATATCAGGAATGGTGGCTGAATCGGAATTTGAAAAAGGAAGTTTAATTATCAAAGAGCACAAGAAGGAAAAAGAGCAGATGTCAGAGCAATTAAGGGTGATGAAGGAAAAGAATGAAGAATATGTCAATAGAATCATTGCTTTGGAAGAAGCTGAGGTTCAGAAGCAGAACAGAATCCAATATTTGGAAGAAAAGAGTGTAAAGTTATCAGAGCAGAATGCCAAAATGGAAATGGAATTAAAAACCATAGGAGGAAGATACAGAACTTTACAAACATCATATCAAATTCTGACCAGAGCACATGAAGAGATTAATAAATTGTTGTTAGAAGAAGGTCAACTACAAGATGGAGGTAAACCTGCTCAATTGACAGAGGAAGAAAAGGAAGAGCTGCATAAAGAAATTCAAAGACTTCAAATAGAATTAAAAGAGGCCAAAGAAATGGAGAAACAGGCAAACACTCATGCTGCCACATCAATGAGAGGGTATCATCAATTACATATGGAGGTAGAAAAGGAAAGAAGTGAATGGCAGACAAAGATGGAGAAAGAAAGAGATGAGTGGAGGAAGGAAAAGGAGTTATGGGCAGCTCAGAACAAAAGTTCAATGATGACTATAGAAGAATTACAAAAACAAGTGGAGAAACCAGAAGTTCAAGAAGAAATTCAAAATCAAGTACAGGCAGAAGATACAAATACAAGAGAATATGAAACAGGGAATTTTGATAGAGAACAAGATAACAATGAACCAGCATCCAAAGAACCAGAGGAAAAGTATTCTGAAGATTTTGTCCAGAAACTATTGACCAATAGAGAGTCAAGAATGGAATTTATCAGAAAAATGCATGATGAGTATGAAGATCAAATAGTTACCTTTGCTCTGAATAAAGGCATTAATCCAGATCAGCATCATTGGGCTGCAGATGGATTAGGAATACCCTTCTGTATGATTTTGGAGAGTATAAAGAATTATCAATTGGCCAGAGTAGGGTTATCTTCAAACAAATACCTTGAGTATGAAGAAGATATTAATGTCACGAAGGAGTTATTTGAAAGAGCAAATCCCAAATGGAGAAATAAGTGGCTGGATGCCAATAAGGATTTGGGAGAGAAGAAAAGAAGGTCAGATCCCAGCTAAATGGTTAAACTTCCCTAAGATAGCAGGTCCAAAGGCAGGAACTTGGCCTACAAAGAGTTATATGGTGAACACCACCGAGTCAGTCATAGCTATGTATAAAGATGTTAATGACCCTGCTTGCATATTACTTATCAAAATAATGAGGGTACTTCTAGCTTGTATAGAAACATATACAGATACAGATGTTAGAGTTTTGAATTACATTGGTTTCAATTCTCCTACAGATGCTTTATTATTTGATCTAAGTGAGACACCTGATAGGATCTGTCTGATGGCCTACTACAGCATAATTATATTTTTGGGTAGCCATTATTTACAGATTTTTGAGGATGCCTTCGATTATGGATTTTTTGAGAGGGAGTCAGAGATTTTTGGAAATCTATCAGTCGTTACCAAGTCCAGACTTACAGCATATGAAGCTGCTTACACAGAGTACTTGAAAAAGGATGTCATAGATAAACCTGAAGCTGCAGTACAATGGAGAAAGGCTTTATTCGAGATGGTCAACAATCTAAATGTAACAGAAAGAAAAAGTCATGATTTGCTGTCACAAGTATATCAAAGAAAGAAGAAATGAAGAGAAGTGATCAGTGCAGAGGAGCAGGAAAATCTTTCGTCAGGAGCCGAAAGGCTTAGGAGGGGAAGGATGTTGGAAGATGTATTTTTGGAAACCTTTTTTGAAGGAAAAATATTGTAAAATGATAGAAATTTGTAGAAATATTTATGCAATTGTTGTAAAAATAAGGAAGAGTCTTCCTTATGTAGGATAGAATCTTATGTATTTTTTCTAGAATTTTTGGAAACTCTTAGATAGCATATTTTTAGAATAATAGAGGAAAGGACCAAAATTCAAGTGTAAAAGAGGACACTTGAAAATGTATATAAGTCAATTTTCTCTATTTTGGAGAGGTTGGTTAATCATTTGTACATGCTATCAATAGAGAAGAGAGAGCAAAGGAAGAGAACCAGCGGCTACAAGAGCAGAACAGAGAAAATTTAGAAGCTTCTCTCGATAACCCATACCAACCATTAAGTCCTAGCCGGTTCAAAGCAGTGCCCTCCGAATCAATGAAAATGTTGCTCGATGATCACATCAGATTGCTCGATGAATACGATCGAATGAACGAAGAATACCAGAAGCTAAAGGAAGATCATAAACTACTCCAGCTCAGAGCACCTGCAACACAAGGACTACCAGCAACACAAGGATTACCAGCTCCTACGGCCCATCTCCTGACATCCTAGAGGAACTCAACGCATTACGGGCCCAGGTATCCACTCTTGAATCGCGGATAGCTATATACGAAGCACCACCAAGGCCGGATTCCCCACCAGAGCTCCCAGTTGATGAAGAAAATGTAACCATTCCGGTGGAGGAAACCTTTGAAGAAGCCTATGAGCCACAACCCATCCCAGGCGGACGAGTCACGGCTGAAGGCCAGATGACTTATGAGCTTCCAACCCCCGCATGGATGAAGACAGTTGAAGAGCTTGGAACCACCCACTCAGCACGAGTAGAGGCGCAGCTACACGCAATGGCAATGATTGAGGAAAGAATTTTACAGTCGCCCTACTTCGCTCACTTGGCCCCTCGCAGATACATATCAGGGCATGAGCTACAATACAAACTGTATTTTATGCTAATGTCTGAGTATCAGTTGGCCATAAAGAAAGAAACAGGCAAGAAACCATCTCACGCTACTTAGTTTGAGCCTGATGATTTGCCACTGGATGCGCAGCAAGACGAGATTTATCAACCAGAGTGGCGTAAAGATCTTTTACAAGAATATCTTGAGATGATGAGTACTAGGGTAAAGGCACCACTACATTTGAAATACAACCCATGTTGGGGACCAGTGCCATGTCGCCGCTCCTCGACAGCATTTGCCATTAAAGTACAAAACAACAAGCAGTGCCAGGATTGGTTAAATTACCCATATTTCAAGCCACCCATAGAACTACCGACAGTGGGATACATGATGGCCACGATTCGTCATTGGCTCCCTCGCTTGAAACACATGGACGATATAGCAGCACACATGACTGTCAAAATCTTTGACATGATGCAGATGGTTTTCAAAGTCTTCCGTCATGTAAAGGCACCTCATGTAAACACCCCGGGCTTCGAGCATGGCAATCTAGATCTTGCATACGATATGAGTACAACGCCATCGCTACGGGTGTGTTATGCCTGGCATTGCAAAATTAAATATTTACCGGCGTGCTACAAGCAGACTTTCGAAGAGATGTTCACAACCGGTTTCTGGGAATACCATTCAGAAGTGTTCATCAGCAGGCCCACACATTTGCTTCAATTATTTGCCTGTGAACAGATGGTTTATTCCACACATTATCGACTCCCACCACCTGATGAACCGCAACCAATTGATTGGGAGAAACTTGAGGCAGATTTGGCCCGAGGCATTCAAATATCAGAACACACCCTCGCTCAGGAACTACTACAGAACTACATCCGACAGATCGCACAACAAGGTTCTGTCAAGGATGACAGAAGCGAGAGGGAGGGGGGTGTTGGCAGTAGCCAGAGGCATAGAAGACACAGAAGCATGTAAAGGTAGAGCAGGGAGTGAGTCGAATCAAGTTTTCAAATATTTATGTTTTATAAATACTCTTCAAAACCTCCAACAATGATTTTCATCACTATTATAACATATGTAACATAGAAAAACCTTTTTTGTAATCCATAGCTCCATTTTGTGCAAGCCGAGGATTCCTCGAGCTTGAGCAGCTTAGGTAGAATGAGCGTATCAATTTTGGTTATTTTTAGACACCGTTTACCCCTTCAAATAGCACTTAGGACCTATTTTTTAACTATGCCGGTCACTAGATGTGAAACCGGTCAAAACTAGTCTAGAATCTACAAAAAGAGCTAGAGAGCTCATTTTTTAGAAGAGCTTGTGTGAGTAGAGAAGAGCTTAGAGCTATTTTGAGCTTGTAAGAGTGTTCTTGAGTAATAGAGTTGATTTCTCACCTTCCATTGTGTCTTGCTTGTCTCTTCGTAGTGTGTGTATGTGTGTGTGCATCTCTATGCTTCTCACCTTCACTCTCACTTCATCTCACATTCACGATCTTCATATCACTCCTATCTCTTCCGCGGGTTGACATTAAGGAGGTGGAGCTTCTTAATGTGGTTCTCACCATTGTGCTAGAGCAACAAAGATATGTCTGAGCTTTGGGATGTATTGTCTTCTTTCTTGCAAATGAGCACATAAATTGTCCACATATACTTCTAAGCTCTTTCGCAAAAACTCTTTGAAGACATGACACATGAGCCTTTGGAATATGGCAAGTGCATTTGTAAGCACAAATGGCATTACACAAAATGCCAAGATTCCCCAATCTGTGGCAAAGGCTATTTTGTGTTGATCTTCTGGGGCAATGGCTACTTGGTTGTAACCTAAAAATCCATCAAGGAAGTTATAAACTTCCTTTCCTGCAACATGCTCGAGTAAATGTTTGGTGATTGGAAGTTGATAGCTATCTCTGATCATAGCGACATTAACTCTTTTAAGGTTAATACACACCCACAACTTTCCATTCTTCTTGGGCACCACTACAATGGGGGACACCCATTTAGTATGCTCAATCTCATAGATAAATCTAGCTTCAATTGGTCTGTCGATTTCATCTTTTATTTTGGCTACATAAGTATCATTATATGTGTAGGGCTTCTATTTGGTGGGCTTGGCATCCACCATCATGGGGATTGTATGAGAGCATATTGCTAGGTCTACCCCCTTCAAGTCTCTATAGGTCCATGCAAACACATCCCTATATTCCCTTAATAAAGTTACAAGATCTAATTCTTCTTTTGCACTTAGGTCTTCTCCTATGTACGTACATCGCTCTTCGTTCTCTTCAATGGTTACTATAATTTTTTTGGTCTTTTCCTATTATCATTTGCTCTCCTGTGATGGTCTCTCTCTTAGGCATTCATACCAAAATTTTTGATATGCAACTTTATATTTTTTGAAAATTTTTGGTACTTCGAACAATGAATCCTCCTCTGCTTGGCTTAGTGCTTTTCTTTTCTTTTTCTTTTAACTACCTTCACCTTCCTCCCTTGAATTTATAGTTTTAATGCTTGTGAGAGGTTCTTCTTCTTTTTGGGTAAATACTCCTATATTTTCTAGATAGTTCTCCTCTTAGTCAAAGAAACTATTTAATGTGTTAATGTGGCGGATTAATTATAACGGGAACCAGACTGCTCATGGGTTCTTGGGATGGTCAGGGGTCTGTAATACAGAGGCCCTATATATATTTTCCTAGTCACTTTGTTACTGTAATGACTTCTTCATTAACTTAATCTGACAATTTCGACGATTTAACTTCTAATCTCCACAACCAGTACGCAATAGAACACAATATTCACTGCAACCAAAATACGTGAGTTCTTAATGCCAACTAACATGCTATCACTATTAATCTTATACTTCACCAATGACTCACAGAATGTCAACACAGCACCACATTTATTCAATACCGAACATAAACAAAGTAGAATAGTACAAGAATGTAGATAAACTGCACTGGAATCAATCCACAGGCACACTGCCCAGACGCATAGTCTGGCAACACTCTGCCTCTCTCTTCCACGCGCCTCTTCTATTATCAAAAGGTTACAACGATTGCACTACATCCTTTCAATGTGCATCTTTTCCCAATTATAGTTTCTACTAAATATAATTACATTCCTTTCTGACCGCCTAACACTGGCATGCATGGTGTACTCGAACGCAGAAGGTTAATTTACAAAAGCTAAGAGTCATCAATGATGCCCTGTATATACATGGTTTGTGCTAGTTTAAATGTACGGGAGATTTTCTGCTTCAATGATTCTAGAAGTTCTTGTAGGATATGGGGTTCTACTAAATGAGCGTCAATCCACACAGAGCTAGAAGCAATTACTTGCGACAACAAAATTTCATTGTGATTCTCCAAAAATGCTTCTTGCAAATAAAAATCATTGGCCATAGCTGAACTCTGCGTATTTTGCTTTTGCTATTTTTGCATCAATTCTTGATAATCGATCCTGCTGGATGCGGAGTTGTTTCTCCCTGCGTTCCAACTCTTTCTGCTGAAATTGCATAGTCCTAAAGAAATCCTGGCATTCTTCTTTGATAGATTCAATTTCCTTCTTTAACTTTACGGTTCATCCAATTTCTGCATCCAAAATTAGGCCTTTATGAAATAACTCTTTGATAACCTTCTTTAGTTCTGCTTTTGCTTGTAACGCTCTCTCAGCCAGCACTTCATAAGCCTGTTCTACCGCGATGAACATGGTGTGAGTGGTATATAACTCAGAACCTAAAGCGTGCATGGCATCCTCCTTATCCATCATTGCCTATTTGAGTTGAGCAATCTCTGCATCTCGAGCCGCAATAATATCATCTTTTTCTGCCACCTATCCCTATAAAATTGTAATCTGATCCTATAATAGATTGGCATCTGCTTTGATGGCCAGAATCTCTTCTTGGAGTGGCGTGATGTCTGCTTCCAACAAGTCTACCTTTGCTTGATATTCAGTACGGAGGGATTGATGAGCATCATGTAGCTGATTAGGGAGTTGCTTAGATAGGTGGAGGAGAAAATCACCTATTTGGGCTAATTGGGCAAAGGAATCGGGTACTATAAAGGTTGATATAGGTCGAGAGGGGTTGACAGAAACTGTGGTAGAAGAGGAAGGGGGGGAGTAATCAGGAGAAGAGGGAATAGGTTGAGAATGAGAAACGGCCATCGAATGATGAGATGAGGGAGGAGGACTAGGCGGTAATGACACCTTAGATGGGGGAAAGGGGAGGTGTCACTATAGGTTCGATATGGGTACCTTGAGTCGTAGTTTTTTATGAGGAAGGATGCACAGTGGAGGTCACCGCATCAAGTTGAGCATCTTGGTGAAGGAGAGACTCCTCATTCTGTGTTTGCTCCGTTTGGTTAAGAGTGTCCGCTACTATGTCCGGTGCTTTATCAGTAGTCTCCTACTATTGTTGATCAACTATGTCAAGAGGTTGAACGTCTTCCATGACAGTCTCCTTATCAGTTTGACCCTTAGGGGATGGTGGGGTAGAAAAAACCTGCATAGAGGAAGCTGTGTCCTGCAGAAGTGCGGTAGCGGACGAGGCTTGTGCGTGACTCTGTGAGGGACTGATTTTTCTATGTTTTCCCCAAAAGAATTACAGAAGATTGTCATTATCATCATCAACACCCATGACTCGCTCTGATTCTTCACGAAAGAGGAGGGTGTTTGTCGGAGGAGGCTGAACAGGTTGAACAGCAGGAAAGAAAAAAGAGAGAAGATGAGGAAGATGAGTCCGAGGGATATCACCTTTGGCTATTGGTCATGTGATCGCCTGACATTCATGGTGGACTCGTCGGAAGAAGAATAAGACCCAGTTACCTGATTCTCGGGTAGCAACGTCAATCATGGAGTAAAATGGTCGAGATATCCCATACGTGCATTTCTGTAGGTTGAGAGCAGCAACCAAAAATTGAAGTGCAAAGCTTTCCGGTTCAGGTTGGCAAAGTATAGCGAACTCGTTAGAAGATTGGCGAGGAAATAACTGCTTCATCGTCGCCATAGGAAGCAGAGGGACATCCACACTTCCATCTTGAGGTAGATGGAATCCTTCAGCCATAGTACTCAGAGTAACAACGACAAGTGGATTGAGGCAGATAATTGGCCAACATGTCTCTGTCTAGGGGGTATCGGATATAGCGGCAATGAATTGAGTGAAGTAGGGATGGCATTTGATCGAATGCCAAGGTAACTCGACTAATGCCAATAACCCACGGGCACGCAAGAAATCACTCAAGTCGAGAGATAAACTGGCACGAAAGGTGGTAATATTGGCTAGAGCTTCCATGGTGGTTGACATAAGATGAATGCGCAACAGTATAACAAAGAGTACACAGAGCGCAAGTACACAATAGCGAAAAAGAGGATGAAGATCTTGGTTAGGTAAGAACGCAGAATGGGAGCGCAGGTAGAAAACAAAATCATCACCAATGGAGGGAAACATGCATGCATAATGATGACATTCATGCATTAAGGAATTCCCAAACGTGGAGTGTGGCAGCTAATCATGGATAATTAATCAAAATGGGAAGTTTACGGTCAGACGATCAACCAAAACGTGCATAATGTAAACAGTGGTCAAGATTCAAAACAAACATATTTCAAAACATTCACAACACATCCAACCGGAAAGGAAAGGACTCTCCAGGTAATAACTTATGGTCCAATGCCACCCGTAAACTAGGTACCACCAATTCCATAGGTGCAATTGCCTCCAGACCATATGCCAATTTAAAAGGTGTACTGTCAATCGCAACTTTATAAGTAGTGCGGTAAGCCCATAGGACCGAAGGAAGGAATTGATCCCAATGCTACAGACATTCTAGCACAAGTTTCTTTAGCATGTTAAGAAGGGTTTTATTGGTACTTTCAGATAGTCCATTACCACAAGGATAGTAAGGGGAGCTAAATTTATGGACAATCTTCAGGGTGCGGGTAAGCACTTGCATTAAGGTATTTGCAAAATGTGTACCTTGATCAGAAACAATCTCCAAGGGAAGACCGTAGCGAGGAAAAACATCACTCATCAAACATTTGACAACCACCCACACAATTGCGGACCGTAAATCCCAAGCTTCAGCCCATCGAGTAGCATAGTTTGTGCAAGTAAGTATATATCGATGATTGGTAACCATAGCAGGAGGCGTAATGGGGCCAATGAAATCCAAGCCCCACTTTTGAAAAGGCTCAAGGGGAGGGAAAGACTGAAGGGGAAAATGATGCCGTTGTAAAGGTTGCCACGATCGTTGGCAAGCATCACACTATTGGACATGAGTAGCAATGTCACGCTACATAGTAGGCCACCATAATCCACTTTGCAGAATTTTCCGATATGTAAGATCTACTGAAAAATGGCCACCGGATGGAGCAGAATGAGCCATTGAAATGACCGAAGAAACTTCATGTGGTGGAATACAACGTAAAAGTGCACCAAATGGATCCATATAATACAATTGTCCCACAATTATCCAAAATCAACGACTATACATGGCTAGTTTATGACAAGCAGAAGTGGAAGTATTAGTCGGGGAACATCCACTGGTTAGAAAAATCATAAGGGTATCATAGTACGATGTTGCTATAGAGAGCACTTGGGAATCATCCGGAACCGAATTAGTCGCATAGATAACGGGAGTGGTATCATCAATACCACCAGGGAGTTCACCGAAATCAAGCCGAGATAGAAAATCAGCAAGAGCATGCGCTGACCCCAGACAATGGTCAACTTCATAATCAAATTCTTGCAGCAACAACACCCACCTGGCTAATCTGCCCCCCAAATGTTGCTGGCGGATAAGATAAACCAGAGCCGCATGATCCACATGAAAGGTAAATGGACATCCCAATAAATAGTTCCAAAATTTTTTCACCAAATAAACCAAACCCAGACATTCATGTTCAGTTATAGAATAATTCTGTTCAGCAGCAACTAATCGTCGACTAGCATAATAAATAGGGCAAAACCACTTGTCCTATTGCTACATTAACACACTGCCGATTTCTATGTCAGATGCATCCACAAAAAAATGGAATGGGAGTTGCCAGTTCCGTGCTTGCAGAATAGGAGCTTGTGTTAAGAGTGTTTTCAGACGATCAAATGAAAGTTGGCACTCCTCAGTCCACACAAATTGTCGAGGATTGCTAGTAATCAGCCGTTTCAGTGGTATAGCCACATGAGCGAGCCACCGAAGATGGCATCCATGCCAGCGTCTTTGTCCAAGGAATCGCATAACTTCCTTTGGTGTTGTAGGGGCAGGTGCATTCAACACTGCTTTCACTTTATCAGGATCCACTTGAATGCCTTGTTGCGAAATAATATGACCAAGCAATTTTCCACAAGAAACTAAAAAGACTGATTTGTTGGGATTGAAGCACAACCAAAACTCCCGACACTTAGCAAAGCAGCAATGTAGGTGATAGAGGTGAGCCAATGCGTCACCAGATAATGAAAAATCATCCAGATACACCCGCATAAACGTAGTTAAGTAGGGAGAAAAGATTTCCTGCATGCATCATTGAAAGGTATTGGGAAGACCAAACCACATCACCGTACAAGCATTGCGAAGACCAAACCACATCACCGTACAAGCATTGTGAAGACAAAACCACATCACCGTACAAGCATATACGCCCCAATTCGTAATAAACGCAGTCTTTGGAATGTCCATTTCAGCCATGCGCACTTGATTATAGCCACTATAACCATCCAAAAAGGAATACATTTCGCGTCCAGCAACATCATCTAGCATCATGTCCAAAAAGGGAAGTGGAGAGGGATCAGGCACTATCGCCGCATTCAACTTCCAGTAATCTATGCAGATACGCAATTGCTTGTTTTTCTTTGGGACAATGACAATAGGAGAGATCCATTCAGCATGCTCAATGGGAACAATGAAGCCTACTTTCAACAGGCGATCCAATTCAGCTTTCACTTGAGTAGCATAGTTGGGATTCATTTGGTAACTAGGTTGTTTAATTGGCCCCGCATCCGATTTCAGCATCACACGGTGTTGATATATGCGAGGATCCAATCCTTTCATATCGCGATAATCCCACGCGAATACATCAGCGAATTCTTCCAGCAATTGTAGTAAATCATTTTGAAAAGTTTCCGATAGCCCAGCCTTAAGCTTAACCGACCGTGGATTAGCCTCATTTCCCAAATTACAAGTGATTAGTTGATCTTTGGATACATAAAACTATCGGGGCATGGAGATATCCTCAGATGGATGGAATAATTGTTGTAGATTCATGGCATTCAAGACCTAATCTGTCACTAGATCCACTCCTTCGATAAGCAAAACTACCGTACAAGCGGTCAAGGTCCAATTATCCACAATGGCTTGTAAATCAACTGTAGCCAGTGCTAGCAAATCCTGGTTAGCATTTAGGAAAGCTTCTTCTTCATCATCTGAAAGTCCATCCAACATATGCACGGGTTCGGCCACATAAGGTCGAGCATGAAGGTCACAAGGCTTCATCTCGTCCAAGGGTACCACATATTTCCGATGATTGCTTTTGAAAATAAGTCCATGTGCAAACCAATCTTGTAACACTTTTGCTTGTTTCAACCAGGGCCTCCTGAATAGTAAGTTGTAATCTAGACTTGATTCAAGTAATTCCAAAACAACAAAAGTCATTTTGAACACTGCTCTCTGAAGGGTAATGGTTATATCATGCACCAAACCCACTGGATGTACCCTAGATTGATCAACCATTCTTACAAAAAACTGGACGGGTTCAATCTGAGTCCACCCTAACCTTTTACAAAGTGTGATTGTAGCAATATTCACACTGGAGCCTCTGTCAATTAATACTTGAGTAATTTTGTGGTTTTTATACCATACCATAATTAAAGGAACAACATGGTCCACCGTAGAATCAAGTTCCATCCTAATAGTTTCTATAACAGGTGTACACGAAGATCCTGGATTTAATTGTTGCTGGAATTGTTGTCGTATGCCTGGACCAAGGCTAACAATTGCCCCAACGGTATCGTAATAAATTCTTTTGATAAAATGTTCCACACAGAGTCAAGACTCGACGTACCCGGTACCGAGTCCGGTGGACTCTTCGATGACAATTTGACCGGATTCATATCTTCCGGTGGTGTATTCGGTACTGTTTGCTGGACCACCAGTACCGGATTGGGAAAACAGTTGGTTCTTGACTAGCCCACGTACTAGCTTTAGTAAAAATTCTCTATTGTTCTCGAATGCCTAGCTCAAAAATATCAGTAGTTGGTTGTAACTTCTTGCGGGACAATGTTTGAACTGTTGCTGATTGGGTATCCACTGCTAAAATATATACCATATCTGCCATTGGATGCTATCATTCTTTTCTTCTCTTATCATACTCAGTTGCTTCTTTGCAATATCTGCCGATATCGCTTTCCTATGAATCGTTGTGGATTCTTAACCTTACTCTTAGCATGTCTCCAAAGGTAACTGTTACATAGGAAAAAAATATAAGCTCGTTTCCTAATGTTACATAATTTGTTCATAGTCCAGCTAGGTAATGGTTGTAGTGTACTCAGATACTTTCCTATGTCTCCATTCATCTTTGTACTCAGACTCATGAAATTGCTCATACTCGTATATATGTGGAACATAGTCAACTAAGTTCACACTCTTTGTTAGATCACTTTCAAGATCATTATGAAATCTAGCTCTCGATAACATATCATCAACTGAATTTGACTTACCTGAAATATGAACCATCTCAGGTTTTATGAACTTAATATATGAGATCCATCTAAGCATGGCTATATCAGAAGATGAACAATTGGCTATCATTCCAATGAGAGGCAAACAATCAGTTTCAACTTTGACATTTGCACCTATGAAATATTCTTTGTCTGCTTTCAAAGCTGTTACCATACCCCATAGTTCTCGTTTGATCTGTGGATACTTTCGTTGTGTTTCATGTAAAATTTTAGCCCCAAACCTAATTGCATATCTATTCCCTTCACTATCATCTTGACTTATGACCCAACCTATACCAATAGGACTAGTATCAACAGTCAATATAATAGGTTTGTTAACAGAATAGTCTACACGCTTAAGGATGGGAGCTTCAAGCAATAATTTCTTCAATTTACGCATAGATTGAGTGTGTTTGTCAGTCCAAATAAATTTTCATTTCTTCCTCAACAAGTCATAGAGACAATCAACAACATGAGGAAAGTGTGGGATCCTACTAACATAAAAGATGCAAGCACCAAGAAATCTGCATACCTCACTCACATTGTTACATGTTTCAAAAATCTTGCTAATGGCATCAACTTTTTGTGGATATGGCTTTCGACCATAATGACCACATAAATGTCCAACGATAAGAACTTCGTTGACACCAAAAACAGATTTTTCTATGGAAAATGTGAGATGTACCTCTTCAAATCGTTGAGATATTTGTTCACAATAAGAGATATGGTCAAGAAAAAATTTAGGACATCCAGATGAATCTAAATTAATGTCCTTTAAATGTTCCTCACTCCCTTTAATTGGAATATCATCAATGAATGGCATGGTTATATGAGGGATAAAATCATGTAAGACCATATTCATAGCACTCATCATACGAGCCATTGAATTAGTCGCTCCTTGAGGTAAAGTACACATTCCTACTAAGCCTAATGGAGTTTTCATTGTGGTTATGTCACGACTATCAATTGCTAATTGGAATTGATCATATTCAGAATATAAATTACCCATTGAATAGATAGAATATCTTGAAAATGATTCAACAAAATCATCTACAATGGGTCCTCTTCCTACATTCCTCATGATGACTTTATTGACGGGTTGGAGATCTTGAATAAAACATAGTTTCCAATTCTTTTTAGGCACAATGAACCATCTATTTGAGTAAGGTGCAAAAGGTGGCTCTAAAATTCTCATGTTTATCTGCTCCTTAAGTAGTTTCATTAGCTCAAGTAAGTAAGCCTTTGGAACTGGTATAGGCTGAAGATTCCATGGAATATGTGGAATAGTAAAGATTATGATGGGTGCAACTAGCTTAGGATCTGCACAACCAATCTCATGAGGATACATAGTAAAGGCTTTTCCATGGCTACGTATGACTCTCAAATTTATCTCTCTCTATTGGCAAAAGAAAGTCATCATCTCTACCAATTTTCACCTCTTTGATTATCTCATCTGTGAATGTATGTCCTATGTTTTTCTTATATCGAAGAATTAGATCGTCTTTCACATCATTAATTTTTCGTTACTTCCTTGGGGTAATGGTTGAGCTATGGGTTCGATTTTTTTGTCTATAATTTTGTACTTTGTTTCAACTAAGGCATCATGTGTTTGGTTAAATTTTGAGCACTTGTCAACATTGAGAACATATTTGGATAAGAGCATACTCATCAACAGAAGAAAGAAGAATAATATGGGAATTAGAATTTTTTTGAAGAAATAACTCTAACTCCTCAAGAGTAGAGAAACAATGAGATGTCTCAATCACATGCTCAATGTTCTCATCATGTTCCATGATTTTGTTGATTTTATGATTTTTTTGGATTTTTTGGATAAAAGACTTGGACAATTGACTCTTATGAAGAAAATCTAATCTAGAATGTGGAAAACAAAGTGACAGACTATTATACATGTTGGTTGGTTGCTAGATGTCAAACCAGTATCCACTATTGTCCCGCTCAACAATGGATTCTATCCAAAATTTTGATCATATGTAGCTCCAAACATGAATCGAGATGCACAATCACTACAAGCATGCTCATGAACCTACATAACAATAGGTTTCTTCCTAATTGATAATCGATTCCTAGGATGATTCACTCCTACCGTCATGAATTGAAGTGATTGCATTCCATCCTTAGACTTAATTCTAGCATAGGTAGACCCATCATCCATCGCTTTAGTTTCCATACGACTCTCACAAATAAAGAGGTGAACTAAGAGAACTTCATAGGAGCAACTATCTTGAATAAAAAAGTGAAATTCTTCTATGATTCCTCCTATGGATATGGGCACACTAGCACAAGCTCCATAGAGGGTACCTACACCATTATCTGCAGTTCTCATACGCCATCCACAATCTTTATCTTTGGGCCATCGAAATTTATCATAGACTTCTCTTGAAATCACATTGATTTCGGAGCCGAAATCTACTAATGCTTTTACAGTGATAGCGTTCTTTTCATTTCCTATTTTAACATGCATCTCTGATGTACCTCTAGACCAAAATTTTCTTTTAAAGTGACTTTCACCATTGTTTTCATGATTTTCATGGTCAGGTTGTATAGGTCCTAAGAAAACTTTATTAACATTTACTTCATCATCATCAAGGTCCTCTTCATCAGATTCATCAAAGTTTAAGGCTTCATTCATAGCTTGATCTTGATCTAGAGAATCTTGCATATTAATATCTAGATTGAATGGAAACCTCTTCCTTTTAATTAGGCCGATAAAGTTATCTTTAAAAACAGGTTTCGCAATAGAGAAAACTTGTTCTAAAGACATAGTCACTTGACTCTTAAGCAAAATGTCATCCAAAATCTCCATAGGATCTATTTTTCTCTCAATTTTTGAAATCAAGATGGCTTTAGGATTTCTCTTTGGTTTCTTTGGTTTTTCGTCAGGATCTTGTTTTTGTTCATGTTCTTGTGTTTGGTCTTGAGTTTGTTTTGATTGTTCTTGTTTCTCTAAAGGCTTTGGTTCCATTTTTCTTTGCTTTGTCTTTTTACCTTTTTGATTCTCCTCTTGTTTTTGTTCATTGGGTTGTGGTTCTTGTTTTTCATCTTTGGGTTGTGATGTTTCCCCTTGCTCTATGATGGTTTCTATTCCCTCTGAGGTTTGTTTTCGAGTCACTCTTCTTTCACTAGGCTCAGTTTCATCTCTTTTTTGTTTTTCTTCTGCATTGGATATGTGAGATATACCCAAGCTGTTATTCTCCTAATCTCATCTCGTGTTCTTACTAAAGCCTCTATGCAAAAGTCAACTTCCTTTGCAGGTTTACTTGATTCTACTTCTTGTTCATCAAGAGCTTCTAGTTCCACCACTCTAGTTCCTGCATCCATTATGGTTATATTTTCATTCCTCCCTTACCATAATTTCCTTGCAAAGGTAGCCTAGATCGATAGTCACATATTTTCTTGTCTATGTCTATTACTAATCATTGCTCCTTAGGGGCTTTCAATAGCACACAATCTCTCAAAGATTGCTCTAACGAATCACACCAAGGACACCTACGAGGACCACACACAAAAACCATTTAGATTTTGAGGATTTTGATTAGCTTGTGGTGGGAAATTTTCAAATTGAGGATTTTGTTGATAAGGAATTACTTGAATAGGATAATTAGGATTTTGATAAGGCAATTGATGTATTTGAGGAGCTTGGGAAGCAACATGTGGTACTTGAGGTGCAAGAGAAGCTTCCATACTATATGGTTGATGATTTTGGAAATTTTGATTTTGAGGATTTTGAAAAGCTGTTTGAGAAGCTTGAGGATATATGTTTTGATACATTTGAGGATTTTGCACATGAGAATGAGGATTTTGCATTGAAGGATTATGCATTGGAGGAACTTGATATGCTTGAGTAGGAGCTACTTGTGGATTTTGATTGGGAGGTATAACATGTTGATTAGGCTCTTGCAAAGACATTGGGTTCATTTGATTTTGGAAAGTTTTGATGTAATTAGATTGTAAAGCATCTATAGTCTTGGCCAAATTGGATTGTGTAGCAATAAGACTTTCCATTTGCTTAGTGAGAATTTCCACTTGAGATTGTTCAACTACACTTTTCTTTGGCTCTACTTTAAAACCTTGACTAGGTTCCATCATTTGAGGAATAGGAGTAGAGTTAAAAAGCATAGCATGGGATTTTTCTCTAACTTTATCCTTAGTTTGTGGAAGGCTAACTTGAGGAAGACTAGTTTGCTCATAAATCATGGATTGTCTTTGATGTCTATGGGCTACAACCTCTACGACTTTACACACTTTTTGCCAATTGTTAGTAAGACCATAGCGCATATCTGGCTCTTCTAATTTCCATTCAACTTCCCTATGAGTTTTAGGATGAAGAAGCTTAAGAAAATTGATTACAAGCTCAGGCTCCAAAGTTATCTTATCCTCATCAAGAAGTTGTTCATAGCATCTAATATACTCATTTTGTAAGTGAGTAACGGAGCTACTAGGCTTTGGGGAATTGACCCATTGTAAGAATCCATCACAATTATGTTGGCTATAATCTTCAAGATAGAATTCTTTGAGCATCTCCTTTCTAAAGTTACTCCAAGGACGACTATCAGATTGCGTGACACGGTTTATGATAGAGCTATCAACAATTCGTTCAAAGAATGATATCAAAAGATCTTCGGGAAGATAAAAAATCATAGCTTGCTCTTCAAACAAATCTAAGTAGCTTGTAATGTTGATGTCATTAAATTTTCCCTTCTCTCTCAACATAGAAGAGGCTATTCTTTGGCCTTGTTTCTCAACAATAAGGGATTTGAATCCTTCTTCCATCTTACATGAGAAAAATATGTAACAAAGAATATGGATCACAACCTCCCAACAAGCCACGAAGCGTTTCACATCGGGTTCAAATGTGGAGGTGATCACAAGCCGGGTGGATCGGGTCCGATCACGGCACACGTAGAGTGTATGAAGCTAGTGAGTGTTGGAAGGTTTATGTGATAGAAATGTGAAGGTGAAGATGAAGTTGGGTATGGGGAGGAGAGATGTCATGATTTGATTATGAAAGGGGAACATATGGATGTATACATGATGAGATAAGCTCCTATTTTTTGACAAACTTTGCATTATTGATCTTTGACCATAAAAAAAGGCTTATCCGATGAAAAAAACTCGTGGATCCTCCTTCCTTTAAGCTTTAGTACATCTGCACCCTTGAATATGAACTCATCCTGACCGTACAACATGGTTCAATCATTGTTTGCCATGTGGTAGCCCTTGAAGCCCTCAATTTTATTATTCTAGGAAACTGCAGTGGGCTTGAAAATTGGATTTTGTGCTCTTTGAACCTTCAAATATATTTTGATGAAAGGTCTCCTTTAGGAATATGCAAAAAAAACTCCCATCTGAATCTCCCTTATACAAGTTTGACTACATTTTGAAGCTTGCAAGGTGGCATTAAGGTGTCTAGGAAGCTCTCATAGCCTTGAAAATTTGTACAAATATGTAGCCACATATGATATTTATACATGCCAAACCATATGGCTAACAAAAATTCCTATAAAAGATTTTGTAGGGTCTAAGTGGAAAAATTATGTTTTTTATAAAATGCACATGGCATATCAATGTGCTAGAAAATCCATTTACATGTGAAATTGAGGCTATAGACTGCCTTTGATAGGCTTTATAAGTATATGAAGTTTCATGTGATTTGGAGACATTGAAATTTTTGCCCTAATTTCCAAAATTTGACTAGCTTTGACCGCTACCCTGGATTTGCTTGATTTCTTCCAAAGTTTGCATGTGAACTCCCTTTGATATCTTTGATGCATCTTGGACTTCTTAGGGAATTCTGGCTACCTTCATCGAATGTGTTTCCTGTAGGCCTTCATAAGTGAGAGAGGAGAGAAAATCTCGATGATAGTGATTTCCTAGACTTTGTGCTTTTGAGAAAGTCGTGATTCCTTGCTAGAAATTCACGATTCTCTCGACTTAGTGAATTTGAGATAATTGTGATTTCCTAGACTTAGAGATTTGAGAAATTTGTGATTGTTTGCTTGGAAGATTTTAAGAAAGTCACGATTCTTTGGAGTGGATTTTGAGAGAATCGTGATTCTCTGATAAAAGCATGACTTTCTGGCTACTTGATTTGCAAAAAATCACGATTCCTTGAGAGGTCATGTTTGCTTGTTTTGACCCCCAAAAGCCTGATTGGACATACTTTCCTCATACGTAATCCGTTTGTTGTGATTTTGGGTTGGCTTGTTGTGATTTTGGGTTCATTGACCCTCACGTGGGACTAGGAAACCAAGGGGACTCCAAAGGATTTTGAGAAATACAAAGGGGGAAAAAGAGTCTTCAAAAATACTTGAATCAAACTGTTTATCAAATAAATCGAAGTTTAAGCTTGATCTAAACTTGGTACTTTTAGAGGTCCATTGAGAGCCAATCAAGGGCGTCAAAGCAAGGTGACAAGTTTGCTGCAAGTGTGGGAATGTCTGTCGGATATCCAAGTGTAATCAAGGGATAAAAACTTGAGGTTGGAATCATTCTTAACCCCCTCAGTCAATTCTTAACTAAGGCTAAATACAAGTAGTGATATTGATTAATTAGGGCTACGATACGTACAACTCAAGTCCAAGAAAACCATAATCTCTCAAATTCAACCATAGCCAAGATATTGTTGCGATAAGCCCTAAAGGAAAAGGACTTAAGTGGATTGATCACATCTCAAAGTGTGAAAAAAATTTTGAACTCCCAACAAAGATATTTTTCAGGTAAGGTTGAATCAGAGAAGTCTATATAAGAAGAAATAGTTGATTCAAAAGAACATTGTAACACGATTGTACTTTGGAAAAGTGGGACTAGTAGATGAAACTTATGAACCTTAGATTAAGTAGACACCTAGGTTGGGATAGACAAAGCATCAAATCATCTGAAGCTAGTGTCAATCACACAGCTAGGTCGTGGGCACAACGACTTAGTGGTTATCCTTATGTGGTAAGCTCAGAAACAAGTGATTCAGAAATGTCTTTTAGCATGGAAAGACCTACAAGTAACTCATGCAGTGCCTATCTACAAACACCAAAAGGTCCATATAAGACGCAGTTGGAGTATATCAGGACCAACCAATTAGGTGCATGCATCTATGAGGATGGTCTAAGGTGATCAGATGTCCAACTCAAAATCCAGATCAACCCTTTGGACTTGAACATCTAGTGGTCAAGTTTGAAGATGTTTCTTACATTGATAAGCAAGGAACCATGTACATGGTTACCAACTTACCAGATAGGACATATGAGTTTGAAAATATCATTCCCGAGAACACGATAGGAGACCTAGAGCAAGGAGACCTAGGATAAGAACCCAAAACTCCAAGAGGTAAGTCAGTCTTGACTAGAGTGATCACTACTGATTGGATCCCTTAAGACAACAAAATCATAGAACTATTCTTAAATAGAGAAATGGAGGAAGCCTTTTGGAGATTCAAGCCTGATCAACCTAACCCAATAATCACCATCTACGAATTCAAAGACCCTGAGAGACCAGCCAAAGTTGTCTATCTAGATAACACATCAGAGAGAATGTTCTTGGTAACAAAGCATGACAAACATGCATACACTTGGAAGAGTGAATTGATTTTCCCTCCACCAAGATTTAATGTTTCCCAAGGACTCTAAGGTGTAGGATCATCCAAGGCTCATGAAAACCAGAGGGAAAGAACCAGAGAGGAACCTGAAGTAGGCTTTGCAAACACTATGGGTAGAGATCGATTGAGATTTGAAAATGAAAGACCTAAAAGAGAGAGACATAGAGCACATAGGCATCAAAGAGATTATCATGAATTTCCATTGCCTAGACCTCGAGAGCACCCAAGAACCCTTAGACCCTCTCAAGTGGTCAAGACAATGAAAAATTACTTAGATGGGTCAGGAGATCCTTATGATTATGTGGCCGAGTTCAAACAAGTGTTAAGAGCTGAACAGGTTGGGGACTTGTTCACACAGTTTGAGGCATTTGGTCCGACTGTTAAGGGTACTACCTTAGCTTCGTTTCAACCCCTGAATAGTCGCAACTATCGAGAGATAGGTCAACTGCTAGAAGAATTCATTGTAGAATTTTCCAAGAGTGGCATCAAGCATAACACATCATCCTTGATCCACAACTTTAAGCAGACACCCCAAGAAACAGTGCGACTTGTAGCAAGACAGTTCAGACAATACTTAGAAAGATGCCCTATTCCAGAGTTACACACACAGACCAAACAAGCGGCTTTGTTTTTAGATGGCTTACTAAGCACAAAGTTGAGATCATATGTGTACTTGAAAGAGCCTAGAACTTCATACTTCTAGACTCTCCACTGAGATAGATGAGATAGCAAAGCACGTTGCCAAGAAGCTAGGAGTTCAAAATTGACAAAGACCAAGGTTCACCTCATTGAAGCGATGTTACAACTGTGGAGGAGACCACATGGCTAATGTTTTCCCAATGATGGCTCAACTCCGAGGAAGCCCTAATGCTCCATATTGCACTATGGAGAGAAAATACACAAGCCACATGGCTCAAGATTGTCCATACAATAGGCAGGCTGTTAGACAAAATTATCAGCAACCTTACCAGCAGGGTAAGTATCAGAATCAATACCAACAACCATATTATAGGCCACAACAACAATATCAACATCAATACCAATAGCAATATCAGGCATCATATAGGCCACAACGGGTCCCACGAAACCAACCTCCATCTCCTACCAATGTGATTCCAGTTAAATATGCAGTGGCAGAGGAAAACCGTAATAGAGCATTGGTGCCAATGACCCCTTTGGTCTCAAAAAATGACTCTCAGGCTTAGAGTTTTGACTACTCCTAAAAGAAGATAGTCCACAAGCTTATTACACAAAGTCACCTAAGCATAGTGAGACTTATCCGCATCAATATGAGGCACTACCTATGGAAACAAATTGGGAGCAAGAATACTCCAATGTCATGTATATGAATCTTAACCCCAGGCCCCAATTTAGACAAATGAGACCACAAGCCCCTAGAGAACCATGTTTTAGATGCCAGGGCGACCATTTCATTCGTGATTGTCCCCACCCACCTGCACCAAGATAAGTGTAGCTCAGTGATGAGTAGCACCTCCTTTGATGTCAATCCGGGAAGATGTGAGGATGGTATGAAGACCTCGAGCAAGTGGCGGCACAAGTGCGTGAGTGAGAAGCACACAAATATGCACACACATACACACACACGCGCACACACGACAAGACAAAGAGTGAGAATCAATGGAGTTCTTAGATTACTTTCCAAAAGCTCTTACAAGTTTGTTTCAATTACAGTCTAACCCAAAAATGAGCTCTCTAGCTCTTTTTATAGTTTTTGACTAGCTTTGGCCCTGTTCAGACCTAGTGTCCGGCCTAGTTAAAAATTAGGTTCCAGGGCTTATTTGAAGGCTCAAACGAGATCTAAAAAATACGAAAATTGACAGGTAGATACTTCTAAAGCTCCTCAAGCTCAAGGACTCCTTGGCTTGCACAAAATGGAGCTACAAAAATATGAAATGGTATTTACAATGGTGTTTAGTGATGAGAATCACTTTTAATTGGTGTAAGGGTTTTGAAAAACTAAAGGGTTGCCTTAGTGCTAGATCTGCGTGAATGCTCATACGTGCTTTACGTGCTTCTTCCTGAAGAAAATTATTGGCCTATTTGCCAGATCTTCGTTGACTCCCTTGTCTGCTTGTGCCTTCTCTCCCTTCTGACTCTCTTCTTTGACTGCCATGCCTCGTTAGTCCTTCAGTTCCTTGTCCGCTGCTAACACCCCCCCCTCTCTCGCGTCTGTCGTCCCTGACAGACCCTTGTTGTGTGGGTTTTTGGATGTAGTACTCAACGACATCCTGCGCTAAGTGATGTTCAGCAATCCTCAATCCTTTGGCCAAATCTGTGAGTAGAGCATCCCAATCTACCGGCCCGGGAACCTCTGGATGTGGTATACGTAGCTTTTCGGAATGGAGAGCTTGTTCCACTGCAAACAACTGCAAGAGATGGGATGGTCTGGGAATGAATATCTCGGAGTGATATTCCCAGAATCCCGTGACAAACATCTCTTCAAACGTTTGTTTGAAGCAGGCCGGTAGATATTTGATGCGAGCGTGCCATGCATACACAACATTAATCGATGGGGTTGTGCTCATGTCGTATACAAGGTCCTGATTACCTTCATTAAATCCTAGTGCTGAGAGATGCGGTTCCTTGACATTTTTGAAGGTCCTGAAGGTGACCAACATAAGTTCGAAAATCTTCAGGCACATCTGAGTCATGACATCAGGTACATTCTTGAACCGGATCCCCCAATGTCGAATCGTCGAAATCATATATCCAATAGTAGGTGGGCCCTTCGGGGGTGCGAAGTACACATAATTGAGCCACTTCTCACATCCTTTAATCGTCAGCACTGTTTGTGTGTACTCCGGCCATGATCTCCTTCGAAATACAGGGCAATAACATGGGTTATATTTGATGTACAATGGCATGTTGTTCCATGTTCTTACCATTTCCGGGTATGTTTCAAGCAGCCGAATTCTCCAAGTCAGTTGGCGAGTATGTCCCTGCTTGGCACTTTCTGGGATGTCGTCAGGTGCAAATTGTGTGGCAGAGGTTGGTTCCCTTGAGGTGTGGTGCTTGATCTTCGCATTATAATCCGCCATTAGAACGCAAAAAGGAACATACAGGTCGTCCGATGGGCCGATCCACCTATGGTGTGAGAGATTCTTAAAATAATCGGATTTTATTACAACCTCCTCCAATTGTGACATCAATGCGATTTGGACTGCTACCCTGTCATCATGTGTCGTGGCTACTTTCTCTAACTTTTGCATCCATTCAGGTGCCTCAATTTCAATTGTGTCCATGCCCTGTTCTGTTCGCTTACCCCCGGGTGTTGGCATCGGGACATAGGGATCCTCGAATGTTTCTTCTACTTCGATTGGCACAAGATCGTCAGGCTCGGGCTCTACCAGAGGGGAGGGCTGACGCTCGTACTGCATGACCTTGCTACGTAATTCCTCAAGTTCTGCCCGGAGTTTAGTGATTTCTTCAGATGTATCTTCTGCGGTTGTGATCTTGCTGGGTGATGTCTGTCGGGTGGCCAACTGCCTTAGCAAATCATCTCTTTCTTTTTCTAAGGCGGCATGGGCCTCCATTAGATCTGCATGAGTTTCTAACACCACTTTCATATTCTCAGAGGGAATTGCCTTGAATTGCTCTGGGTCAATCTCCTGTGGGGAACCCTCCATGGCCGCCTCCAGATTTTCTTCGTTCTGTTTCTGTAATCGTTTATTCTCTTCTAGCGCTGTCGACATGTGCTTGCATAGGAGGCCCAAGTTCCGTCGAAGCTTAAGGTTTTCCGTGATCTGAGAATGTAGCAGCTCGTCCATGTGTCGTCGTTCTTCATCATCTGCTTGGGGTGGGTTGGCTACTAATTGTGCATATTGTTCCTGTAATGTCACGTGCTGCTGTTGTAGTAGCTGCTTCTGCTCTTCAAGATCCCTACATCGTGCTTGGAGATCTGCGTGGCTTCGGAAGAGCCTTGTATGTTGGTTGTCAAGGTGTTGGTAGTGTTGCTGAAGTTGGGACATGCATTGATACATATTATTAAATACATTATTAAGAGGAATGGTGGGAGAAATGGTGTCGAATGCAGAGGGGAAGGGAAAGGGAAAGGGAATTCTGGATGCAGTACTGGGGAAGGGTGAGGGGGGAGGTGGGGGAATGGGAGATTGTGGGTAAATGGGGGGTGGGAGAGGTGCAGAGGTGGGTGACACCTCCATGGATTCAAAAGTGGAGGCCGTGGTGGGAGTGACTGTGAACATGGGGATTGTGGTTGCGGTGAGAGTTGTGAACGTGTATAGAGGTGTGTGTAATTGTGAACTCCCAGGAAGTGTGATTGGAGTAGTGGGGTTTACCGTGGCTGTGGTTAGACTTATGTTTTCAGTGGAAATAGAGTATGTGGGTTGACTGATGGTTTGTGCGTCAGTGTGTGTGGTGGGTTCGGAGGTGGTGACAGTAGAGGTTACAGTGGTAGAGGGAGGTGAATGGGGCGGATGTGGGGGAGAAGGTGGCAAGGGAGGTGATGGAGGTGCACTCGATGTGTGGGCTTCCTCGGTGTCGTGAACAGTGTGTGCTGTGCCCGTGGTTGTGGGGGTGCCTTGTGGTCCTGATCCTTACATTCATTCGTTTTCCCGTTCGTGGGGGGCGTCTGCCATATCTTTTCTCTGTCCTTCGTGATTGCACTAGTGCAGTATGCACCGTTTCAGGTACTCCCAAAGCGTCCGATATCATTTCCAAGGTGGCACGGTATTGCTCGTCCACACCTTCCTCCTCCAGAATCTGGTTCATGAGGGCTTTACCTGCAGCTAATGATAGTCTGTGTTGCTCTTGAACTCGGTTCATCGTATCGTAGAGCTTCTTTAATGCGTTAGTATAGGCTGGGGCACCTTCCAGTACTTGTAGGGCTTCGTGATCATACTCTTGTTCTTCTGCTTCTGATTGTCCACCCTGTGCCTCCTCATGTGCTTCTTCTTCATCATCCACATTGACTACGTCCGATTGGCTGGGCTGGGCTTGGTCTGGGGCAGTTTGCTGTCCACTAGCTTGCTCTGCTTCAACTTCCGCATTTACAGCTTCGATGATTCTAGCAACTTCTTCATCCGTTAGATCCTCCAAAGTGAATCCATGCGGGAATTCCATATCAGTCGGTACTGGTGGAAACACAAGGTTAGGGCCATCTGTGCTATGCCTGGGTAACCTGATAGTAAATGGTTGTACTTGTCGGGGAAGTCTTGGGGTTGTTTCAGGCGTTAGGGTTGCACCGCGAGCTTGTGCACAAGGCATCTGGACAGCGCCTCTCATCTTCTTTGAGGGAGGCCCTACAGCTGACAATCTGCGTTGAAACTCCTATGCTCTGGTCCAAATGAGAGCCCTCTGCACCGGTACATCATATGCAAGACATCTATACACAATTCTTGTTAGCGCACAGCAGCCATACAGTACAGACTTTTGCTTCTTATACCATCTCTGATGAGCCATATGAATCTGGTCGATAATCCAGTGGGGCATATTGATGGTCAAATCAAAAGCATCCGCTAGGTAGAGGCTAAACCAGATCTTTTTGGGAGGCATTGTGAACCTTTCCTGCGCGGGGAATGCGAAATGTTGCATGACCATGCGTAAGTGAATGGCGATCGTAGGTGTCATCGCAACCATGTCCTTCAACTTCGTCAGATTCCTGTTCTTCATATTGTCTGGAACCATAGTCTCTTTCTCTGTTGGAATGTGCATACATTTCATGTCGAGTGCTTCTCTTACCAAGTTGATAGTCAAGCGGAAACGCTTCAGCTCGTTGCCCCTTGTGAGTGATGGGAGCACAAAGGAGCTGTATCCTTTCTTGTCTTTGCTTGGAGTGAGGGTACTAATTAAGTATGAGCACCTTAGAAAATCTGGCTTTGGTAGTTGGAACTTGAAGTAATCATAAAGCCCAGCCTTCTTCCATATCGACTTCAGTCCTTCATTATTCTGTAGCTTTTCAAACTCCCTGGTAAAGAAATGGTATCTGCCCCAACGTCCATTGAATTCTACCTCGGACTCCCACATGTATGTGCCTTCACCCAGAGGTCCAGCAACGTCACTGAACCAGTGTGAGGTTTTGCCCCCCGGCATTGTGTGACCCTGTGGAGGATTCTGAATCGGTATGGCATGTAATGCCCTTAATGCCACTGGTCTTTCCTTTAATTCCTCCTCGATCGGAAGGCTTTCAATGTCCACAACTTGGGGGCTGGTGCCTACCTGGGAGCTAGTTCCTACCGTATCTGCCATGTTACTTCTTGCTGCCTGTCTCTGTGAGAATATACAAACATGTGTTAACATTGTACAGGACAAGGGAGAACCGTTGTTGTTCCCATTACAACATTAACATGAGGGTCGGGAGAGATTAATGGGTTAGTAAGTGCTCGGTGCGAATGTGTGTGTGGTTAGGAGTTCGGAAGACCTAAGAGTTAAGTGGAATGATGTAGTGTGATAGTGATGTGGTTAGTAGGTTGTCATGGATTTACAAATGGGGTCTGGGGGTTTGTTACAAGTCTTAGGCTGCCAACTGTAGTGGATGGGTTTTGCTCTTGATTTGGTAGAGACTCTAGAGATCTTTATAGGTGTATCGGCTTGAAAATGAGGCCTTTTAGGGACCCATTTACAAGTGATTATGTTCGTGCTCATGGGCCTTGGTGTGTTCCTGAGTGTAGAAAACGAGTGGATGCCGGCTGTGCGAGTGAATGGGTCACCCTGTATAGGATGTGGCCTTGGCATGGCTATTTGCGCCCGCAAACAAGCCTTAGGCACCCAAATTTGTCTTGATTGTGGGCTGGCCTTCATCGACTTCTTGGGCACCCAAATAGACTTCATGTTAGCAGAAGTACTTCTGAAAGACTTCTTATTAGTGTCGTGTTGTTGGTTACTAATAAGAGGCTTTGCCCGTGTGGTTGGCTTGAGTACAACCGGGTGTTCGCCTTTCCGCACCCACACTTGTTTCATTAGCTGAGACATTTTGCTGCGCAGGTACTTTTGATCTCCGACATAGGTAGTACTCTGCTTCTTCTGCCTTTGATCCACCTTTGGTTGCTGCCTCCCTCTGGCCTTTGGAAAAGAAGGGAGTTCCGTTGTGGTTCTAACTCCTTTTTTGAGATCTTCATTCTTCTGCATCACATAGCCTTGGACAAGAACAGCATGGTCAACTTCATGTGCACCCCTGGAGGGACCAGGAGTCTGTGCCTTTCCTAGTTCCTTGAGTGCTCCATTATTTAACTCCATAGTAATTCTAGTCTGCTTCACCCATACCTGAAGAAGTCCACTTCTTAGGTTTAAGTTGACTGCTTGGTCATAAATCCAGTCTTGACCCAAGACAAGAGGTTCAGTGAGGTCCTCATCTTGACATACTAGCACTTTAACTGTCATTGCCTCATCATGAATATAGAGGGGAAGTTCCGCCTCACCCATGCAAGGGGTTTCCACGCCTCCCAATCCTATGAGATATGCTTCTACAGGATTGACAGTTAACTGCAACTCTTGACAGTAAGACACTCTAACAGCACTAGTGGCTGCACCTGAGTCAATCAAGGCTCTTACGGTCCTTGCACTCTTTCCTTGTCCTATATCTAGGGTTATGAAAGGACGTCGATCAATTATCCTATGCGAGCTTGTTCCTGCGACTTCACACATTGCCATATGATATCCTTGATCTGCATAGTCATTTGTTCTAGGCTGATCTCTACCTTGCCTTCGTAATCTCATCCTTCTGATGCGTTCTAAAGCTTCTGCTTGAGCTTCTTCTCGAATTCGCTTTTCTTCCTCTTTGCGTTTCTTAGCAGTGTTGAGTCGGCTGAGCATTTCCTCCGTGAGGGGTTCCTGATACAACTTGACTCTGCAACCGCTAATGTAATTTGGGAGAACATCACCCTCTAATGTGGCCAGTTGTACTGCTCCACTCGTGGAGATCCTATTGATGATCATAGGTCCGTAGCCTCTCTTTTCTAGCTTCCTTGCGTGTTGTTTCAGTGTATAGACTAAAACTAGATCTCCTGCTTTCAAGCCCTTATCCTTCACATGGGCATCAAAGTATGCCTTCTGTCTCTTCTTGGCTGCATATATTCCTACAGCAGGTCTCAGTCTTGTTTCCCCTAATCGTTCAAGGTCAAAGATCCTAGAGGAGAGCTCATGACCTGTCCATTCGTGCTCTTGTGCTACTCTCAATGTAGGAATCAAGAAGTCCAAGGGTAGCACAGCGTTTTGGCCAAATACCATCTGAAAGGGGGTGGCTTGGAGTACTGTTTTGTAGGCAACTCGGTATGCCCAAACAGCATGGTGTAGCTATTTGTCCCAATCAGAGCGTTTCGTGTTCACTAATTTAGTCAGTACATTGCATAAGATCTTATTGGTGCTCTCAGCTTGTCCATTAGCTTGAGGGTGATAGGGGGCAGACTTCTTGTGTATTACCAAGAATTCTTGGAGTAGGTTTTCAATCACTTCGTTCAAGAAATGAGTGCCTCTATCACTTACAAGTTCGATAGGTAGCCCATATCTTGTGAATACATTCTCAAACAAGAATTTAGCAGTTGTCTGAGCGTCATTCTTTGTCATGGCTTTTACCTCTACCCACTTAGTTAGATAGTCTGTTGCAACAATGATGTACTCTGCGTGAGAACCCTTAGCTGGGGGATTAATAGGACCTACGAAGTCTATTCCCCATTTAGAGAATGCACGTCCACCCATCATAGGTTTCAGTGGCATCTCATCTTTGCGTATAGGATACTGAGTCCTCTGACAGACATCACACCGTTTCACATAGGTATGCGCATCCATGTGAAGGGTCGGCCACCAGAAGCCCGCAAATAGTATTGCCTTGATCACCCGATCTGGTCCAAAGTGTCCTCCTGCTACACCTTGATGAGCAGTTTCCAAGATCTTAAGATATTCACTCTCATGGACACATAACCTCAGGTAACCATCTTTACCACGCTTATATAGATTATCACCAATGAGTGAGTAATCTTGGGCTTCTTGTTCTAAACTCCTTTTCCTAGCCAAGGTCATATCTGGAGGGAATGCTTTCGTCCTCAGGAAGGATACTAGTGGTTCACTCCAATCTGGCACTATAGACACTTGATAAAGAGTGGCGTGTTCCACAGGTGGTTTAGTGTAGCAGATTGGGCATTCCTTGCACAACTTTTGGACATCAGCTTCCATAGTTGGCCAATGTACTCCGAGTCTCCTTAGCGTTTGTAAGGTTCGTTGCTTTGAATGGTGTTGCTCTAATGCACCTACATGTGCTAATTGCAACCATTTATTGTACTCGTCCTCTTCCACACAACAAGCCAAGATTCCTTGATCTGTGTGCTTGTACATACTTCCAGCCATGATGTGGTACTTTTGGGCTTTTACAACCTCTCTATTCCGTGTGTTTACTACTGGATGGTTAGGCCCGTATGTCAATACTGGTACCAATGGCTTAGCCCACTGCGGCACCACTTCCAAATTAAACAAGTAAGCATCAGGAAGATCATCCGACACTCCTTGTGGGGCTTCTCCCGATGTGAGCCTAGAGAGATGATCTGCTCTTAAATGAGTCCTCCCTTTTCTCACCACTACCTCAAAGTCATATTCCATGAGCAAGAGAAACCATCTCACTAATCTTCCTGTATTGCATGGCTTGTTTACGAGGTATAGCAATGCCTGATGATCAGTAAAAAATTTAAACTTATTTGCAAGCAAATAGTGTCTAAATTTCTTAACTGCATATACCATGCCTAAACCTTCTCGCTCTGTAGTGGTGTAATTCCGTTCAGCTGCATTCAATTGTCTACTGGCGTAGGCAATTGGAAGATCCATATTACCTTCACCAGTAGGTTGTGCAAGCACACATCCAATGGCATAATTGGATGCATCCACGTGAACATGGAATGGCTTATTCCAATCTGGTGTGGTCAAGATTGGTGCTGAACATAATCTTCATTTAAGCTCCTGGAAGGAATTCTCACATTCATCCGTCCACTCAAAGTTAGTCAGCAGTCCGTACATGGGCTTTGCAATGACAGCATACATGTGTATAAATCGTCGGTAATAACCACAATGCCCCATGAAAGCTTGTACTTCCTTGACATTCTTTGGCCTAGGTAGCTCTGCTATAGCTCTCACTTTCTCTTTGTCAGTAGATATGCCATTCTTTGACACTATGTGTCCTAGAATCTTGCCTTGCCTTACCATAAAAACGCACTTTTCTGGGTTCAGGCAGACTTGATATTCTCTACATTTGTCAAAGATTTGCCTGAGTTCGGGGATATGGGTTTGCCTAATATTCGAATGAGCACAAAGATCATCAACATAGACCTCTAAATTCTTCCTCGGGAACTCCTTAAACACATGGCACATCAGCCTCTGGAAGGTAGCTGGTGCATTGGTAAGCCCAAATGGCATTACTCTAAAGGCAAAAATGCCCCATTCAGTGGCAAAGGCAGTCTTATGTTGATCCTCTGGAGCTATGGCTACTTGATTGTAGCTCGAAAATCCATCAAGGAAGCTGTACACTTCCTTGCCTGCTACTCTTTCTAAGAGATGCTCTGTGATAGGAAGCGGATAGTTATCCCGAATTGTGGCCGCATTAACCTTTTTCAGGTTAATGCATACGCGCAGCTTTCCATTTTTCTTGGGCACAACTACGATGGGGGATACCCACTCAGTGTGCTCAATTTCATAGATAAATCCAGCTTCAACCAATCTATCTATCTCTTCTTTGATCTTAGCAGCGTAATTATCGTTATATGTGTAGGGTTTTTGCTTAGAGGGTTTAGCATCTGAGGTCATGGGAATGGTGTGTGAGCATATGTCAGGGTCAACACCTTTCAAATCCTTGTAACTCCAAGTGAACACATCTCTGTATTCTCTTAGCAAGGCAATTAACGCATGCTCTTCTTCCTCTGTTAGGTCATGGCCTATGTATGTGCATCTCTCCTCTCCTTCTTCTAGGGCCACCACTATTTTCTTGGTGGTTTCTTTGTTATCATAGGCCTCTCCTGATTGTGCCTCTCGTTTCGGCATTCTGATCATGACTCTCCTGTCATCTATCTCATATTTCTTAAAATTTTCCGGGACCTCAAACAAAGATTCTTCCTCTTCTGGTGAGGCTTCTCTCTTCTTTTGTTTCTTTCCTTCTTCCTTCGGGGTCACATGTGTTGCTAATCTTACATCATTTGTAATCTCTCCATGCCTCTGGGGTTGAAATTCTACTTCATGGAAGTATTCTTCATCTGATGCAAATGGTGGGTCCATAATGATTGACTCTAGATCGGAGTCACTTGCATCCTCAAATGCATCAGGGCTAGGTTCGCATTCTTCTAGAACTGCCTCCCCCATGATTGGCTCTATGGAGAAGACTGAAATGTCATAGCCATCCTCATCACAGTGAGGTGTCCATTGTTCTTCATTGATGGCTACATCCATGGTTGCTAAAATTTCTGCCCAGCCGTGAGGTTCGAATTCCTCATCAGGAAAGACTACAGGTGCATAGGCTGGGTCTTGAATGGGTCTATGAGTTTCGTTTGCACCTATTTCTCTGGCCTTTTCTCTCTTCTCTTCCTCTACTGCTACTTTGCACATCCATAAGTGGGTGTCTTCATGCATCCATGAGGATCCTGAGCCTATGGAATGCACGGATTCCGTATCATCTTTGGCTCTATGGATGGGATTCCATTGGATGGGAGGGACATCTCTATGAGAGTAATCTTTGAGATTCACTTTGGTCGTAACACCTAAGTGCTGCAGGTACAAAGAATTAGTTCCCCAATCCTGTACCACTTGCAACTGTCGCATAAATGGTCTTCCCAAAATCATCTCATAGGCATGATTCTTGCTAAAATCACATATAGCAAAGCTATGCTCAAACTCAACACCACATGTGGTGAGAGTTATGCCTTCTAGCAATCCCAAGGGCCTCTCTATATGACCATCGGCCATTTGCAATTTCATCCTCGTGGGTCTGAGTACTGGCTTGCCCCAACACTTCCATAAGGAGGTGGTAGCGATAGCAACTCCTGCACCTGAGTCTAAAATGGCCTTGGTGGTATGTCCTTGATAGGTGATGGGCAGGTAGGTGTTTCCTTCTTCCCCTTCACACATTTCTCCTATCTTGTCCAATGGTATTTCTGGCACTGTCTTCTGGGATCCTACCCAAGAACGTGGTTTTGCAACTTCAGTTACTTGACTGGCTACATATTTCCGCGCTTTTGGTCTATCCTTAGGCAGTTCTTCCAAAGTGAGATCGCGCTGCACCTTGGTGTTCTTTACTACCTCCGTGCTCCTAGGTATGACTGAGTCGTCGTTTCTTACCATGACTGTGGGTGTTCTCATACACGTGGACTTTGCTTCCCATGGGCCTGTGAAGTGGGGTAGCTCTTGTATGGAATTAGACTCAAAGTCCAATTTCTCGTGAGACTGAGTACTCTCATGTTCCCCGTAAATAGATGGGATGTCTTGTGGGAATTGGTCGTGTGCTTCATCCACAAGTTCAAAGGGAGGGGCGACTTCACTTTCGTTATCCCATTTGTCTTCTTGAATCTCTCGTAGGAAGTCTGGTGCAAACCGATTCATAGAAGAAGAAGTGTCTGGCTCCGTAGAATTAGGCATATAAGCAACCTGGGAAGGAGGGCTTATTCTATCGTTGGCTCTCTCCTCGTTCTCATAGATGGCTGGAGCACAAGCTTCCTGGGGAGGATTACTTATTCTATTACTTTTCTGAGCAGGCTCATACGCTCCCTGAGAAGGAATGTAGGCAACCTGTGGAGGTACGTAAGCTTTCGAGGGGGGCTCATCTGCCTTTTGGGGGGGAAGATAAGCTTCTTGAGGAGGCACATGGGCTTCCTGAAGAGGCTGGCTTATCCGTTCTCTTGCCCTTTCCTTTCTTTGAGGGGCAGGTTCCTTTTCTGATTGTGCAATTAACCTCTCTATTCTTTCTAGCAGTCCATCAAAGTGTAACTGCGTCTTAGCTGAGCTAGAGATGTTAAAGAGACGGCTAGCTTCGAACATGGCTTGAGCCAATTCCACCATCTTAGCACAAATTTTAGTTCGTTCAAGCTCTAGCTCGGCTCTAGGGTAGCACTTTTCATGATCGGTTATGGTTGGCCCTTCTTGGATTCTGGCCTGATATGCTTTAAGCATCATATTAAGGTCTTCGGGAGTGGGATCTGCTAAGACTGATCCTACTCTAGGGGGTGGTGGGTTTAGGTGAGGCGGGTTGGAAGGTGGCTGGTCGGATGGTGATGGGAATGGTGGTGGTGGGGTAGTGTGAGAGGGAGTTTGAGTTGTGAGTTCGGTTATTCTGGCTCTTGTTTCTCTTACGCTTTCCTCAAGTTCACTCATCTTTTTAGCCCATTGTCTTTTCATTCTTTCCCGACTATCTTTCCAAGCTCTAGTCCTTTTCTTGGTTATGCTCTCAGTTTCACTAGCCTTTGGGCCCTTTTCCTGGCTTGCCCCTTGGTTTTGCTGCAATGCCTGAGCTCTAGTGACTACCTGTAAGGGTGCAGTGGAAGTGACACTTCCTGTGGAATCTACCACTAACCCAACAACGTTGATAGGAGTGATTTTTGGCATATTATTGGGGTTCTTTGGGCAATCTCGTAAGAGATGCTCCTTCCCACATTCTTGGCAAAAGCCCTGTATCGTCACTGACTGGGGTTGTGTAGGTGGTGGCAAGGGGCAATCAGGAATGAGGTGATCACCTTGGCATCTGTAGCATGGTCCTCTAGGGAACGGGGGTCTTACCTGCCTAGGTTGAGGTCTAGGGTTGGGGTTTGCATACATGACGTTTGTATAATCTGACTCCCAACTAGGTTCATTTGGCTCTTCATTGTAATAGGACTCACCATGCTCTGGAGACTGCATGTAGTACGCCTGGGGACTATCAACATGTGTAGAATCAAAGCTATGGTCACTCGGGTCACTTTCAGAAATCAAGGGTGTCACAGGGACTATAGCTCTATTCAGGTTTTCTTCTGCAACAGCATACTTTACCGGAATCACATTAGCTGGGGCAGGGGGTTGTTGTGCTAACACTGGCTGAGGCCTTTGTTGGTTTTGATATTGTGGTTGATAATTTTGTTGTGGCCTAGTGTACTGCTGTGGTGGGTATTGACTCTGGTATCTGCCTTGTTGAGGGTACGGCTGAGGGTAGGGTTGCCTAACTGCCTGCTTGTTGTATGGGCAATCTTGCGCGGTGTGATTGGTGTATCTCCGTTCTATGGTGCAGTACTGGCTACTAGGATTAACTTGGGGTTGAGCCATAATGGGACATACATTCGCCATGTGGTCGCCGCCACAAGTATAGCACCTTTTCACAGGGACAAACCTTGGGATTTGTTTGCTAGTTACACCTAATTTCTGAGCTACTTTCTCTGCAAGTTCCTCAATTGATGTGGATTGCGTGGAAGAGAGACTAGAGGCACTATCTGAATCTTTGTATATCTTGGAAAGCTCTAACTCCTCCCCTAGGTTATCCTCAATGTCAATACACATGCGTACACACTCTTCTATGGTCCTAGGGTCCTTCAAGTACACATATGATCTTAATTTGGTACTTAGCAATCCATCCAAGAATAAAGCCACTTGCTTGGCTGGTGTGGGTAACTCCGAAACAGGGCATCTTTCAAGATATTGCCTAAATCTCCTTCCTGCAAGTCTCACGGTCTCTTGCGGGGTTTGCTTGAAGCTGTGAATCAGCGAGGAGGTATTATGCCTTATGCCACTCTTAGAGAATTCAATAATGAAAGCCTCTAGGAGCTGGTCTATGCTCCTGAACTGCCTCTCATTTAGTGGCTGAAACCATGTCAGGGCAATGTTCCTAAGGGTCAGACCAAAGGCATTGTACTGCGTGAATAGATCCTCCACTTGTTCAGCTCTCAAGACTTGCCTAAACTCAGCCACATGATCGTATGGATCTCCAGTGCCATCGAAGTAGTTCTTCATGGACTTAACTAGCTGAGTCGGTCTCAAAGTCCTTGTGTGCTCTCTAGGTCGTGGTAGAGGGAACTCATCCACATTTCTTTGATTCCTGTGAGCTCTGAGTATCTCAGGTTCTACTCTATTCGTTTCCGTCCTCGTTCTTTCTCTACCCACTGGGTTAGCAAAGCTGACTTCTGGTCTATCTCTACTTCTGTCTCTTTGCATTCCATGAGCTTGGGATTTTCCAGCTCCAAGGTGACCATAGGATACATTCGATCTTGGTTGGGGAAAAACGAATTCACCCTTCCAAGTGTAAGCATGCCTATCATGTTCTGTCACCACAAAGATCCTCTAAGTAGGTCACTCTACCTGGGCTATCAGGATCCTTAAACTCATAGATCATGTTTGTTCCTATATCAGTTGGCTGATCAGATTTGTACCTCCAAAAGGCTTCGTCAGTTTCTCAATTGAGGAGCAACTCTATGCTCTTATTATCTTGGGGAATCCACTCTGGTGTTATAATCCTAGTGAGAACCGATTTGCCTCGGGGGGTTCTAGGTTCTACACCCATGTTTCCTTGTTCCAAGTCACCTAAGTCCGCCTCTGAGATTACATTCCCGAATTCATCTGTCCTGTCTGGGTGACTGGTGACTACGTATATGGTTCCTTCTTTGTCCAGGTATGCACCGTTTTCAAACTTGACTGCTGGGTGCTCTAATCCTATGGATTGGTCAGGGTTTTTAATCTGGACCACGGATCTTCCTAGGCCGTCCTCATAGATGCTAGCACCTAATCGGTTGGTCCTAAGGTATTCCAACTGCGTTTTGTAAGGGCCTTCTACCCTGTACAAGTAAGGCACTCCTGAACTTCCCGTAGGTCTGTCCATGCCTTGAGACATCTCTGACTCACTGGTCTCAGAGCTAGGGTAGTACGAGTGGTGGCTCAACTGCTGGGCCCAAGACCTAGCAGTGTGGTTAACACTAGCCTCTGAAGACCTAAGGCTTTGTCTCTCCCTTACTAGATGTCGTCCTGATCTAAGGTTCATATGCCTATCTAAGTAGCCCAATTCTTTGCCCAGAGTACAACCTTGTTGCTGGTTACTTTATATTAGTCGCTTAGTTCTTTTTAGTTATTTCTCGTGTTTAAGGTCTTGTCTGATTTTACGTCGTCAGGAATACTTGAATGTTCTTCGTGCTTTCAGGTTGATCGTTCCACGTTAGGTTCTTTTCCTTTATGTTATCGACAGTACAGAGATTAGGTTTTTAGCTTGAACTTGAGTTTTTAGGTAGTCTTCAACTTGATACTTGCCTATCGTCGCCCTGACTTACTCCTACCTCTAGTCGTTCTTAGCCTAAACTATGAATTGACAGAGGGGGTTAAAAGTTTCCAACCTTTTGTTTCCTGCTTGGTTGCCCTTGAGTGCCCAGGAAGTGTGTTCCCAAGCTTGCACTTACACTTGCTTAGAACACCTTTCGAAGCTCTCAATAGATCTGTAAGAGTTCCAAAGCTAGCTTTAAGATTTAAATTCTAAAGACAGAACCAATGATTTTCATTCCTGTAGCACAAACACTAACTTGCATAGTGATTTTTAAGAAAACAATTCTAAAGACCCCTGACTTTGATCCCCCTGCGTATGGTCAACTTCAAATTACCCTATCTGATAATCCATGCATTATCTTTAAAAAAAACAGTTGAGGGCGTGTAGTGTATGCCACGAGCTTTCCAACAAGCCCAAGAGCTCAAAAAATGGATTTCGTATGAAAAGGTTATGACTGTTCAGGGTTTAGGGGGTTAAGACAGGATTCAATCTGGCTGACAGATCCTAGGATTTTCTCCCAAATCTCAAGTGTAGGAACCTCCAGAAATGCTAATGGATTGACTATTTTGCCCCAAAATTATCCCCAATTTTGAACAAAAACAAACCCTAATTTTTGGCCGAAAAGCCTGTCAATCGCGATCGACAGGTCTGTCAATCGCGATTGACAGAGGTGCCCGTCGGGCCTGTCAGTCGCGATCGAGAGTGTCAATCGTGGCTGTCAATCGCGATCGACGGTATCAATCACGATCGACACGTTTTCCGGATTTTTCGTCGAAATTTCAGTCAATCGGGGGCCTATCAGTCGAGATGGACACGTGGCTACGCGTCAAAGTCAATCAGTCGTTGAATTTCAGTCGATCGCGATCGACGGTGTCAATCGCGACTGATAGAAGTGTCGGTCGTGGCTGTCGATCGCGATCGACGGTATCAATAGCGATTGACAGGGTCCTACGTGGCAGTCTGTCGGTCGTGAAGTCTGTCGGTCGCGATCGACAGAGTCTCTCGGTCGCGATTGACAGGGTCTGTCGGTCGCGATTGACAGAGGCTGTCGGTCGCGATTGACAAAAAATCACGGAATTTTTCTACTGTTTTATGTGATTTGGGAAGTGCTCATCATGCTTGTGCTAGTGGTGAACTTTGTTTTACCAAATGATCGAATTTTCTGTCGATCGCGATCGACAGAGGCTGGCGACTGCGAGACAGATTCGACGAGTTTCGTACCTGCGCAGGGAGCTGGGGATGGTGATTCAGCAAGATCCTGCAAAAAGCTCAAGAAACATGCAAGAAAACACACACGCAATATCGCTCTCTCGCTCTCTCTCACAAGTGAAATGAGGGAAATGAGGTGGGAAAGGTGATATGATCAAAAAACTGAAATTTTTGCGATGATGATGATGGAGATGAAGATGGTGAAGGAAAAACAAGAAAATAGGTGAAAGTGAAGAAAATACCTACAACTCCAACGCGTCAACTCTACGTCTTACCATCACACGCTCGTCCTCAAAATTCGATCCCCGGCAACGGCGCCAAAATTTGGTGTAGCTCAGTGATGAGTAGCACCTCCTTTAATGTCAATCCGGGAAGATGTGAGGATGGTATGAAGACCTCGAGCAAGTGGCGGCACAAGTGAGTGAGTGAGAAGCACACAAATATGCACACACATACACACACACGCGCACACACGACAAGACAAAGAGTGAGAATCAATGGAGTTCTTAGATTACTTTCCAAAAGCTCTTACAAGTTTGTTTCAATTACAGTCTAACCCAAAAATGAGCTCTCTAGCTCTTTTTATAGTTTTTGACTAGCTTTGGCCCTGTTCAGACCTAGTGTCCGGCCTAGTTAAAAATTAGGTTCCAGGGCTTATTTGAAGGCTCAAACGAGATCTAAAAAATACGAAAATTGGCAGGTAGATACTTCTAAAGCTCCTCAAGCTCAAGGACTCCTTGGCTTGCACAAAATGGAGCTACAAAAATATGAAATGGTATTTACAATGGTGTTTAGTGATGAGAATCACTTTTAATTGGTGTAAGGGTTTTGAAAAACTAAAGGGTTGCCTTAGTGCTAGATCTGCGTGAATGCTCATACGTGCTTTACGTGCTTCTTCCTGAAGAAAATATTGGCCTATTTGCCAGATCTTCGTTGACTCCCTTGTCTGCTTGTGCCTTCTCTCCCTTCTGACTCTCTTCTCTGACTGCCATGCCTCGTTAGTCCTTCAGTTCCTTGTCCGCTGCTAACAATAAGGATAGAACATCACAATACAAGGCTTTTCTCCCGAGTGCGATAAAGAACATCTTTGGAGAGATTGTCCTAGGAAACCCTCTAGTGCACCCAATGTTACACCGATTAATGTGGTAGGCTTAATGGTGGATTCAAGTTCAAGTAGCAGTAATGTGGCTCCTATACAGGTAGTCACTAGGGCACAAGCCTTAGAACAGGTTAAACCAGTTGAACAATCATAGTCAAGTGAATCAGGAGAGCCTAGTAAGAGCAAAACAAGGACTTGGAAGGACACCAGAGAGAAGGCGAATTGTAAATGGGCTAGAAATTTATTCGAATTAGAAGAAATCTTGAAAGATGCAAAAACAAAAATAGCAGACGTTGCATCCCAAAACCCCTCACATGATGAAACTCCATCCACTCCACTTCATTCCACCCCACCTCATTATTAATAGACCGCAACCAGGGTCTATTCTCACAGATCCAACTCCAGAAGGCTTGGACATGATGTTCAAGGCCTACCAGGCTCGACTTCAAGCAGGGCCAACCATTGCAAACCTAGACAAGAGTTACCCTAGAGACGATTTAGAGATTAAACGAACAAAAATGTGCATGAAAATGGTAGAACTAGCTCAAGCTATGCTTGAGACCAGTCAATTGTTCAATCAAACAAATTCTATCAAATCGGGTTTGCATTTCCAAGGCTTACTAGAAAAATTAGAGCAGTTGGTAGACAAGCCACAAGTTTCTTTACCTCCATAGGCTCAACCAGCTGTTGAAAGAGGAAGCTCACCACCAATGGAAGGTTATATTGCTGATTCCATGGATGATGAAACACCTCTTTCAATTGAACAGTACACTCAGGAGCTTTTGCAAGAAATACAAGAAGATAAATGGACCAAGGAGAAGGGTAATCACCCTCCTATTCTTGAAATTGATGATTTTCATTATCAATTTCCCCAAGACATTCCATCTATTTACGGAGATCTGGTAGAGCAACAAGAAGACGAAAGATTAGATTTTGAATCTAATTCTTTACAAGAGTTGCGACAATTCATAGGCCCATGGGAATCTAAATCTCGTCATATCAGAGCTCCCACAATACTAATATGAAATAAGACTCAGTGGTTCCTAGAAACACTGAAGTCATGAAGAACACTAAGGTTCAATGTCATCTCACCTTAGAAGAGCTACTCAAAGTAAAACTTGAGTTGTGGAAACATGTGGCGAATTAGGTTCCAGAACTTAGTTCCAATATGTCAAAAGCACGCTCTAAACAAAAATTCTCAAAGATACCTGTAGAAAAAATAGGAGTCATGAGTGAAGGTGAAGAAGGTAATACCTATCTTTCAATCACCTACCAAGGTTACACAACCAAATCTATCTTAGATTTAGGTCTTGGTGTTGCAATTGTGACCATCTCCTTGTGGAAGCAATGGGGTAGACCCACATTAAGACCAACTAGAATGAAGCTTCAAATGGCTGATGGCCATATTGAAAGCCTTCTAGGATTGCTAGAAGGGATAACTCTAGGATTGCTTCAAATGGCTGATGTTCATGTGTGAGCCCTTGATAGAAGAGTGTGACCCTAGCGGTGTCATATAAGAGGAGGAGGATGACAATGATCTAGGTCCATTATGATGGATACTTACTTGGACTCAGAGGAGCACTATCGAGAAGATACATGAGTATTTACTCAAAAAGAAGAAGAACCTCTCACAAGCATTAAAATGATAAATTCAAGGGATGAAAGTGAAGGTAGTGAAAAGAAAAAGAAAAGAAAAGTAGTGAAACAAGAAGAGGAGGAATCATTGTTTGAAGTACCAGAGAATTTCAGGAAATATGAAGTGGAAGATAGGAAAATTTTGGTACGAATGCCTAAGAGAGAGGCCATCACAGGAGAAACATATGATAATAAGGAAAAGACCAAAAAAATTGTAGTAAACATTGAAGAGAACAAAGAGCGAAGTACGTACATAGGAGAAGAGCTAAGTGGAGAAGAAGAAATAGAGCTTGTAGCCTTATTAAGGGAATATAGGGATGTGTTTGCATGGACCTATAAAGACTTAAAGGAAGTAGATCTGCTCTCATACGATTCCCATGACGGCTGATGCCAAGCCCACCAAACACAAGCCCTACACATATAATGACACTTATGCAGCCAAAATAAAAGAAGAAATTGATAGGTTGATTGAAGCTAGATTTATCTATGGATTGAGCATACTAAATGTGTGTCTCCCATTGTAGTGGTGCCCAAGAAGAATGGGAAGTTGCGAGTGTGTATTAACCTTAAAAACGTTAATGCCACTATGATTAGAGATAGTTATCCACTTCCAGTCACTGAACATTTATTGGAGTGTGTTGCAGGCAAGGAAGATTATAGATTCCTTGATGGATTTTCAAGTTACAATCAATTATCCATCACCCCAAAAGATCAACACAAAATGGCTTTTTTCACAGAGTAGGGAATCTTTGCATTCCGTGTGATGCCATTTGGGCTCACCAATGCAGCTGCAACATTCCAAAGGCTCATGTTGTCACAAGGAAGGAGATAAGGAAGAGAGCTCACACACACACTCTCACTCTCAAGGAGAATCACACACACAGATTGAAGCAAGGAAGAATGATCTTCTTCTTCTATTACATAAAAGGAATGTACAAGAATGACCTAAAAACAAGAATACAACCAGAGCAATATATAAAGACCAGTACATAAGGAAAAACCTAATGTCTGCGAATGAGTGAGCTGGCAAGAAACAAATGTGCCATCACTCTCGATAGATAAATCTAATAAAGCTCAATGAAGTATCCCTGACATATACGAGCGTGACCACTATACATGTCAGAGAAACGAAAAACTGGTACGTGTCATCCTGGATCATCACATGTTGAGCTTGATATCTCAACACTCCCCCTCAAGCTCAACGCCATATCTTGTAATCCAAGCATCTTCTGAAACTTCTCAAACTTCTCAGCTCCAAGTGCTTTGGTGAAAATATCAGCAACCTGCTCATCTGTTCTCACATAAACAAGATCAATATCACCTGCTAATACCTTCTCTCTGATGAAGTGATAATGTACCTCGATATGCTTTGTTCTAGCATGGAAAACAGGGTTCCGTGCTAACTGTATGCTGCTAAGATTATCACAATAGATAGTGATAGGCTTTTGCACTTCCACACCTAAATCTGTAAGTAACATCTTCAGCCATGATGCCTCACATGCTCCCATTGCAGCACTTCTATACTCAGCCTCTGTACTCGACAAAGCAACAGTAGGTTGCTTCTTATTGCTCCATGTAATAGATGCACCTCCAAGTGAGAAAAGAAAGCCACTAGTAGATCTTCTATCTGGAGTACTACCAGCACAATCTGCATCGATGTATCCATGAACTTGAAAATCTACACCAGCTTCATAAAACAATGCATAATCCAAAGTAGCACTCACATAACGTAGAGTGCGCCTCAGAGCATCCAAATGTGGCTTCCTGGTAACCTGCATAAACTGACTTTCAAGTCCAACAGTATAACTTAGATCAGGCCTTGTAATTGTGAGATATATAAGACTTCCCACAATTTTCCTGTACATAGTAGCATTTTCCAATGCTTCACCTGATGTAGTATCCAATTTCAAATTCTAATCTAATGGCATAGAAATTGGCTTACAATCAGCCATACCATACTTCTGCAGCATATTCAAGGCATATTGCCTTTGCGACATCCATATACATGTTTCTGTATGTATAAACTCAATGCCCAAGAAATAGCGCAGCACACCAAGATCTTTCATGTCGAATTCCTGCATAAGAAGTTTCTTTACCTCTTTGATGCTTTCTTCATTATCACCACCTACAATCAGATCATCAACATAAATAGCCACAATAGTGATGCCATCATCAGCCTTCCTTGCATATAGTGAGTGATCTGCATCACACATACAGAACCCAATGCTGGTTAAGTAATCAGCAATCCTTGCATGCCATGCACGAGGGGCTTGCTTCAGCCCATACAAAGCCTTTTGCAACCTGCAAACATATTCTGGATGCTTTGAATCTTCATATCCTTGTGGCTGGTCCATATATACTTCTTCTTGTAACTCACCATGTAGGAAAGCATTCTTCACATCCATCTGATGCAAAGTCCATCCTTTTGTTGTAGCTAATGCAACAAGTGTTCTGAGAGTAGACATTTTAGCTACAGGGCTGAATGTTTCCTCATAATCAATGCCATATGTCTATGCATAACCTTTATCCACCAATCGTGCTTTAAACTTGCTTATGCTACCATCAGCATTATGCTTTACCTTGTAAACCCATTTGCAGCCTATGGATTTCTTTCCTTGCGGCAATGGAACCAGCTTCCATGTATCATTTCCATAAAGTGCAGCCATCTCGTCATCCATAGCTTTTTCCCAATTTGCATTACCAATTGCATCTTCAAAACAAGAAGGTTCAGCATCTTGTATTACCTTTGTCATGTAGGCACAATGGCGAGCCATGTAACTATCATATGTCAATCGTTGCACTGAATTACACATCCTCCCAGATCTTCTTGGTCCTGGGTCACTTCTTCGTGTATCATCTGCATGTGCCCTTCTTACTCCTGGAGTCTTCACAGAGGGCAATCCAAGTTCCTCATCAAGACTCATTTCTGAACTGCTTGAATCTCCATCAACGTCTTCAAAACCTGCACCTGTTTTACTACCAGCAGAAAGCTTTTCTTTACCTTTGTTGGATGTATTTGATGAATTTGCTCGATTGAAATTTCCATGCAATCTTCCACTCCATGGATTTGAGTTGGAACTATTGCTTGGTGATGCATCCGGTCCACTCAAAACTTGAGATTCTGCATTATATTTTTTAGCATTTTCTTTGTCATTTGGTTCAAGATTCAGTCCTTCTTTGGCATCTGCATAGAAGCTTGACATTTCATCAAATACCACATCTCTGCTCACCTTCACCTGTCGTGTGAGTGGGTTATAACATTTGTACCCCTTTTGCTCAAGGGAATATCCAATGAAGACACATTTTTCTGCTTTTGGATCAAGCTTCGTCCTTAACTCATCTGGAACATGTACATATGCAATACAGCCAAAAACTTTCAGATGTGGTAAGTTTGGCTTTTTACCTGTAAACTTCTCTTCAGGTGTAACTTGATGTACAACAGCAGTTGGAGTTCTGTTCATGATGTATACAGCAGTATGCACAGCTTCTGCCCAATAACAATGAGGCATATTCTTCTCAGCCATCAAGGCTCTTGCTATTTCTGCAATATGTCTTTTTTTGCGTTCAACAACACCATTCTATTGTGGTGTGTACCTGCATGAAAACTGACACCGAATTCCATGATTTTTTAGAAAACTGCTGAACTCATTTGACATGTATTCACCTCCTCCATCAGATCTTAATGTTTGAATGTACTTCCCTGTCTGCTTTTCCACCATAACTTTAAAATTCTGGAAGTGAGTAAACACCTCGCTCTTCTCTTTCATGAAATATACCCATACTTTGCATGTATGGTCATCAATGAAAGTAACATAAAACCTGCAACCGCCCATAGATGTGGTCTTTGCTGGACCCCAAACATTTGTATGTACTACTTCTAGTACATTCTCACTAACATGCTTGTCATGTGGAAATGATGCTCTCGATTGTTTACCGAATTGACATGCTGCACATACCTTTTGCATTTCTGCAACTTTGAAATTTGGTAGTCCATGGACAATCTCCTTTGACTGCATCAGTTTCAGCCTTTGCAAGTTTGCATGTCCAATCTGTTTGTGCCATATCTCTATATCTGCAATAACTCCTGCACCTTTTGCAAACATGGCTGCATTCATTTCACGAATCTTCACACTTAAGGTGAACATCCTACCCACTTTGTTTCCTTTGGCAACCAATCGTCCATCCTGCTTGTACTCTTCTACATATAATCCATCAGCATTGAACCTGACTTGTAATCCCTGGTCAACCATTTGTCCAACAGAAACCAGATTCTTCGTTATATTTGGAACATGCAGCACATCAGCGAGATGTTTTACCTTTCCGTCCTCCATAGACAATGGTATGTTTCCTGTATGATCAATAGGATGCGATGTGTCATCACCTGTTTCAACATATCCAGGAACTGGCATTTTTTGCAAACTACTAAACCATTCTGCATGACTGGTCATGTGATTTGAAGCACCTGAATCAACATACCAGACATTATCATTCGATTTTGAAACACCAGCAGACATCGTATTCATCATGTGATGTTGAACCATAAACAGCTTCTCAGAATCATCTGCACTTGTGGATGCATAGTTGTTTTGCTGCCTTCTGTTATTTTGATTCTTTAACCTGCAATCACGTTCAAAGTGTCCAGGTTTACCACAATTCCAGCATCCTTTACTATCATTACTTGAATCATTTCTTTGGAAATTTCTGCGACCTCTTTGGCTCCCCCTGCCTCGAAACTGTCCTCTTCCTCCTGCATGATTCTGTTGTTGACCTTGGTCTTGGTTACTGTTTCCTCTTCCACTTCCAAAACCTCTACCTCTGCCTCTTCCTCTGCCAGAGTAGAATACCTGCTCAGAACTGGGCTTTCCTTGGGAGTTTGAATCCTCACCAAGATTCTTTTCTTCAATAATCAGCATAGAGACCAAATCAGAAAAATTCGGAATATTTTCCCTCGTCTGTATAGAAGTTCTGAACTGCTTATATGCAGCTCCTAAACCACGAAGGCACACTTCCACCTTATCATCATCATCTACATTCACGCCAATAGATGCAAGTGACTTACATATGCTTTTGATTTTTAGAGTGTCGTCACTTATCGACATGCTCTTTTTCTCCAATGTATGCAACTCGTTCTTGATTTCCGTGCCTTTGTATTGGTCTCGTACAAAGTGACCAAGCTGTTCCAAGCCTCTTTTGGAGTCTTGGCATCCTGTATGTGTCCAATCATGCTATCCTGTATGCTAACAGATAGCCAATATATTACCTTTCGTGCTCCTTGATTCCATTCCTCATATGCTCTTAACTATTCTGCAGTCCGATTCCTTTCTGGTAACTGCGGAGCATTTTCATTCTCTCCTTTGATATACTTCCAGTAGCCTTTTCCCATCAGGAAATTCGCCATTTTGAATCTCCAAGCCTGGAAGTTGTTCTTGTCTAGCTTATCGCTCATAAGCTGACTCATTCCATCTGCGTTTGCCATTTCTGCAACAATTCACAACACCGCAACACACTACAAGCAGCCTTCTGCTTGAACACTGTCGCACTATGATGTGAGAGTTCGATCTCCGAAAAACACAGTTTTCGTGTATCAACAGTACACGAAATCACTTGAAATTCTAAACCTGGAATATATGAGTGTCGCCGAACACAATGCAAGTTATAGTTTCTGAAACTGACCTAGTTTTCTGTGGGCCCCACCTTGCGGGCTCGAAACGGAGGTCGAGATGGCTCTGAAACGTAGGCCGTTTGTGAAATCGTGTTTTCTCCACACCTTGCCGCGTAGTCTTCACCGTCACCTTCTCCACGAGCTCTCTATAGCCACGCTGGCTCTGATACCATGTCATGAAGAAGGAGATAAAGAAGAGAGCTCACACACACACTCTCACTCTCAAGGAGAAGCACACACACAGATTGAGGCAAGGAAGAATGATCTTCTTCTTCTTCTTCTATTACATAAAAAAGAATGACCTAAAAACAAGAATACAACCAGAGCAATATATAAAGACCAGTACATAAGGAAAAACCTAATGTCCGCGAATGAGTGAGCTGGCAAGAAACAAATGTGCCATCACTCTCGGTAGATAAATCTAATAAAGCTCAATGAAGTATCCCTGACATATACCGGCGTGACCACTATACATGTCTGAGAAACGAAAAACTGGTACGTGTCATCCTCGATCATCACATGTTGAGCTTGATATCTCAACACATGTGTCATGTCTTCAAAGAGTTCTCGCGAAAGAGCTTAGAAGTTTATGTGGATGATTTATGTGCTCATTCCCAAGAAGGAAGACTCCACATCCCTAAGCTCAGGTAGATCTTCAACAAGTGTAGAGAGTACTGAGTATGTATGAACCTAGAAAAGTGTGTGTTCATGGTACGACAAGGTAAAATCTTAGGTCACATTGTTTCTAAGAACGGAATATAAACAGATGAGGACAAAGTTAGAGCCATAGCAGGGTTGCTGAGGCCAAGGAATGTTAAAGAGGTACAAGCCTTTATGGGCATTGTGGATATTACCGTAGGTTTATCCACATGTATGCGATCATAGCACAACCTCTTTATGCTTTGTTGACAAAATTTGAGTGGAATGATGAATGCAAAAAATCCTTCAATGAATTGAAGAGACGTCTGTGCACAGCACCAATACTGACCACTCCTGATTGGAATAAGCCATTCCATGTCCATGTGGATGCATCCAATCATGCAATAGGTGTTGATATATTTAGGTAGTGATGTGTGTGAACACACTAGGACCGCCGGGGCACTTTTTCCCTCTTTAGGAGGTTTTTTTCCCTCGGCTTGTATATATGCCTATTGCCCTAATGGGCTACTTATCTTTGTACATTCTCTAGTAATACATTCATGATTGTGTGTTTGTGCTCCAAGCTTCTTCTTCTTTGCCTCTTTAGCAGCCAGTTTTGGACAATTCTTTATGATATGATCATTTCCTTTATAGTACTTGCAAAACAATTTCTGCTTTTCTGATTTCTTCTCATCTTTATCCTGGTTCTTCGATTGTGCAGTATTTGCAGATTTTTGCTTACTAGTAGAAGAGCAAAACAAGGACTTGGAAGGACACCAGAGAGAAGGCGAATTGTAAATGGGCTAGAAATTTATTCGAATTAGAAGAAATCTTGAAAGATGCACAAACAAAAATAGCAGACATTGCATCCCAAAACCCCTCACATGATGAAACTCCATCCACTCCACTTCATTCCACCCCACCTCATTATTAATAGACCGCAACCAGGGTCTATTCTCGCAGATCCAAATCCAAAAGGCTTGGACATGATGTTCAAGGCCTACCAGGCTCGACTTCAAGCAAGGCCAACCATTGCAAACCTAGACAAGAGTTACCCTAGAGAAGATTTAGAGATTAAACGAACAAAATTGTGCATGAAAATGGTAGAACTAGCTCAAGCTATGCTTGAGACCAGTCAATTGTTCAATCAAACAAATTCTATCAAATCGGGTTTGCATTTCCAAGGCTTACTAGAAAAATTAGAGCAGTTGGTAAACAAGCCACAAGTTTCTTTACCTCCATAGGCTCAACCAGCTGTTGAAAGAGGAAGCTCACCACCAATGGAAGGTTATATTGCTGATTCCATGGATGATGAAACACCTCTTTCAATTGAACAATACACTCAAGAGCTTTTGCAGGAAATACAAGAATAGAAATGGACCAAGGAGCAGGGTAATCCCCTTCCTATTCTTGAAATTGATGATTTTCATTATCAATTTCCCCAAGACATTCCATCTATTTACGGAGATCTGGTAGAGCAACAAGAAGATGAAAGATTAGATTTTGAATCTAATTCTTTACAAGAGTTGCGACAATTCATAGGCCCATGGGAATCTAAATCTCTTCATATCAGAGCTCCCACAATACTAATATGAAATAAGACTCAGTGGTTCCTAGAAACACTGAAGTCATGAAGAACACTAAGGTTCAGTGTCATCTCACCTTAGAAGAGCTAATCAAAGTAAAACTTGAGTTGTGGAAACATGTGGCGAATTAGGTTCCAGAACTTGGTTCCAATATGTCAAAAGCACACTCTAAACAAAAATTCTCAAAGATACCTGTAGAAAAAATAGGAGTCATGAGTGAAGGTGAAGAAGGTAATACCTATCTTTCAATCACCTACCAAGGTTACACAACCAAATCTATCTTAGATTTAGGTGTTGGTGTTGCAATTGTGACCATCTCCTTGTGGAAGCAATGGGGTAGACCCACATTAAGACCAACTAGAATGAAGCTTCAAATGGCTGATGGCCATATTGAAAGCCTTCTAGGATTGCTAGAAGGGATAACTCTAGGATTGCTTCAAATGGCTGATGTTCATGTGTGAGCCCTTGATAGAAGAGTGTGACCCTAGCGGTGTCATATAAGAAGAGGAGGATGAAAATGATCTAGGTCCATTATGATGGATACTTACTTGGACTCAGAGGAGCACTATCGAGAAGATACATGAGTATTTACTCAAAAAGAAGAAGAACCTCTCACAAGTATTAAAATGATAAATTCAAGGGATGAAAGTGAAGGTAGTGAAAAGAAAAAGAAAAGAAAAGTAGTGAAACAAGAAGAGGAGGAATCATTGTTTGAAGTACCAGAGAATTTCAGGAAATATGAAGTGGAAGATAGGAAAATTTTGGTACGAATGCCTAAGAGAGAGGCCATCACAGGAGAAACATATGATAATAAGGAAAAGACCAAAAAAATTGTAGTAAACATTGAAGAGAACAAAGAGCGAAGTACGTACATAGGAGAAGAGCTAAGTGGAGAAGAAGAAATAGAGCTTGTAGCCTTATTAAGGGAATATAGGGATGTGTTTGCATGGACCTATAAAGACTTAAAGGAAGTAGATCTGCTCTCATACGATTCCCATGACGGCTGATGCCAAGCCCACCAAACACAAGCCCTACACATATAATGACACTTATGCAGCCAAAATAAAAGAAGAAATTGATAGGTTGATTGAAGCTAGATTTATCTATGGATTGAGCATACTAAATGTGTGTCTCCCATTGTAGTGGTGCCCAAGAAGAATGGGAAGTTGCGAGTGTGTATTAACCTTAAAAATGTTAATGCCACAATGATTAGAGATAGTTATCCACTTCCAGTCACTGAACATTTATTGGAGTGTGTTGCAGGCAAGGAAGATTATAGATTCCTTGATGGATTTTCAAGTTACAATCAATTATCAATCACCCCAAAAGATCAACACAAAATGGCTTTTTTCACAGAGTAGGGAATCTTTGCATTCTGTGTGATGCCATTTGGGCTCACCAATGCAGCTGCAACATTCCAAAGGCTCATGTTGTCACGAGGAAGGAGATAAGGAAGAGAGCTCACACACACTCTCACTCTCAAGGAGAATCACACACACAAATTGAGGCAATGAAGAATGATCTTCTTCTTCTTCTTCTATTACATAAAAGGAATGTACAAGAATGACCTAAAAACAAGAATACAACCAGAGCAATATATAAAGACTAGTACATAAGGAAAAACCTAATGTCCGCAAATGAGTGAGCTGGCAAGAAACAAATGTGCCATCACTCTTGGTAGATAAATCTAATAAAGCTCAATGAAGTATCCCTGACATATACGGGCGTGACCACTATACATATCAGAGAAACAAAAAACTGGTACGTGTCATCCTGGATCATCACATGTTGAGCTTGATATCTCAACACTCCCCCTCAAGCTCAACGCCATATCTTGTATTCCAAGCATCTTCCGAAACTTCTTCAACTTCTCAGCTCCAAGTGCTTTGGTGAAAATATCAGCAACCTGCTCATGTGTTCTCACATAAACAAGATCAATATCACCTGCTAATACCTTCTCTCTGATGAAGTGATAATGTACCTCGATATGCTTTGTTCTAGCATGGAAAACAGAGTTCCGTGCTAACTGTATGCTGCTAAGATTATCACAATAGATAGTGATAGGCTTTTGCACTTCCACACCTAAATCTACAAGTAACATCTCCAGCCATGATGCCTCACATGCTCCTATTGCAGCACTTCTATACTCAGCCTTTGTACTCGACAAAGCAACAGTAGGTTGCTTCTTACTGCTCCATGTAATAGCTGCACCTCCAAGTGAGAAAAGAAAGCCACAAGTAGATCTTCTATCTGGAGTACTACCAGCCCAATCTGCATCGGTGTATCCATGAACTTGAAAATCTACACCAGCGTCATAAAACAATGCATAATCCAAAGTAGCACTCACATAACGTAGAGTGCACCTCAGAGCATCCAAATGTGGCTTCCTGGGAACCTGCATAAACTGAATTTCAAGTCCAACAGTATAACTTAGATCAAGCCTTGTAATTGTGAGATATATAAGACTTCCCACAATTTTCCTCTACATAGTAGCATTTTCCAATGCTTCACCTGATGTAGTATCCAATTTCAAATTCTAATCTAATGGTATAGAAATTGGCTTACAATCAGCCATACCATACTTCTGCAGCATATTCAAGGCATATTGACTTTGCGACATCCATATACTTGTTTCTATATGTATAAACTCAATGCCCAAGAAATAGCGCAACACACCAAGATCTTTCATGTCGAATTCTTGCATAAGAAGTTTCTTTACCTCTTTGATGCTTTCTTCATTATCACCACCTACAATCAGGTCATCAACATAAATAGCCACAATAGTGATGCCATCATCAGCCTTCCTTGCATATAGTGAGTGATCTGCATCACACATAGAGAACCCAATGTTGGTTAAGTAATCAACAATCCTTGCATGCCATGCACGAGGGGCTTGCTTCAGCCCATACAAAGCCTTTTGCAACCTGCAAACATATTCTGGATGCTTTGAATCTTCATATCCTTGTGGCTGGTCCATATATACTTCTTCTTGTAACTCACCATGTAGGAAAGCATTCTTCACATCCATCTGATGCAAAGTCCATCCTTTTGCTGTAGCTAATGCAACAAGTGTTCTGACAGTAGACATTTTAGCTACAAGGCTGAATGTTTCCTCATAATCAATGCCATATGTCTCTGCATAACCATTAGCTACCAATCGTGCTTTAAACTTGCTTATGCTACCATCAACATTATGCTTTACCTTGTAAACCCATTTGCAGCCTATGCATTTCTTTCCTTGCGGCAATGGAACCAGCTTCCATGTATCATTTCCATAAAGTGCAGCCATCTCCTCATCCATAGCTTTTTCCCAATCTGCATTACCAATTGCATTTTCAAAACAAGAAGGTTCAACATCTTGTATTACCTTTGTCATGTAGGCACAATGGCGAGCCATGTAACTATCATATGTCAATTGTTGCACTGAATTACGCATCCTCCCAGATCTTCTTGGTCCTGGGTCACTTCTTCTTGTATCATCTGCATATGCCCTTCTTACTCCTGGAGTCTTCACAGAGGGCAATCCAAGTTCCTCATCAAGACTCGTTTCTAAACTGCTTGAATCTCCATCAACGTCTCCAAAACCTGCACCTGTTTTACTACCAGCAGAAAGCTTTTCTTTACCTTTCTTGGATGTATTTGATGAATTTGTTGGACTGAAATTTCCATGCAATCTTCCACTCCATGGATTTGAGTTGGAACTATTGCTTGGTGATGCATCCGGTCCACTCAAAACTTGAGATTCTGCACTAGATTTTTCAGCATTTTCTTTGTCATTTGGTTCAAGATTCAGTCCTTCTTTGGCATCAACATAGAAGCTTGACATTTCATCAAATACCACATCTCTGCTCACCTTCACCTGTCGTGTGAGTGGGTTATAACATTTGTACCCCTTTTGCTCAAGGGAATATCCAATGAAGACACATTTTTCTGCTTTTGGATCAAGCTTCGTCCTTAACTCATCTGGAACATGTACATATGCAATACAGCCAAAAACTTTCAGATGTGGTAAGTTTGGCTTTTTACCTGTAAACTTCTCTTCAGGTGTAACTTGATATACAACAGCAGTTGGAGTTCTGTTCATGATGTATACAGCAGTATGCACAGCTTCTGCCCAATAACAATGAGACATATTCTTCTCAGCCATCAAGGCTCTTGCTATTTCTGTAATATGTCTATTTTTGCGTTCAACAACACCATTCTATTGTGGTGTGTACCTGCATGAAAACTGACACCGAATTCCATGATTTTTTAGAAAACTGCTGAACTCATTTGACATGTATTCACCTCCTCCATCAGATCTTAATGTTTGAATGTACTTCCCTGTCTACTTTTCCACCATAACTTTAAAATTCTGGAAGTGAGTAAACACCTCACTCTTCTCTTTCATGAAATATACCCATACTTTGCATGTATGGTCATCAATGAAAGTAACATAAAACCTGCAACCGCCCATAGATGTGGTCTTTGCTGGACCCCAAACATTTGTATGTACTACTTCTAGTACATTCTCACTAACATGCTTGTCATGTGGAAATGATGCTCTTGATTGTTTACCGAATTGACATGCTGCACATACCTTTTGCATTTCTACAACTTTGAAATTTGGTAGTCCATGGACAATCTCCTTTGACTGCATCAGTTTCAGCCTTTGCAAGTTTGCATGTCCAATCCGTTTGTGCCATATCTCTATATCTGCAATAACTCCTGCACCTTTTGCAAACATGGCTGCATTCATTTCACGAATCTTCACACTTAAGGTGAACATCCTACCCACTTTGTTTCCATTGGCAACCAATCGTCCATCCTGCTTGAACTCTTCTACATATAATCCATCAGCATTGAACCTGACTTGTAATCCCTGGTCAACCATTTGTCCAACAGAAACCAGATTCTTCATTATATTTGGAACATGCAGCACATCAGCGAGATGTTTTACCTTTCCGTCCTCCATAGACAATGGTATGTTTCCTGTATGATCAATAGGATGCGATTTGTCATCACCTATTTCATCATATCCAGGAACTGGCATTTTTTGCAAACTACTAAACCATTCTGCATGACTGGTCATGTGATTTGAAGCACCTGAATCAACATACCAGACATTATCATTCGATTTTGAAACACCAGCAGACATCGTATTCATCATGTGATGTTGAACCATAAACAGCTTCTCAGAATCATCTGCACTTGTGGATGCATAGTTGTTTTGCTTCCTTCTGTTATTTTGATTCTTTAACCTGCAATCACGTTCAAAGTGTCCAGGTTTACCACAATTCCAGCATCCTTTACTGTCATTACTTGAATCATTTCTTTGGAAATTTCTGCGACCTCTTTGGCTCCCCCTGCCTCGAAACTGTCCTCTTCCTCCTGCATGATTCTATTGTTGACCTTGGTCTTGGTTACTGTTTCCTCTTCCACTTCCAAAACCTCTACCTCTGCCTCTTCCTCTGCCAGAGTAGAATACCTGCTCAGAACTGGGCTTTCCTTGGGAGTTTGAATCCTCACCAAGATTCTTTTCTTCAATAATCAGCATAGAGACCAAATCAGCAAAATTCGGAATATTTTCCCTTGTCTGTATAGAAGTTCTGAACTGCTTATATGCAGCTCCTAAACCACGAAGGCACACTTCCACCTTATCATCATCATCTACATTCACGCCAATAGATGCAAGTGACTTACATATGCTTTTGATTTTTAGAGTGTAGTCACTTATCGACATGCTCTTTTTCTCCAATGTATGCAACTCGTTCTTGAGTTGCAATTTCCGTGCCTTTGTATTGGTCTCGTACAAAGTGGCCAAACTGTTCCAAGCCTCATTTGGAGTCTTGGCATCCTGTATGTGTCCAATCATGCTATCCTGTATGCTAACAGATAGCCAATATATTACCTTTCGTGCTCCTTGATTCCATTCCTCATATGCTCTTAACTGTTCTGCAGTCCGATTCCTTTCTGGTAACTGCGGAGCATTTTCATTCTCTCCTTTGATGTACTTCCAGTAGCCTTTTCCCATCAGGAAATTCGCCATTCTGAATCTCCAAGCATGGAAGTTGTTCTTGTCTAGCTTATCGCTCATAAGCTGACTCATTCCATCTGCGTTTGCCATTTCTGCAACAATTCACAACACCGCAACACACTACAAGCAGGACTTCTGCTTGAACACTGTTGCACTATGATGTGACAGTTCGATCTCCGAAAAACACAGTTTTCATGTATCAACAGTACACGGAATCACTTGAAATTCTGAACCTGGAATATATGAGTGTCGCCGAACACAACGCAAGTTATAGTTTCTAATACTGACCTGGTTTTCTATGGGCCCCACCTTGCGGGCTTGAAACGGAGGTCGAGATGGCTCTGAAACGGATTTTCTCCACGCCTTGCCGCGTAGTCTTCACCGTCACCTTCTCCACGATCTCTCTATAGCCACGCTGGCTCTGATACCATGTCATGAAGAAGGAGATAAGGAAGAGAGCTCACACACACACTCTCACTCTCAAGGAGAAGCACACACACAGATTGAGGCAAGGAAGAATGATCTTCTTCTTCTTCTTCTATTACATAAAAAAGAATGACCTAAAAACAAGAATACAACCAGAGCAATATATAAAGACCAGTACATAAGGAAAAACCTAATGTCCGCGAATGAGTGAGCTGGCAAGAAACAAATGTGCCATCACTCTCGGTAGATAAATCTAATAAAGCTCAATGAAGTATCCCTGACATATACTGGCGTGACCACTATACATGTCTGAGAAACGAAAAACTGGTACGTGTCATCCTCGATCATCACATGTTGAGCTTGATATCTCAACACATGTGTCATGTCTTCAAAGAGTTCTCGCGAAAGAGCTTAGAAGTTTATGTGGATGATTTATGTGCTCATTCCCAAGAAGGAAGACTCCACATCCCTAATCTCAAGTAGATCTTCAACAAGTGTAGAGAGTACTGAGTATGTATGAACCTAGAAAAGTGTGTGTTCATGGTACGACAAGGTAAAATCTTAGATCACATTGTTTCTAAGAACCGAATATAAACAGATGAGGGCAAAGTTAGAGCCATAGCAGAGTTGCTGAGGCCAAGGAATGTTAAAGAGGTACAAGCCTTTACGGGCATTGTGGATATTACCGCAGGTTTATCCACATGTATGCGATCATAGCTCAACCTCTTTATGCTTTGTTGACAAAATTCGAGTGGAATGATGAATGCAAAAAATCCTTCAATGAATTGAAGAGACGTCTGTGCACAACACCAATACTGACCACTCCTGATTGGAATAAGCCATTCCATGTCCACGTGGATGCATCCAATCATGCAATAGGTGTTATATTTAGGTAGTGATGTGTGTGAACACACTAGGACCGCCGGGGCACTTTTTTCCCTCTTTAGGAGGTTTTCTTCCCCCAGCTTGTATATACGCCTATTGCCCTAATGGGCTACTTATCTTTGTACATTCTCTAGTAATACATTCAGGATTGTGTGTTTGTGCTCCAAGCTTCTTCTTCTTTGCCTCTTTAGCAGCCAGTTTTGGACAGTTCTTTATGATATGATCATTTCCTTTATAGTACTTGCAAAACAATTTCTGCTTTTCTGATTTCTTCTCATCTTTATCCTAGTTCTTCGATTGTGCAGTATTTGCAGATTTTTGCTTACTAGTAGAAGAGAAAAACAAGGACTTGGAAGGACACCAGAGAGAAGGCGAATTGTAAATGGGCTAGAAATTTATTCAAATTAGAAGAAATCTTGAAAGATGCAAAAACAAAAATAGCAGACATTGCATCCCAAAACCCCTCACATGATGAAACTCCATCCACTCCACTTCATTCCACCCCACATCATTATTAATAGACCGCAACCAGGGTCTATTCTCGCAGATCCAACTCCAGAAGGCTTGGACATGATGTTCAAGGCCTACCAGGCTCGACTTCAAGCAGGGCCAACCATTGCAAACCTAGACAAGAGTTACCCTAGAGAAGATTTAGAGATTAAACGAACAAAAATGTGCATGAAAATGGTAGAACTAGCTCAAGCTATGCTTGAGACCAGTCAATTGTTCAATCAAACAAATTCTATCAAATCGGGTTTGCATTTCCAAGGCTTACTAGAAAAATTAGAGCAGTTGGTAAACAAGCCACAAGTTTCTTTACCTCCATAGGCTCAACCAGCTGTTGAAAGAGGAAGCTCACCACCAATGGAAGGTTATATTGCTGATTCCATGGATGATGAAACACCTCTTTCAATTGAACAGTACACTCAAGAGCTTTTGCAGGAAATACAAGAATAGAAATGGACCAAGGAGAAGGGTAATCCCCCTCCTATTCTTGAAATTGATGATTTTCATTATCAATTTCCCCAAGACATTCCATCTATTTACGGAGATCTGGTAGAGCAACAAGAAGATGAAAGATTAGATTTTGAATATAATTCTTTACAAGAGTTGCGACAATTCATAGGCCCATGGGAATCTAAATCTCTTCATATCAGAGCTCCCACAATACTAATATGAAATAAGACTCAGTGGTTCCTAGAAACACTGAAGTCATGAAGAACCCTAAGGTTCAGTGTCATCTCACCTTAGAAGAGCTACTCAAAGTAAAACTTGAGTTGTGGAAACATGTGGTGAATTAGGTTCCAGAACTTGGTTCCAATATGTCAAAAGCACGCTCTAAACAAAAATTCTCAAAGATACCTGTAGAAAAAATAGGAGTCATGAGTGAAGGTGAAGAAGGTAATACCTATCTTTCAATCACCTACCAAGGTTACACAACCAAATCTATCTTAGATTTAGGTGTTGGTGTTGCAATTGTGACCATCTCCTTGTGGAAGCAATGGGGTAGACCCACATTAAGACCAACTAGAATGAAGCTTCAAATGGCTGATGGCCATATTGAAAGCCTTCTAGGATTGCTAGAAGGGATAACTCTAGGATTGCTTCAAATGGCTGATGTTCATGTGTGAGCCCTTGATAGAAGAGTGTGACCCTAGCGGTGTCATATAAGAAGAGGAGGATGACAATGATCTAGGTCCATTATGATGGATACTTACTTTGACTCAGAGGAGCACTATCGAGAAGATACATGAGTATTTACTCAAAAAGAAGAAGAACCTCTCACAAGCATTAAAATGATAAATTCAAGGGATGAAAGTGAAGGTAGTGAAAAGAAAAGAAAAGAAAAGTAGTGAAACAAGAAGAGGAGGAATCATTGTTTGAAGTACCAGAGATTTTCAGGAAATATGAAGTGGAAGATAGGAAAATTTTGGTACGAATGCCTAAGAGAGAGGCCATCACAGGAGAAACATATGATAATAAGGAAAAGACCAAAAAAATTGTAGTAAACATTGAAGAGAACAAAGAGCGAAGTACGTACATAGGAGAAGAGCTAAGTGGAGAAGAAGAAATAGAGCTTGTAGCCTTATTAAGGGAATATAGGGATGTGTTTGCATGGACCTATAAACACTTAAAGGAAGTAGATCTGCTCTCATACGATTCCCATGACGGCTGATGCCAAGCCCACCAAACACAAACCCTACACATATAATGACACTTATGCAGCCAAAATAAAAGAAGAAATTGATAGGTTGATTGAAGCTAGATTTATCTATGGATTGAGCATACTAAATGTGTGTCTCCCATTGTAGTGGTGCCCAAGAAGAATGGGAAGTTGCGAGTGTGTATTAACCTTAAAAACGTTAATGCCACTATGATTAGAGATAGTTATCCACTTCCAGTCACTGAACATTTATTGGAGTGTGTTGCAGGCAAGGAAGATTATAGATTCCTTGATGGATTTTCAAGTTACAATCAATTATCCATCACCCCAAAAGATCAACACAAAATGGCTTTTTTCATAGAGTAGGGAATCTTTGCATTCCGTGTGATGCCATTTGGGCTCACCAATGCAGCTGCAACATTCCAAAGGCTCATGTTGTCACGAGGAAGGAGATAAGGAAGAGAGCTCACACACACACTCTCACTCTCAAGGAGAATCACACACACAAATTGAGGCAAGGAAGAATGATCTTCTTCTTCTTCTTCTATTGCATAAAAGGAATGTACAAGAATGACCTAAAAACAAGAATACAACCAGAGCAATATATAAAGACCAGTACATAAGGAAAAACCTAATGTCCGCGAATGAGTGAGCTGGCAAGAAGGAAATGTGCCATCACTCTCGGTAGATAAATCTAATAAAGCTCAATGAAGTATCCCTGACATATACGGGCGTGACCACTATACATATCAGAGAAACAAAAAACTGGTACGTGTCATCCTGGATCATCACATGTTGAGCTTGATATCTCAACACTCCCCCTCAAGCTCAACGCCATATCTTGTAATCCAAGCATCTTCCGAAACTTCTTCAACTTCTCAGCTCCAAGTGCTTTGGTGAAAATATCAGCAACCTGCTCATCTGTTCTCACATAAACAAGATCAATATCTCCTGCTAATATCTTCTCTCTGATGAAGTGATAATGTACCTCGATATGCTTTGTTCTAGCATGGAAAACAGGGTTCCGTGCTAACTGTATGCAGCTAAGATTATCACAATAGATAGTGATAGGCTTTTGCACTTCCACACCTAAATCTGCAAGTAACATCTCCAGCCATGATGCCTCACATGCTCCTATTGTAGCACTTCTGTACTCAGCCTCTGTACTCGACAAAGCAACAGTAGGTTGCTTCTTACTGCTCCATGTAATAGCTGCACCTCCAATTGAGAAAAGAAAGCCACTAGTAGATCTCTATCTGGAGTACTACCAACCCAATCTGCATCGGTGTATCCATGAACTTGAAAATCTACACCAGCATCATAAAACAATGCATAATCCAAAGTAGCACTCACATAACGTAGAGTGCGCCTCAGAGCATCCAAATGTGGCTTCCTGGGAACCTGCATAAACTGAATTTCAAGTCCAACAGTATAACTTAGATCAGGCCTTGTAATTGTGAGATATATAAGACTTCCCACAATTTTCCTGTACATAGTAGCATTTTCCAATGCTTCACCTGATGTAGTATCCAATTTCAAATTCTAATCTAATGGCATAGAAATTGGCTTACAATCAGCCATACCATACTTCTGCAGCATATTCAAGGCATATTGCCTTTGCGACATCCATATACCTGTTTCTGTATGTATAAACTCAATGCCCAAGAAATAGCGCAGCACACCAAGATCTTTCATGTCGAATTCCTACATAAGAAGTTTCTTTACCTCTTTGATGCTTTCTTCATTATCACCACCTACAATCAGGTCATCAACATAAATAGCCACAATAGTGATGCCATCATCAGCCTTCCTTGCATATAGTGAGTGATTTGCATCACACATAGAGAACCCAATGCTGGTTAAGTAATCAGCAATCCTTGCATGCCATGCACGAGGGGCTTGCTTCAGCCCATACAAAGCCTTTTGCAACCTCCAAACATATTCTGGATGCTTTGAATCTTCATATCCTTGTGGCTGGTCCATATATACTTCTTCTTGTAACTCACCATGTAGGAAAGCATTCTTCACATCCATCTGATGCAAAGTCCATCCTTTTGCTGTAGCTAATGCAACAAGTGTTCTGACAGTAGACATTTTAGCTACAGGGCTGAATGTTTCCTCATAATCAGTGCCATATGTCTGTGCATAACCTTTAGCTACCAATCGTGCTTTAAACTCGCTTATGCTACCATCAGCATTATGCTTTACCTTGTAAACCCATTTGCAGCCTATGGATTTCTTCCCTTGCGGCAATGGAACCAGCTTCCATATATCATTTCCATAAAGTGCAGCCATCTCCTCATCCATAGCTTTTTCCCAATCTGCATTACCAATTGCATCTTCAAAACAAGAAGGTTCAACATCTTGTATTACCTTTGTCATGTAGGCACAATGGCGAGCCATGTAACTATCATATGTCAATCGTTGCACTGAATTACGCATCCTCCCAGATCTTCTTGGTCCTGGGTCACTTCTTCTTGTACCATCTGCATGTGCCCTTCTTACTCCTGGAGTCTTCACAGAGGGCAATCCAAGTTCCTCATCAAGACTCGTTTCTGAACCGCTTGAATCTCCATCAACGTCTTCAAAACCTTCACCTGTTTTACTACCAGCAGAAAGCTTTTCTTTACCGTTCTTGGATGTATTTGATGAATTTGTTGGACTGAAATTTCCATGCAATCTTCCACTCCATGGATTTGAGTTGGAACTATTGCTTGGTGATGCATCCGGTCCACTCAAAACTTGAGATTCTGCACTAGATTTTTCAGCATTTTCTTTGTCATTTGGTTCAAGATTCAGTCCTTCTTTGGCATCTGCATAGAAGCTTGACATTTCATCAAATACCACATCTCTACTCACCTTCACCTGTCCTGTGAGTGGGTTATAACATTTGTACCCCTTTTGCTCAAGGGAATATCCAATGAAGACACATTTTTCTGCTTTCGGATCAAGCTTCGTCCTTAACTCATCTCGAACATGTACATATGCAATACAGCCAAAAACTTTCAGATGTGGTAAGTTTGGCTTTTTACCTGTAATTCTCATCAGGTGTAACATGATGTACAACAACAGTTGGAGTTCTGTTCATGATGTATACAGCAGTATGCACAGCTTCTGCCCAATAACAATGAGGCATATTCTTCTCAGCCATCAAGGCTCTTGCTATTTCTGCAATATGTCTATTTTTGCGTTCAACAACACCATTCTGTTGTGGTGTGTACTTGCATGAAAACTGACGCCGAATTCCATGATTTTTTAGAAAACTGTTGAGCTCATTTGACATGTATTCACCTCCTCCATCAGATCTTAATGTTTGAATGTACTTCCCTGTCTGCTTTTCCACCATAACTTTAAAATTCTGGAAGTGAGTAAACACCTCGCTCTTCTCTTTCATGAAATATACCCATACTTTGCATGTATGGTCATCAATGAAAGTAACATAAAACCTGCAACCGCCCATAGATGTGGTCTTTGCTGGACCCCAAACATTTGTATGTACTACTTCTAGTACATTCTCACTAACATGCTTGTCATGTGGAAATGATGCTCTTGATTGTTTACCGAATTGACATGCTGCACATACCTTTTGCATTTTTGCAACTTTGAAATTTGGTAGTCCATGGACAATCTCCTTTGACTGCATCAGTTTCAGCCTTTGCAAGTTTGCATGTCCAATCCGTTTGTGCCATATCTCTATATCTGCAATAACTCCTGCACCTTTTGCAAACATGGCTGCATTCATTTCAGGAATCTTCACACTTAAGGTGAACATCCTACCCACTTTGTTTCCTTTGGCAACCAATCGTCCATCGTGCTTGTACTCTTCTACATATAATCCATCAGCATTGAACCTGACTTGTAATCCCTGGTCAACCATTTGTCCAATAGAAACCAGATTCTTCGTTATATTTGGAACATGCAGCACATCAGCGAGATGTTTTACCTTTCCGTCCTCCATAGACAATGCTATGTTTCCTGTATGATCAATAGGATGCGATGTGTCATCACCTATTTCAACATATCCAGGAACTGGCATTTTTTGCAAACTACTAAACCATTCTCCATGACTGGTCATGTGATTTGAAGCACCTGAATCAACATACCAGACATTATCATTCGATTTTGAAACACCAGCAGACATCGTATTCATCATGTGATGTTGAACCATAAACAGCTTCTCAGAATCATCTGCACTTGTGGATGCATAGTTGTTTTGTTGTCTTTTGTTATTTTGATTCGTTAACCTGCAATCACGTTCAAAGTGTCCAGGTTTACCACAATTCCAGCATCCTTTACTATCATTACTTGAATCATTTCTTTGGAAATTTCTGCGACCTCTTTGGCTCCCCCTACCTCGAAACTGTCCTCTTCCTCCTGCATGATTCTGTTGTTGACCTTGGTCTTGGTTACTGTTTCCTCTTCCACTTCCAAAACCTCTACCTCTGCCTCTTCCTCTGCCAGAGTAGAATACCTGCTCAGAACTGGGCTTTCCTTGGGAGTTTGAATCCTCACCAAGATTCTTTTCTTCAATAATCAGCATAGAGACCAAATCAGCAAAATTCGGAATATTTTCCCTCGTCTGTATAGAAGTTCTGAACTGCTTATATGCAGCTCCTAAACCACGAAGGCACACTTCCACCTTATCATCATCATCTACATTCACGCCAATAGATGCAAGTGACTTACATATGCTTTTGATTTTTAGAGTGTAGTCACTTATCGACATGCTCTTTTTCTCCAATGTTGCAACTCGTTCTTGAGTTGCAATTTCCGTGCCTTTGTATTGGTCTCGTACAAAGTGACCAAACTGTTCCAAGCCTCTTTTGGAGTCTTGGCATCCTGTATGTGTCCAATCATGCTATCCTGTATGCTAACAGATAGCCAATACATTACCTTTCGTGCTCCTTGATTCCATTCCTCATATGCTCTTAACTGTTCTGCAGTCCGATTCCTTTCTGGTAACTGCAGAGCATTTTCATTCTCTCCTTTGATGTACTTCCAGTAGCCTTTTCCCATCAGGAAATTCGCCATTCTGAATCTCCAATGGAAGTTGTTCTTGTCTAGCTTATCGCTCATAAGCTGACTCATTCCATCTGCGTTTGCCATTTCTGCAACAATTCACAATACCGCAACACACTACAAGCAGCACTTCTGCTTGAACACTGTCGCACTATGATGTGACAGTTCGATCTCCGAAAAACACAGTTTTCGTGTATCAACAGTACACGGAATCACTTGAAATTCTGAACCTGGAATATATGAGTGTCGCCGAACACAACGCAAGTTATAGTTTCTGAAACTGACCTAGTTTTTCTGTGGGCCCCACCTTCCGGGCTCAAAACGGAGGTCGAGATGGCTCTGAAACGGAGGCCGTTTGTGAAATCGCGTTTTCTCCACACCTTGCCGCGTAGTCTTCACCGTCACCTTCTCCACGAGCTCTCTATAGCCACGCTGGCTCTGATACCATGTCATGAAGAAGGAGATAAGGAAGAGAGCTCACACACACACTCTCACTCTCAAGGAGAAGCACACACACAGATTGAGGCAAGGAAGAATGATCTTCTTCTTCTTCTTCTATTACATAAAAGGAATGTACAAGAATGACCTAAAAACAAGAATACAACCAGAGCAATATATAAAGACCAGTACATAAGGAAAAACCTAATGTCCGCGAATGAGTGAGCTGGCAAGAAACAAATGTGCCATCACTCTCGGTAGATAAATCTAATAAAGCTCAATGAAGTATCCCTGACATATACCGGCGTGACCACTATACATGTCTGAGAAACGAAAAACTGGTACGTGTCATCCTCGATCATCACATGTTGAGCTTGATATCTCAACACATGTGTCATGTCTTCAAAGAGTTCTCGCGAAAGAGCTTAGAAGTTTATGTGGATGATTTATGTGCTCATTCCCAAGAAGGAAGACTCCACATCCCTAAGCTCAGGTAGATCTTCAACAAGTGTAGAGAGTACTGAGTATGTATGAACCTAGAAAAGTGTGTGTTCATGGTACGACAAGGTAAAATCTTAGGTCACATTGTTTCTAAGAACGGAATATAAACAGATGAGGACAAAGTTAGAGCCATAGCAGAGTTGCTGAGGCCAAGGAATGTTAAAGAGGTACAAGCCTTTATGGGCATTGTGGATATTACCGCAGGTTTATCCACATGTATGCGATTAGAGCTCAACCTCTTTATGCTTTGTTGACAAAATTTGAGTGGAATGATGAATGCAAAAATTCCGTCAATGAATTGAAGAGACGTCTGTGCACAGCACCAATACTGACCACTCCTGATTGGAATAAGCCATTCCATGTCCATGTGGATGCATCCAATCATGCAATAGGTGTTGATATATTTAGGTAGTGATGTGTGTGAACACACTAGGACCGCCGGGGCACTTTTTTCCCTCTTTAGGAGGTTTTTTTCCCCCGGCTTGTATATACGCCTATTGCCCTAATGGGCTACTTATCTTTGTACATTCTCTAGTAATACATTAATGATTGTGTGTTTGTGCTCCAAGCTTCTTCTTCTTTGCCTCTTTAGCAGCCAGTTTTGGACAGTTCTTTATGATATGATCATTTCCTTTACAGTACTTGCAAAACAATTTCTGCTTTTCTGATTTCTTCTCATCTTTATCCTCGTTCTTCGATTATGCAGTATTTGCAGATTTTTGCTTACTAGTAGAAGAGCTTCATTTTCCTTTGCCCTTCTAACTAGCCAGGAAAGCTTGATCTGCAACACGCATAATGGACCTGTTCTGCCTGGACTGATCTTCCTGCAACAGAACAGAGACTAACTCCTCAAATGACAAGGCATTTGGATTGCCTTTCATCATCAACCGAAGAGTAGAAGCAAAACTCTGATATGAATCAGGAAGACCATTCAGAACGGTCTGCACAAGTGAGCTATCTGGTATAACCTCATCAGCAGAAATCAACTGTTCCTTCAAATCTTTGATCTTCGTTAGGAAACTGTCCATAGAATCACCTTCATTCATGTGCTCACTCTCCAACTGTTTTCGGAGGTAAGCAACGCGAGCCTCATTCCTAGCCTGGTACAAAGTGGTAAGTGTATCCCAAGCATCCTTTGCCGTTCTGCAAGAGCGAATGTGAGGAATAATGGCACATATGACAGACAAAGCTATCAATGCATGTGCCTGGGCATCTCTGCCATCCCAGCGAATCTGCTCTACAGTAGGTGCAACAGAAACAGCAGCACGAATAGGAATCTGCGGAATATCATCTTCGACATCATCTTCATCAGCTCCAGCACCTGTATTTGCAGTACCTGTCGTTACAGGTGTAACAGGACGTCTTTCAACACCCTGCAAAATGTTCCACAATCCTTTTGCAACCAGTACATGTCGCATCATATAAGCCCATAATGGGTAGTTGGTACCATCCAACTTATCCTCAACAGCCAACATACGGAATACATCACTGCTTTCAGCCATGGCCCGTGACTAAAATACCTTGATGCAGAAAATTGACTGTATCTCAAAAAGTTGAACGGAACTGCCCAGATGAGTTCTGCTAGACCTGTAGCAGACTTCAAGACGCTTAAACTGGCGAACAGAAACTGGTATATACCTTTGGCACAAAAGGATGAAATAGCCTGCACAAGCGCTGTGATAGTGCGTTCGGAGGCCGAAATGAGCTCAGATCGCGATTTCGGCACCACATAGCGAAGCTGTTTTGATCTCGAAAACACCCTGAGTATGCTCACCAAATTTTGTGCAAATTTGAGACTGCAGAGGCAAAGAAGAAAGAGGCTGGAATGGTTGTTGCAGAGGCCTCTACACCAAAAACAGAGTCTGCAAATCTTGTGCAGGAAGAAGAATGGGCGTTTACTACTATCTGCAGTTTTGACCCATCTTCTCATGATCAGTGCATGTCTGCAGTAGACTCAGATGTTTGGTACTTTGACAGTGGTGCGACCAAACATATTACCTCGTAGCGCAGTTTCTTCTCTTCACTCGAGCCTGCCCCTACAGGGAATACTATCACATGTGCAATAACTCCTCTTATCCTGTTATGGGAGTTGGTAAGATCATTCTGACTACTGTTGATGGTAGTTCTTTCACTTTGCCAGATGCTTTATTTGTGCCAGGGATCAAAAAGAACCTGTTATCAGTTTCTGCATTAGCCAAGATTGGCTTGGTTGTGAAATTCGTTGATGACAGGTGTACAGTTCATGATCTCTCAAATGGCGATGTGATTATTGCTTCTGGCATTTTATGTCGTGGGCTGTATAAGCTCATAGACTATGAAAGATCTGTGAATGATTCGGCATGTGCAGTTCATGATTCTCAGGCTATGTCAGATGCAAAACTTTGGCATGCACGCTTTGGTCATCTGAATTTTGCTAGTTTGCTACCCCTACAGAAATCTGAAATGGTGTCCTCTTTGCCCAAACTTGAGGCTCCTGGAAAACATGTTTGTGAAGGCTGTATTTTGGGCAAAATGCAGCGTTCTTCCTTTCCAAAAGATGGTTCAATTCAGGCTACGCAGAAATTGCAGCTTGTACATAGTGATGTCTGTGGTCCTATGCAGACACCCTCTTTTGGAAATTACCTTTACTTCGTGACTTTCATTGATGATTTTTCCAGGCATGCATGGGTATATCCACTCAAAGCAAAGTCCGAAGTGTTCATGTGCTTCAAACAGTTTTCGGTTTTGGTTGAAAATATGTCAGCATGTAAAATGGGCACCCTCCGTTCTGATCGAGGGGAGGAATATATGTCTTAAGATTTTAATGCATTTCTGGCTGAACGTGGGATAAAACACCAGCGTACAGTGCGGTATACACCTCAACAGAATGGAGTTGCTGAACGAAAGAACAGGTCACTCATGGAGATGGCGAGGTGCATGGTCAAAATTCAGGCTTTACCACATAGTTTCTGGCTTGAGGCTATCATGTGTGCAGCATATGTACTGAACAGGTGTCCCACTAAAGCGTTGCAGTCTATCACTCCATATGAGGATTGGCATGACTGCAAGCCATCTGTTGCTCATCTGCGTGTTTTTGGTTGTTTGGCATATGCATTAGTGCCTGAACAACATCGCAGAAAATTGGATGATAAGGCAGTAAAATGTATTTTTGTTGGGTACAGTTCTGAAAGTAAAGCCTATCGTCTATATCATCCACAGACTAAACGCATTCTAGTTAGCCGTGATGTTGTCTTTGTGGAAGATGCTATTCAGCCATTGCTTTCATGTACTAAGGAGACATCTGTTAGCTCCAAAGACATGTATGATACGTTGATGCCTCTTTTTACAGGTGGACATGCTTCATGCTTGGTAGCTCATGTATATCTTGGTTGAGCAAGAAGCAGCCTACTGTGGCCACTTCCAGTTGTGAGGCTGAGTATAGGGCAGCTTTCACAGCGACTGTTGAGTGTGTGTGGCTCAGATGCCTTATGGCTGATTTGGGTGTTGGCCAGTCTTCTACCGCCATCATCTTCACTGACAGTCAGAGCGCATTGGCAGTTGCGAGGAACCCTGTGTTCCATGCTCGCACTAAGCACATTGAGGTGCATTATCACTATGTCAGGGAGAGGTTCTCTGCTGGGGAGATCAGCTTGGCATATGTGCCCACGCAAGAGAACATTGCAGACCTTTTCACGAAGGCTCTGCCTAGGGAGAAGTTTGAAGCTTTCCGCAAAGCTTTGGGCTTACTTCCTTTTGTGGAGTGATTTCCACATAGCTTGGCACTTCCTTATACATGAGTGCCAGCTCCTTGTTCACCGCATCACTCCCAGGAGGGATTTGTTGATATATTTAGGTAGTGATGTGTGTGAACACACTAGGACCACCGGGGCACTTTTTTCCCTCTTTAGGAGGTTTTTTTCCCCCGGCTTGTATATACACCTATTGCCCTAATGGGCTACTTATCTTTGTACATTCTCTAGTAATACATTCAAGATTGTGTGTTTGTGCTCCAAGCTTCTTCTTCTTCCTTGTGCTGTTTTGCGTGCTTTCGCAGACGTCTATCTCCAACAATAGGATGTGTGCTAGCTCAACCCACAGTTGAAGGAAATTTAGATTTTCCCTTAGCATATGCTAGTAGACGATTGAACGCAGCCGAACGAAACTACACAACGACTGAAAGAGAAGGCTTAGGCATGGTATATGATGTGAGAAGTTTAGACACTATCTATTGGCCAACAAGTTCAATTTTTTCACTGATCATCAAGCTTTATTATATTTGGTCAATAAACCTTGTAGTACAGGATGCTTAGTAAGATGGTTCCTCTTACTAATGGGATATGACTTTGAAGTTGTTGTTAGAAAAGGTAGGACCCACCTCAGGGTAGATCGTCTTTCTCGCAACACTTGAGGAGAGTCACCACAAGGAGTGTTTGATGAACTACTTGATGCTTATCTATTCAATTTAGAAGTTGTTCCTAAATGGGCAAATAAGTTGGTACCTGTCTTAACCTTTGGACCCACAAATAAGAATGTGAGAATGAACAAAGAAGAAATTGTAAAATCACAAAACTATCAAATATTGGTAGGAAGCATGTACAAACAAGATACGGAGGGTGTACTAGCTTGTTGTGTCGAGGATGATGAACATAGTAGTTGGTTGCAACAAGCCCATGAAGGATTGCCAGGAAATCACTATTCTAAACAACGCACATTGCAGAATCTAAAACATTTAGGAGTGTATTGGCCTAGTATGGATAGAGAAATACATGAGTGGATTAAGAATTGTCCAATGTGCAAAGAGAGACCCCCAATGGAGCATGCTACCCTTTATAGCGTGTCATTAATTTTAGATTGGAGTGCTCCATTGGTAGAATTTTTGAGATCAAGAACACTACCTAGTGAGGCTAGTCTAGCAAGAAAACGAAGCATGGAGCAAGAGGCTCAAGACTATGCCTTAGTAGGAGACAACCTATACCGCAGAGGCAAGGATGGTTACTTAAGATTGTGCATTCACGAATCAGACTATTTGAAAATCTTAGAAACTGCACATAGTGGTGTCGCAAGTGGACACTTTGGTCCTGATCGAGTAATTAAGACCATTCTATTCTCAGGACTTTAGTGACCCACTCTTCATATGGATGCACATACCTATGTGAAGAGATGTGACACATGTCAACATGCACAATATCTGATCAGAAAAGATGAGATGCCTTTGATGCCAATGATGGGAGGATGTGCATTCTCGAAGTGGGGTATAGAATTTTTTGGTCCCATTAACCCCCAGCTAGAAACTCCCATGCAGAATACATTATTATAGCCACAGATTACCTTACAAAGTGGATAGAAGTAAAAGCCACAACAAAAAATGATGTTCAAATGATGGCTAAGTTTTTATTCAAAAATGTGTTCACTAGATATGGACTACCAAACGAGTTAGTAAGTGATAGTCTAGGTACTCACTTCTTGAATGAAGTCACTGAAAACCTTCTCCAAGAATTCTTGGTGATACATAAGAAGTCTTCCCCCTATCAGCCACAAGCTAATGGACATGTCGAGAGCACAAATAAGATCCTATGTGATGTATTGATCAAACTCGTAAATAATAAACACTCTAATTGGGACAAACAACTTCATCATGTTGTTTGGGCTTACTGAGTTGCCTACAAAACGGTACTCAATGCCACCCCATTTCAGATGGTCTTTGGACAAAATGATATGTTGCCATTGGACTTTCTAATCCCAACTTTAAAAGTAGCACAAGAGCATTCATGGAATGGACATGAGTTGTCCTCTAGGATATTTGATCTAGAACGCTTAGGTGAGACTAGGATATGAGTGACGGCAGGCATCTATGCTTTAAAAAAGGACATAAGGCATACTTTGATGCACACATCAAGGATAAAGGATTGAAAGCGGGAGACCTAGTGTTGGTTTATACACTAAAGCAGCATGCCTGTAAATTGGAAAAATGAGGATATGGACCGATGCTCATTAATAGAATTTCCACTAGTGCTGCGGTTCAATTGGCCACTCTAGAAGGTGACATCTTGCCACGCTGTCGGAGAGATTTCTCTCTCCCCACTCAAATCATGAAGAAGTATTTGAGCACATGCCTTTAGGCGGAAGCCGATTACAAAGAGACAAAGCTTTAGAGTGAAGAGGATCGAAAGTTTTGAAAAGATCACCAAAGTAATGCAACAAGAGATGATCCGTTTCAGGAACAACCAAAATATGACTGGGTGCTGTTTTTTTAATGAGTATTGCCGTTCACAAGTTCAATTGGCCAATGCTATTGCTAATGATTGGAATGCATTTTTTTTTTCCAAAGCTTGAAAATGCTCATCCTCATGTTTCTCGGATGTAGAAAATGAAGTTTATTTTGCTAAAAAGAAGACTAATCAAAATGAGCGTTGAAGCTCTAAAGGTTTTTTCCGTTAATGAAAAAGGACGGCCAATACAAAAAGAAGTGCAAAAGTTATGATGGAGGGAGGAGTAGTCGGAAAGGGATCGTTCTGAGGAGGCAAGCAGTGGCGCATGAAAGGGGGGAGGCGATTTGAAGAGATCGGGGGGAGAATATTGACCGCAAGCTGTCCACCCGCTGGCTATTCATTGAAGAAGAAGCATCTTGCAGCTGGAGATTACGGCCGCTGTTCAAAGACGAGAGAGAGAGAGAGAGTCACAGAAGGAGAGAGATTCGTGTCTATTGCAGGAGATGCTAAACATTGGAGGGATTCTTCTTCTTGCAGTGGTTTTCTCAGTTGATAGAAAATCTTTCCGAATGGTTTTACCTGCAGCTTTGACGGGCGCACATCTAATCTAAAGGAGGAGGCCGATAATAGAGGAAGGAAGCGCTTAAGATAGAAGAAGGAGGATCGCGCATCATCAGATATCTAGGCATATGATATGTCAACTGTTTGATAATTTCAAAGATGAGGTGCAATTCCAACGCTCAAGAGAGAAGTTACGATTGGATGAACTGTACTGGCGGTCCTCGTCTTCTCTGAAGATAGTCAGCAACCGACTAGCTCACGTTGAAGAATTATGACAACGACATAGTCTGAAGAGGAGGGAGAAATTATTGCAGAAGTATCAATTTGTGAGTGAAATGCTCAAGTGCTAAAAGAAAACAATGAACGCTTCTAGGCGCTGATCTCTAAAGAGCGAAGCTACTATGGATATATGGTTCAGCAACAATCTGACAACTATATGAAGCAGAGAAGTTGTTCAGACTTTTGATCAAGTATATTAGATGCATACAACAAAGGTATAGTTGCGCAAAACTCTTCTGTAGGGAATCGATATTTATCTTATGAACCCGATTTACTATTAAGCTTAGTAAAATTTCTCTAACATAATTTTAGACTGCTATGATATTGATTAAATGTATATTCCCTCTATTAGAAATATGATGTATGATCATTTCCAAGCGTAATTTAATCATCTGCGCTACATTTTGAAAAAAATATAATTTGATTTCCTGAGGGAGATTCCATCTGTGTTTTTTGTGATGAAGCTGCGATGGATCAGCTTTAACCAGCTAACGTATGAAGAAGAATGCATGCTCGCTCTCTGAAATGTATTATCCTGACTGGACACGCAGCTAATGATTTGTTGATGAGAAGTAATGATGCAAATGATGATCTGAGTAAAGTAAAGACATTTGAGAAATTTAATCGAATGATCACTGTGCTATGTTTATGTTTAGTAATCATTGAAAAACTTTCCTCGCATGACATTGTGTGACTTTTGAAATTCATAAAAGTTGAAGTTAGGAGACCATGCGACATATTTTGGTTGTTTTCCTTGAAACGTTATGATCAATGGCATGATTTTGTTGAAGTTAATTTATTCAAAAACTTTTCTATATGAAAAACTCATGCACATATGTAGCTATCAAGATGCCAAAACCTCAAGACATGATTCGTTGAATTTTCTACTACTTGAATTAAATTTTGACAATTAACTTACATGAAGAGTTATACATTGCATTTAGTTAAAATCGTGAGCTTTCCAATATTTGATTGAACATTGGAACTCGGTTTCATAGCCTTGTTAAAGTAGATTCAAGCCTATCTTCTCTTATCAAAAGACTCTTAAATGACTCGAGAGAAAGCATTTGGATAACTTTACAATTTATGAATGAGACCTAAAATTTTAATTCTTCTGAATTATTACATATTTACTTATGTTCCTACCTTAACCGCAAGAATGAATTGATATATGTTTACATCTTGGTTCCCGAGTATTGCCTTCTTGGTAGTGAAAAATAAAGATAATATCACTTGAGTTACAACGCTGGACTAACATTCTCTTTGAGTTCTCATTGTAACTGAGTTTGCTCTAAGCACCCTGCGTGTGCCGTATTTTTTGCGGTCGCCCTGATCCACCGACCGCTGCTTCCGCGCCGACAACGCTATATTAGTGGATGTCGATTCAAGCTACATCAAGAACCTCTTACAGAGGATATGCTCATGCGGCTAAACATAACTAAAAAACAAAAAGAAGAAGAGTTAAGGGTTAGAGCAGAAGCATAGGCAGAGGCTAAAGAGCACATTATGAGAAATAAGTTGAGGTGACAAGTCCTAGATGTTAATCCCAATGCCCCACGATATCACATGGCCATGTGCCAAACATCGGGTGTAATTTCTTCCCGAATAATCGATTGACATCCCTTTGTGACCATAGAGGTAGGACAAGGAAAGAATGTAAGGACTATGAGAGCCTTGATAGACTCAGGTGTTGCAATTAGTGCAGTTAGATTCTCATATTGTCAGGATCTACAATTGAACATCAATCCCATAGAAGCCTATCTCATAGGTTTGGGAGGTGTGGAAACCCTTTGTTTGGGTGAGGTGGAGCTTCCCATCTACCTTCAGGATGTCCCAATAAAAGTCAAAATGCTAGTATGTCAGATGAGGACCTCACAGAACCACTTGTCTTGGGTCAATATTGGATCTATGTCCATGTAGTCAATTTAAACTTAAGAAGTCAACTTCTTCAAGTTTGGGTACATGAACAATGCATTACATTAGAATTAGAGAATTGCATGCTCACAAATCCAGATATCACACGTTCTCTTAGTTCTTCAAGGACTAATCTTAGCAAAGAAGATGTATGTGTCAAAAGCTCTATGATCTAGAAGGACTCAATCATGGAAGAACATGCTTGAAGGCAAGTGGATCTCTCTTCTTCTTCAAAGATGAATGTAGCCATAGTAGTTCACCCATAGACGCAAGCAGAGTCATACAAGACAACTGCTATAGCAAATAGACAAACAAAATTCAAGAAGAAAGTAGTTCCAGGTATAAAGCAAATCTAGGTACGAAAGGGAGAGCAGTCCACCACAATATTGCAGTTGAATTCATTACCTAAGAAGTAGAGAAGAAAGTCAAGGCAAAAAGTAGCAGAACAACCAAGATGTAGATCTCAAAGAGTACTCCAAATTTGGGTATCAAAGCGATCGAGGAGGTCCGACCACAATAACAGACAAATTTAGGTGCCTAAGGAATTAGTTGCAGCTCAACAAGGACAATTATGCATGTGGGTACCCAAGGAGCTCTTACATGCACAAAAGACTATGCCCTCACTCTCAACAATGAAGCCAAGGAGAAGCAAGGGTCAGAACCAAACACAAGGATCAAAAGAAGATCAACCCACCGCTCTGGCAAAAGCAAGAAGACAAGCAACATCTGTATGGGTTTGGAAGCCAACAACACCAGTAGGCCACACAAAACTAAAGAGCCAACCATGAGGGATACAAAATGAAAGAAAACTTCCAAAGATGAAGAAGCCAAAGGTGTTCCCTACGCAACCGAACACGATTCTAAAATGGATCCCTATAAGGAGGAATGATCAACTATCATTCAACAATTGATTGCTTACATCATTTCGAGATCCAATGGATACCTCCAACAAAGACTGCATCAATGTCTGCAAGTAACATCAAAAGCCTCACGTGTGACAACCATGATCTCCTTGCACAACCCTGTCTTTTGTACCATTCAGTTCATGCATTTCCAAAGTATGCATTAATATAGGGCCACATTACACGGCCATGCATAAACACATTTGAGAGTCCCAGGCACAAGAGCACATTGATACATGTAGATTATTTTATTGATACTAACACCTTTCTTCTTGTTATGTGACATGGTTCCTAAAAAAAAAGCAAAGAAAAGAGAGGAGAAAAAAAAAAAGAGCAGGAATAGGACCATGTGCTCGAAGAATCTCATCAGTGAATCATCAACACGGACATCCATCAACAATGACGGACACACCCATTGTCAATCACCATGATGGGGGTACAACACGAAAAGATGAACATCGATTGACCTTTCACATTCGTAAGAATCCCTTACTTTGGCAACACTATCACAATGTTAGAATAGGAAACCTCTTCGTCAGCATGCCCTTGAGCACTTAGCTCAAGACCCAAAATATTTTCCACCATATGTTTTGAAATGCATTCCCCAAGTAAGCATGCATAGGGCCACATTACAAGGCCATGCACAAGGCACATATTTTCTTCAACCCATGCACTAACACACTTACCCATCATTCATTATGGGTTAAGAGTACTTGGCATGCAAAAAATGAAACCCATGTTTGAAAGATCCAGAGGAAATCAAGGTTACAACATCAGTACCTATGAAGCAACTCATACTAGGTAGCTGCTCAAAATCAACTTGCAAAGGCTAGTAGTGACAAAATGAAGAATAGGACAACAGACCCCGCTGTATTGGAAGACAGACCGCTCTTGTGGATATGTGGTGGACACTACCTCTCAAAGTACCACATGGAATACCCACTACAACAAGGGCCTGTTAGGGACGACATCAAGAGGGGGGAGTGTTGACACTCAAGGACAAGCACAAAGCATGGAAGCGCATCAAAGAACTGGACACACAAGAAGATGGAGCAAGTGGGGAGCTTCAAGAAGTGTATGTCAAATTTTATGAAGAAATCCCTATAAAAATAGTGATTTTGATCACTAAAAACCATTGTAAACATCATTTTGTAGTCTTCCAACTCCATTTTGTTCAAGCCAAGGGGTCCTCAAGCTTGAGGAGTATTAGAAGAAGCTACCTACCAATGTTCATAATTTTAAGAGTTCGTTTGAGCCCTCAAATAAGCCCTGGAACCTAATTTTTAACTAGGCAAGACACTAGGTCTTGAGAGGGCCAAAACTACTCAAAAAACTATAAAAAGAGCTAGAGAGCTCATTTTTGAGGTGGGCTTGTTAGAGAGTTGGTTGGTTAGAGATTGACGCTTTGTAAGAGAGTTCTTTGTAATAGAGGATTTCCATTGTTCCTCTCTTTGCTCTTACTGTGTGCACGTGTGTGTATGTGTATGCATGCTTGTGTGCTTTCACTCACGCACATGCCTTCACTCGCTTGTGGTCTTCATACCAGTCCTCACGTCTCCGTGGATTGACAAGTAAATGAGGTGGTGTTTATGTTTGAGCTACACCAAATTTTGGCACCGTTGCCGGGGAGAGAGCTTCAAGGACGAGCTCAAGGAAAACACATCCTAAATAGGGAACAAAAGTGCCATGGTTGTCCTGCACTACCAAAATATATCAGCAATCACTATGATGAAAAATTCTATGAATTGAATCTCTCCATGATGAGTGTTCTTGAAGATCTGATAGTGGAGCCAATATGTCCATGTGAAAGAATACCTTACCTACCAAGTGACACAAGAGAAGACATTAGTGACTATCATACCAGAGTGGATTCCTAAAGACAATAAGAGCACATAACTCTTCTTAAATAGAGAGACAGATGAAGCATTCTAGATTTTTGAACCTGACAAGCTTGGTGAAGTAGATGGAGTGATCATTTATGAATTCAAGGATCCTAAAGTCCAAGAAAAAGTTATCTAATCAGATAACATATCTAAAAGAATGTGTGTGGCTATGAAGCATGGTAAACATGCATATACTTGGAAGGGTGAACTCATTTTCCTCCCACATGCTCAACATGGAGCTAGATCCTCTCATGCTCTAGGTAGTCACAAAGAGAAAAATCAAGAGTGGCTAGAAGTGAGCTTTGGGCATACAACTACAAGACAAAGATCATGATTAGACATAGATAGAGCTGAACAAGGAAGACCTGGAGGACATAGATATCAAAAAGGTATGGACAATTTCTCCTTACCTAGACCTAGAGAATTCCATAGAATCTTGAGATCGAATCAATTGGTGAAATCCATGAAGAACTATTTTGATGGCAAGGGAGATTGTTACGATCACATCACTGAATTCAAGCAAGCATTGAGACTAGAACAGGTTGATGATATGTTCACTCAATACCAAGAATCTGGGACTAGTTTGAAAAACATAGCCCTAATATGTTTTCACCCATTGCATTGTGGAGGTGATCGCAATCCAAGTGGATCAGGTCCGGTCGTGGAACACATAGATTGTACAAAGCTAGTGAGTATTGGAAGGTTTATGTGATCAAAATGTGAAGGTGAAGTGGAAGTTGGGTATGGAGAGGAGAGATGTGATGATTTGATTATGGGAAAGGGAATATATGAATGCAGGATAAATCCATGAACAAAAAAATGAGAACAAAAGAAAATCATTCACATGAATCGATTTCTAAAGGAAGAATGTTATAAAAATGGAGCTTCTTATACACTTTCAAAATTTAGTTCATATGCATGGGTTCTTGTGGATGGAATGTATGGATGATGAGACCAAAAGAAAACCATACACATTAATCGATTTCGAAAGGAAGAATGGTCCAAAAATGAAGCTTTTTATACACTTTCAAAATTGAAGCATATGCATGGGTGTTTGTGGATATTATGCATGCATGAGAGTAATGATTTATGAATATACAGAAACTTATCCTCACAATCTCAATGGATAATCTTCACCGGCTCAACACAAGATTGTGGAGCCTTCTCACACATAGAAAGAGTTAAAAGGAGACATGCAAAAACACATAAGAGACAAGAGACTTGAATTAAATGATATTCTAATGGAACACATGTACATGAGCATTGTGATAAATCAAGCTAAGCATTCTACTAGTCAAAGGCAGTCCACACGACCCTCCCACCCTGAAAATTCAACTGAATGTCACACGTAAGAGGATAGGGCTCCACTTCATTGACCCTATATCTTTCTAGGAGTGTAACGTTTATCTAAAGAAGTCCAAGACTCACAAAACCAATTCTAACTCACTCATACACTCCAATGAGGGTGAGAAAAGATAGAAAAATCATTGGGTTTATGAGCCTATCCTATTTTGGAACTCTAACTGAAAATTGATTCTAGGAACTATGCTCTTACTATCCCACCTTGGATCCTCACATGCTCAATTGAGGGTGACCATCTCAAGGAAACCATGTGCTAACAAGATCCTATGGATGCCTAACAATGATGCTCTATGAATTTAGAGGGGGGATCTTATAGTTTTTTGAATGAATTTGTGCCCTTGGATCTAGAGAAATCAACTTTCAACCCTAGGATCAACTGCTTTTGATTACAACCATTGGATTTATGAAATGGATGGCTAGGATTGATTCTTTACATGATATCTAAGGCAAATGAGGGAAAATTAGGCGCCTTCATTCTCCTCCATTGGACCTGGGGAAGATCTAGACCATCGAATCAATGTTGACATCAATTCGGATAAGATTAATTGTTATTTTTGGAAGAACTTTGCATTATTGGTCTTTGACCATCAAAATAAGCTTATCCAATGAAAAAAACTTGTGAATCCTCCTTACTTTAAGCTTTTTTGCATCTCTACCCTTGAATGTGAGCTCATCTTGACTATACAACATGGTTCAATCATCGTTTGCCATGTGCCAACTGTATATTTCAGAGATGTACATGCTTGGAGGAACGAGAAGTTCCTTGCTCAGGGGATAGCCAAGGCTAAAAGCTAGAGAGTTCATACGAGGTACCTACTCATGATGGCCAGATGAGTAGATGGACCTCAGAGAGAACTCTAGATGGTGACTAGGCAAGGGCTATAAATAGGCTGGGAGGTGAGTCCCAGGCATTTCATTCTCGACTTCTCACACTATCTTCTTTCATCCTTCTTCTCTTTCTCATTCTATCCTTTCAAATGCCCATATATCTACCTATTGGGCTGCATTCTACAAAAAACAAGAATAAGATATACTTTTCTTATTTGAATATGGAAGCAAAGGTAGCAAAGCTTATTGGTTAGGTCGTTTGCCTTTGGAGATTGATGTTCTGGGTTCAAAACCCATCTCCTGCACTCTCCTATCAGCATGAAATTTCATGCCTATGAGATATGAAGCCCACCTTTTTTCTTTTCCTTTCGAATGGCACCACTTTCTGCACATCAATCGAGGCCATCAAATCTACTATTTTCTCTTTTCTTTACTCGCGCAAAATTCCTATACAAGATTTTGTAGGGTCTAAGTGAAAAAATTACATTTTTATAAAATGCACATGGCATACCAATGTGCTAGAAAATCCATTTACATGTGAAAATTAAATCTATAGACTATCTTTGATAGGCTTTACAATTATATGAATTTTCATGTAATTTGGTGACAGTGAAATTTTTACCCTAATTTCCAAAATTTGACCAACTTTGATTGCTACCTAGGATTTGCTTGATTTCTTCAAAACTTTGCATGTGAACTCCCTTTGACATCGTTGATGCATCTTGGACTTCTCAGGGAATTCAGGATACCTTCACCGAATGTGTTTCCTGTAGGCCTTCATAAGTAAGAGAGGAGAGAAAATATCGACGACATTCGCCCCCATTAAACATGGGATTCCTCCAAAAGAGCCACTCTAGTCTCTCTAAAAAACAAAAAGTTCCAAGCATCAAATTCTTTTATAGACAACATAAGATACATAGAAGAAAAATTTGATCATATGCATGAATGAGTAGGCAAAGTGACATGAAGTAAAAGTCATATGAAAGAAATAAATGAAACACAGCATGAATATGCATAAACAAATATGCAACATATATGTAAATGAACAAGCAACATTGACAACAAAAACAAGCATCAATATGAAGTGGAAGGGAATTTATTGAGTCATTTTTAGGCATCAGTTACTCTCATCTTGAAGAAAAATTTGCACCTTTTTCATAAAGCAATCTACCTTAAATACGATTATAAACAAAGATTTAGGATTTTCAAGAGACATCTTTCATTTTTTTCTTATTTTTAGATCAACTTCTTTCCTAAAATATGAATATGCTCTTTCTTTAATTACATGCAAGAAAATCTAACTAAACTCCACTAATGCATAAAACTGCCTATATAGCCCGTGCTTTATTCAGCTACACCTCCCCAGCTTCCTTTGACCCCTTTTTTCATGATTCGGTGACTTTATGGTTACGTTCACTTTTCTAGGGTGGAAGAAAGTATAAACTTCTTGGTAATAGATGGTAGCTTATCTTTTTTGATGTCGGGAAAATATTAAACCCCAATATAAGGTACAACCATTTTTGATGATGGAGAACATATGTTTAAACTCTGATACAAGTGCTCTGAGGTGGACTAAGAATGTAGACACATGCAATAGCAAGAGCTAGGACTTCAACAATTATGCTTTCAATATAGGATACATATCCATGTTTATATATGAAAGTCATGTTACCAAAATAAACCTCCAAATCCACATGCCCTTTCTTTCCATAATCCTAGATTATAGCCAATATCTTATATAGTTACATTATTACTTAGGATACAATTTTACACAACAAGTAGCGAAATCATCATTTTCCCTTTTGACTCAAATGATGTGGATATGCAATGCAATGGAAAGATTAAAAGAAGCATGCATGAAGAGAAATTGACAAGCAAGAATTGGGAAAAAAAAGTTGGAATGATCTTGAAAAAACAAAGCAACATGAACTTCAAAAAGAAATATATATTTTTTTAAATGGATACTCCTGTTTATGAATCAGCCTCATTGTTGTCATATTCTTCCATTTCCTCATCTAAAATGTACTCTTCATTATCATGTTTCTTGAATGACGTTATCCTTTTACCTACAATCAAAGTTTTTAATGCAACACCATTTCATTCACAAAGAACATATGTACCATTGTTGTTGACTTTTGATACAATGTATGGCCCAAACCACCGTTGAGTGAGATTTTTGCATGCATCATATTGAGATTCAAATGTACTATCATAAATGAGCACCCAATCTCCTACTTCAATTGGCTTAGGATACAATCTATGAGTTTTGTCAAAATAAAGCTTGTTCTTCATTGTAGATTCTCTTATGTGAAAGCTCAACAAATCATCAATAGACATGTTTTTAGAACAAGACAAATTTGACCATGCAAAAATATGAGATTGAATTGAAAACAACGGTTTTTGACACTAGATGAGTTCAACAAGCATATACCTTGTGGTATGTGTGCACATCATTCTATTTTCACAAGTGCAAAAGGTAAGAATCTATGTCTTTGTTTAATGTGATTGTTACATGCTTTAGAAATGTCTTTCACAGTAGGTGGATGCCCTCTCTCTATTTTACCATTGGCCTCTAGATTATATGCAGTAGTGAGAGACAAACGAATAGCATGATATTCAAACAGTTCTTTAGCTTCTCTCGCATCTAACTCTCCATGAGTGCAACTACTTTCTCTATGTACCCAAAGCGACTTATGATGTCTTCAAGTAAGAATTTGCAAACATTGTAAGCGGTCTTAGATTGTAGTGCTCGTCCCTCTACATGATTAGTTAAGTCCTCTCTTGCAAGTACAATGTAACACATTTTGTCAATACATTTAGGCATAGTTACAAGATCTACTACCCATTTGTAGTGAATACAAAGGTGGATAAGTAAGATGCAAAGGATCTCTATGCTTGATTGATGAATGAATTTGGCAAGTAGAACATGTAAAACCATAGTTACTAATGTCAACCTATATGTTAGGACAATAATAGGTACTTCTAACTTTTTCATATGCTTCATAAAATCCTTTTTGATCCGTCCATAATGTCTCATGCATTTCCTTCATTACTTGAAACTGAAGACCCTGTTTTCCTAAGACTCATTGTGGATTCTTAACCTTACCCTTAGCATGTCTCCAAAGATAACCATTACATAGGAAAAAAAATATAAACTTGTTTCCTAATGTTATGCAATCTACTAGTAGTCTAGCTAGGTAATGGTTGCAGTGTGCTCAGATACTTTCCTATGTCTCTCCAATCATCTTTGTACTCAGAATCATGAAATTGATCATACTCGTATATATGTGGAACATAGTCAACTAAGTTCATATTATTTATTAGATCACGTTCAAGATCATCATCAAATCTAGCTCTTGATAACATATCAACAATTGAATTCAAGTTACTTGAAATATGAACTAACTCTGAATTTACGAACTTAGTATATGAGATCCCTCTAAGCATGGCTATATCAGGAGATGAACAATTTGCTATCATTCCAATGAGAGGCAAACAAACAGTCTCAACGTTGACATTTGCACCTATGAAACATTCTTTGTCTATTTTTAAAATTGTTACCATACCCCATAGTTCTCGTTTGATTTGTGGATACTTTCATTGTGTTTCATATAAAGTTTTAGCACCAAACCTAATCGCATATCTATTCCCTTTACTTTCATCTTGACTTATGACCCAACCTATACCAATAGGGCTAGTATCAACAGTCAATATAATAGGTTTGTTAATATAATAGTTTACAAGTTTAAGCATGGGAGCTTCAAGCAACAATTTCTTCAATTTATGCATAGCTTGTGTGTGTTTGTCGGTCCAAATAAATTTTTGTTTCTTCCTCAACAAGTCATAGAGACAACGGGCAACATAAGCAAAGTGTGGGGTCCAAATAACATAAAAGCTGCAAGCATCAAGAAATTTGTGTACCTTACTCACGTTGTTACATGTTTCAAAACTCTTGCTAATGGCATCAAATTTTTGTGGGTATGGCTTTCGACCATAATGACCACATAAATGTCCAACAATAAGAACCTTGTTGATACCAAAAGCATATTTTTCTATGGAAAATGTCAGACCTACCTCTTCAAATTGTTGAAATATCTGTTCACAATCAGAGATATGGTCAAGAACAAAATGAATCTAAAGTAATGTCCTTTACACGTTCCTCACTCCCTTTAATTGGAATATCAATGAATGGCATGGTTACATGAGGGATAAAATCATGCAAGACCATATTCATAGCACTCATCATGTGAGCCACAGAATTAGTTGCTCCTTGAGGTAAAGTACACATTTGCACTAAGCCTAAAGAAGTTTTCATTGTGGTTATGTTATGACTATCAATTGCTAATTGGAATTGGTCATATTTAGAATATAAATCACCCATTGAATAGATAGAATGTCCTAAAAATGATTCAGCAAACTCATCTACAATGTGCCCTGTTCCTACATTCGTTATGGTGACTTTATTGATGGGTTGGAGATCTTGAATAGAGCATAATTTCCCATTCTTTTTAGGCACAGTGAACCATCTATTTGAGTAAGGTGCAAAAGATGGCTCTAAAATTCTCATGCTTATCTTCTTCTTAAGTACTTTCATTAGCTTCAATAAGTGATTCTTTGGAATTGGTATAGGGTGAAGATTCCATGGAATATGTGGAATAGTAAAGATAATCATGGGTGCAACTAACTTAGGATCTATGCAACCAATCGCATGAGGATACATAGTAAGGGATTTTCCATGTCTACATGTGACTCTCTCAAATTTATCTCCCTCTGCTGGCAAAATAAAGTAATCATCTCTACCAATTTTCACCTGTTTTTTTGTCTCATCCATGATGGTACGTCCTTTTTTTTTCTGAATTGGATCGTTTTTCACATCAATATTTTTTTCGTTACTTCCTTAGGGTAATGGTTGAGCTATGGGTTTAATTCTTTTGTCTATAGTTTTGTACTTTGTTTCAACTAAGGCATCATGTGTTTGGTTAAATTTTGAGCACTTGTCAACATTGAGAGCATACTCTTAGATTAGAGCATACTCATCAAGGGAAGAAAGAAGAATAATGTAGGAGTTAGAATTTTGCTGAAGACATAACTCTAACTCCTCGAGAGTAGAGAAACATGAGATGTCTCAATCACATGCTCAATGTTCTCGTCATGTTCCATGATTTTGTTGGTTTTATAAATTCTTTTTGGTTTTTCGGATAAAAGACTAGGAAAATTGACTCTTATGAAGGAAATCTAATCTAGAATCTAGAAAAAAAAGTGACAAACTATTGTATAGGTTGGTTGGTTGTGAGATGTCAAACCAATGTCCATTGTTGTCCTGCTCAACAATGGATTTTATCCAAAATTTTGATCATATGTAGCTCCAAACATGAATCGAGGTGCACAATCACTACAACATGCTCATGAACCTAAGTAACAATAGGTTTCTTTCTAATTCAAAATCGATCTCTAGGATGATTCACTCCAACCGTCATGACTTGACATGATTGCATTCCATCCTTAGACTTAATTCTAGCATAGGTAGACCCATCATCCATGGCTTTAGTTTCCATATGGCTCTCACAAATAAAGGTCTGACCTGGGAGAACTTCATAGGAGCAATTAACTTGAATAAAGAAGTGAAATTCTTCTATGATTCTGCCTATGGATATAGGCACACTAGCACAAGCTCCATACAAGATACGTACACCATTATTTGTAGTTCTTATATGCCATCCACAATCTTTATCTATGGGCCATTGAAATTTATCATAGACTTCTCTTGAAATCACATTGCTTTTGGATCCGGAATCTACTAATGCATTTACAATGATAGCATTCTTATCATTGCCTATTTTAACACGGATTTGTGATGTACCTCTAGACCAAAATTTTCTTTTAAAGTGACTTTCAGGATTGTTCACATGATTTTCATGGTCATGTTGAATAGGTCCTAAGAAATGTTTATTAACATTTACTTCATCATCATCAAGGTCCTCTTCATCAGATTCATTAAAGTTTAAGGCTTCATTCATAGCTTGATCTTGATCTAGAGAATCTTGCATCTTAGTATCTAGATTAAGTGGAAATATCTTCCTTTTAATTAGGCCGATAAATTTATCTTTAAAAATAGGCTTTGCAATAGAGAAAACTTGTTCTAAAGACACAATCACTTGATTCTTAAGCAAAATGTCATCTAAAATCTCCATAGGATCTTTTTTTCTCTCAATATCCAAAATCAAGATGGTTTTAAGTTTTCTCTTTGGTTTCTTTTGTTTTTGTTCAAGATCTTGTTTTTGTTCATGTTCTTGTGTTTGGTCTTGAGTTTGTTTTTATATTTCTTGTTTCTCTAAAGGTTTTGGTTCTATTTTTCTTTGCTTTGTATTCTTACCTTTTAGTTTCTCCTCTTGTTTTTGTTCATTGGGTTGTGATTCTTGTTTTTTATCTTTGGGTTGTGATGTTTGCCCTTGCTCTATGATGGTTTCTATTCCCTCCAAAGTTTGTTTTCGAGTCACTCTTCTTTCACTAGGCTCAGTTTAATCTCTTTTTCATTTTTCTTCTACATTGGATACATGAGAAATAAGAGATTGATCTTCTATCGGTGACTCCCAAGCCTTTATTCTCCTAATCTCATCTCGTGCTCTTACTAAAGGCTCTATGAAAAAGTCAATATCCTTTGCAGGTTTACTTGATTCTACTTCTTGTTCATCAAGAGCTTTTAGTTTCACCCCTCTAGTTCCTACATCCACCATGGTTATATTTTCATGGTTCTTTTTCATTCCTCCCTTATCGTAATTTTGTTGCAAAGGTAGCTTAGATCGATAGTTCACAATCTCTCGAAAGGTGCTCTAATGAATCACTCTAAGGAGACCTACGAGGACCAGACACAAAACCATTTAGATTTTGAGGATTTTGATTAGCTTGTGGTGGGAAATTTTGAAATTGAGGATTTTGTTGTTAAGGTATTTCTTGAATAGGATAATTAGGATTTTGATATGGCAATTGATGTATTTGAGGTTCGGGAGTAGCATGCGGTACTTGAGGTGCAAGAGGAGCTTCCATAGTATATGGTTGATGACTTTGAAAATTTTGATTTTGAGGATTTTGAAAAGTTTTTTGAGAAGCTTGAGGGTACATGTTTTGATACATTTGAGGATTTTGCACATGAGGATGAGGATTTTGCATTGAAGGATTATGCATTGGAGGAACTTGATATGCCTGAGTAGGAGCTACTTGTGGATTTTTATTGGGTTCTATAACATGTTGATTAGGCTCTTGAAAAGACATTGGATTCATTTGATTTGGAAATTTTTGATGTAAGTAGATTGTAACGCATCTACAATTTTGGCCAAATTGGATTGTGTAGCAATAAGACTTTCCATTTGCTTAGTGAGCATTTGCACTTGAGATTGTTCAACTACACTTTTATTTGGTTCTAATTTAAAACCTTGAGTAGGCTCCATCATGTGAGGAATAGGAGTAGAGTCAAAAAGCATAGCATGAAATAGTTCTCTAACTTGCTCCTTAGCTTGTGGAAGGCTAGCTTGAGAAAGACTAGTTTGCTCATAAATCATGGATTGTCTTTGATGTCCATGGGCTACAACCTCTACTACTCTACGAACTTTTTTCCAATTGCCAATAAGGCCATAGCTTTTATCCGGCTCTTCTAGTTGTTGTTCAACTTCTGTATGAGTTTTTTGATGAAGAAGTTTAAGAAAATTGATCACAAGATCAGGTTCCAAAGTTATCTTATCCTCATTAGAAAGTTGTTCATATCATCTTATAGACTCATTTTGTAAGTGAGTAATAGAGCTTCTAGGATTTGGAGAATTAACCCATCGTAAGAATCCATCCCAATTATGTTTGCTATAATCCTCAAGATAGAATTCTTTGAGCATCTCCTTTTGAAAATCACTCCAAGAAAGACTATCATATTGAGTGGCAAGGTTTATGAAAGAACTATCAACAATTCGTTCAAAGAATGTTATCAAAAGATCTTCGAAAAGACCAAAAATAATAGCTTGCTCTTCAAACAAATCTAAGTAGCTTGTAATGTTGATGCCATTGAATTTTCCCTTCTCTCTCAACATAGAAGAGACTATTCTTTGACCTTGTTTCTCAACAATAGGGATCTGAATCCTTCCTCCATTTTACGTGAATATGCAAGTGATGCACGATGCTCTAGATCTCTCACAAATGCATTTACTTCACGATGAAGATGTGCACGATATTGTGAGAAATCTAGTGTAACACTCAAGAATGATGATGATGAAAAATATTCAACAAAGGATATGGATCACAACCTCCCAACAAGATCAGAAGCAAATGCCACAAAGCAATTCAAATCAGTTTCAAATGTGGAGGTGATCACAATCCAGTGGATTGGGTCTGATCGTGGCACACGTACAGTGTATGATGTTGGAGCAAATAAGCTCTTACACCATTTATGGAACAAAAAAGGGTGAGCATGGTGTGTCGATGCAAAAACTTAAATAAGCTCAAAACCTCACAAGGATCTTTGAAATTTGAATTCTAATTGTGAAGCACTCTTTTACTTAACCACATTACCGTACATTCTCAAATCCATACATTTCATGCATCATTCTCCTCAAACAACTTGCATGTCAAAACTTCACAGAGGGTCATGTTTAACGTGCATTTATATACAAAAAAAAAATCATTCATCAATGAAAAATCATCTACATACTCCACACAACCTAGCCCAAGAAAAAACAGTCCATTTGCTTTTCTAGATGAAGAGAAATCACTTTCTCAAGTTGCTTACTTTAATTTTACCTCATTCCAGTTTTGTCAAATACGCCTTACTTTAAACAATCATAAAATCCAAACTACAAAATGATAATTGGATGGTTCAACTTGGCAATAGAAGCATGCCTAGTTCTCTTTAAGATCCATCAAATATCACTCAATTTGGATCACTACATCAAATTTCAAGGCCTTAGCAAATCACCCTTCTCGAACTTTATTTCCAGCACTTGGGAACAATGCTTAGTATCCTTAATTTGAACACTCATAAAATTCAAACCAAACATGAGAACTGAATGATTCAACTTGAAATTGAAAGAAAGTTCCATGCACTTTAATATCCAACAAAGATTACCCAATTTTAATCTCTACATCAGATTTGAGAGCCTCTACAAATTACCCTTTTGTCAATGGGAGCGCTAAAAACAATGCTCAATACCTCTACTTTCAACAATCATAAAATTCAAACCAAACATGTTAATGGAGTGATTGGAACTGAAAGTAAATTCCATGCACTTTAATATCCAACAAATCAATTTGGAGCTTTACATCAAATTGAGAGCCTCTGCAAATTACTCTTCTATAAATGGGAGCCTCCGAAACAATGCTCAATACCTCTACTTTCAACACTCGTAAAATTCAACCCCAACAAGATAATTAAGTGATTTAACTTGGAATGGAAATTAAATTTCGTGCACTTTAATATCCAATAAAGATTACCCAATTTTGATCTCTATCTCAGATTTGAGAGCCCTTGCAAATTACCTCTCTATAAGTGGGAGCCTTGGAAACAATGCTCAGTACCTCTACTTTGAACACTCATGCAATTCAAAACAAACATGCGAATTGAGTGATTCAACTTGGAAGTGAAAGTAAATTCAAGTAAATTTAATATCCAAACAAATATTACCCAATTTGGAGCTCTAAATCAGATATGAGAGCATCTGCAAGTTACCCTTCTATAAGTGGGAGTCCTAGATGCAATGCTTAGTATCTCTACTTTGCATGCTCATAAAGTTCACACCAAGAACGATAATTGAGAAACTCCACTTGGACCTAAACTCACATATATTGTACTTCCTAAAACCACAACTAGAAATCAATATTCCTTCAATGAACAATGAGAGAGAGAGAGAGATTATGTAACTAGAATAAAGCTTATTGATCAAAAATCTACAATGAAAATTTGAATCACATATCACTCCATAGTGTGTGGGAGGATAGTGAATGCTTCTCTACACAATGAGAAGAGTTATAACACTCATCACAATGACAAGGAGGAGAATATGGATATTCCTATTGCTAAGAGGAGCTTAACGGAGTAGTGTGTTGCATTCCTCTTTATATAGAGCATGAGCATTGGCTCTTGAGTGGGCTGAAGAGGTAGAGTAGATAGGAGAGAGATCACCTCTCAATCTAGTGTGTAATTTGCTCCTCATTTTCAGCTCTAACCAGCTCCAAGCTGAAGTGTTTCATTTTTCTCCTTGATTTGCTCCATAATTGCATGCGCAAGCACACTCACGAGGTTACGAAATTTTGTATGTAGCTTTTGAGCTTCTTCTTTATTCACTAAGGCTTAGTTATAAACTATGCTCATATTTAAATGAGTTAAGAGGTTGTTCTCAAGCTCATACATAAGAGAAATAATTATAAGGGAAAGTAGATGATGCAAGCAACTAAAGAAATGAACATCTTGAACTAAGCTTCAGAATCAAAGCTTGTACATTTTCAACACTCCCCCTCAAGATACGATTGGGAAGCGCCATGCAATTCTCCATATGAAGTCCTCATTCTTGAGAACTTCATATGCTTATTGGTTGAGTGGTAGCTTCATCTTCATCTTGCTTGAACCTTCATTGCTACATTGAATTTGATCTCCTTGAAATCTTGAAGTAGATAGTACATAGTTACCTATCCAAGATCTCGTTACCTTCAAGAAATATTTGTCTTCATTCTTTGGTGTCTCCAAATGATCACTTTGAAGGAATAGCAAACCTCTTGTCCATACCTGAGTGTATGGAAGAAAGAAAGGTGAGTGAATATGTATCTTGCTTCCAAAGCAAGATCTATTCAAGCTTGAATCTTTTCTTTTGCTCTTGGCTTCTTCATCATCCATTTCCTTTGGTGCCCTCTCAAAATCTTTATTCTATACTCTTGAAAGGAACTCTTCTATGATGGCTTCTTCTTCTCATGCCAACTTATCTCTCTCTCTCCTTTTGATTTTTCTTCTATTCCAAAATCTTCATATTCAACTCCTTGCTTTTCTTCATCTTTGTTTAGCTTTGTCTTGAATCTAACAAGATCCTCTTTACTTCGTGTGACATCACAAGCTAATCTTTTGCTTCAGCTTGCTCTCACAAATGGCCAACCAATACACAGAGAGGGGTTCGAATTCGTTCACTGCCTAGCCATGTCCAAGCTTCTTCTCTCTCAAGTTACTCACATAAGAGAGTTCTCTTTAGTCTCTCTCTCTCTCTCTCTCTCTCTCTCTCTCTCTCTCTCTCTCTCTCTCTCTCTACAATATCTAAATTGCACCACTTGGTGCCATGTGGCAAACCAAACCACCTCATCCAAAAGGTGTTCCCACCCAAGTATTGTATTGTGACATTTCCTTTCCCTTGAAAGAATTTTTTTCCTCGAAAATGCAAATGAAATAAATGTCCACAATGGTAGAAGAATGTGCTTGGAATCCCCTAAACCCCATGTACTCTAGGTACATGGTCATCTCTGTGTGTTGCTTCCCCATATCCTTCTCCTTAAGAAGCCTCATATGAGATCATCTCAAAGGTGGGAAACCATCTGAATGGTGCCTACTATCTCCCATATACACTCAACTTCCAAACTATCACTCTTGTGATATCTAACATCATCAAAATGACCTAAGTCCATGTGATGTATCCTCTATGGAGTAAAATTATGAAAATTAAGTGCAAACTGCCAAGCTCATAAGCTTGACCATACCATAATGGAGATAGTAAACCATAGAATCCTCTGAAATATAGAACAAAGTCCCATAAAAAGTGACTAGAAACCCATGTAGGAATAAATGATAGCTTTTCCATCATATTACTCTAGGCCTTCCTAACCTTGAGTGGAATCACAAGTAATAGTTTAATCTAAACTGCCTTGCGAACTATGCAAATCCATCATCTAACTCATATATAAGAATTTCTTAGTAGTAAAATATAATCTCTACATTTCACCAACCAAGAAGTCAGTGGTTTGTCATCCTTTACAATTGGACAAAGTTCTATTGGAAGAGCATCTATTGGCACTAGTGCAAAGTCTAAAATATTCTCTTCCCTGTAGTTTGCCATATGAATGCAAAAAGCATTCCTTTTGAGATTCAGATAATCCCTAAGTACCCATCCTCCGAACTGATGTTTACACATCATGCTCATGATGTAACACCAATTAAGAGTTTGGTACCCCCAATAGGTTAGATAAATCCCGATCTCCTAGAAACCCTAAAGAGAAGAGTCATAGTCAACTCTTAGTCTCACTAGGGTCAATAACTAGATCATCTCATCTAGTCAAGGACCATCACTAGAAATAAACATAACTAGTTCTCTTTAGAGTCTCCATGTGAGACTCAATCTAACCGTTAGTGAAACTCTCTCTCTATAATCTCCTCCAAGGAAAAGAGTTCTATAGTGGAATCTATTCCACTTTCCCTTTCTCTTTGAAAGAGATTCTTTTGAATTCAATTACTCTACTCATCCATAATTGAAACATGCATATAGCTTCTCCATGTTTTTCCTTCCAAAATAATGGAGAATCAAACTCTCATGTGAAGGAAAATTACAATGAAAAGTAGAGTAAATGAGTTCCTTATGAACTGTAGACTAAGAGATGGTTTCTAAACACCTCTTCTCTCTAAAGGGAAAACATACTCCATTCTTCTCATATGAAGAAATCATGTTTTTCTTTCTTTTTTTCTCTCTCAAAGAATAGGAGTTAAAGTGAGAACTCTGAGATAAAATGAGATCTCTCCTTGATCTCTGAGCTGATTCCCACTTTCTCCTTTCCTTAAAAGAAAAACTTGAGAATTCATTTAGCCCTCTCTTCCATAACTAATGCATAATTCCTCATTTAACTAATGAAGGTGTATATAGTGAAGAGTGAAGAAAATAAATTCCTTATAAGGGTTAAAGCCCTCTACTAAAATGGTCGGCAATGATATGACATGATACCATAAACACATGTGTATCCATATTAAACAACTATCTCTGCCAACCATCCTCAATACATGGGTTTATATGATCCAATCAAACTAATGGAATTATCCTTCTTAAAAACCACAAAATGAGTATGTAATACCAATGGTGATAAAATCACCTATCACATTCTCTACTAGAAGAATAAATCTTCCCTTAACTATGAAGGATAACTCCAATTATAAGGAGATATCTACTAAGAGCTCTCCTTTGATCTAATGAGACATGCCGCCATGAATGATGGGTCCCTTTCTCTCTGTCCGTAGAAGAAGAGTGCTCAAAAGGAAGTCGTTTCCACCGTCCCATACCAATGGAACCTTCTTCCAATTCATGGTGTCATACCTACACTAAACTAAAGATATATTCCATATATATGTAATGGAATATGTAGGTGGACTCTAATGAATCCCATATCCGAAAATCATGTTAGTCAACTCAAATGAATCCCATTTACTTGAACTACTATAGTTTGGTTCTAGTCAACATTTGACAATGGATATCCCTTTCTTATTCCAAACTAACTTGTTCCTAGGTACCAAGACAAGGTCTAAGTGCCTCTCTGTAGATCTATATATATATATATATATATATATATATATATATATATATATATATATATATATATATATATATATATATATATATATATATATATATATATATATATATATATATATATATATATATATATATATATATTATATATATATATATGTGTGTGTGTGTGTGTATGCATTGGGTACCCCAGCTATTTCTTACTAAGGGATCTATGCTCTATATCATAGAGCTAGTGCCATACTTGTGGCCTTCCTAACCATCACTCGAATTTCATAAGCACCCATCAATGCTCTCTCATGAAACCCATCTCTATGATCCCATCTAATTGGTTTCCTTAGTAGTGTAGCAGAAATGCTTCACTACTTGCTCAAGTGATGTGCATGAGTGAAACTAGTCACTCTTTGGGTATTTGTCATAATATCCCATAGTCTCCTAATCATCCTGTGAGACTCTTTTGAAGATAAGTAAATCTTCACTACATTGGAGATTATCATAAATGTATCTCCCGTGCCTGTATGCAACTTCCCATAACCTATAGGATTGCTTGTGCACATTCCTAATGGTTAAGGCTTCCCCTTAGCAATCCTATGGTCTAAATCCATAAGGATTATGTGTAGGGATCCTATTACTACTGAAGTTGCCTTATCTATACTACTATGATGCTCCTAAGTACAAATACATGCTTATACCTTACTGATGTTTGCATAAAAGGCATGTTACCATGCCATAACGTTCTTACCTAAAGGTAAGTGCATATGTAACGCCATGAGGTGGGAAAACTTTTGACAGCATTTTCCCAAGGAAATGGAGTTCCCAAAAAAATTTAACCATAAACTCAATGGCACGTAGGCCATACAATAACATAGGGCTTGGCAAGCCCATGGCATGCACGCCATAAACGCATACATGGCTCCATAACGTGCAAAAACATAAAAACAAATGCTAGAAACAATCTCTTTGTTGCATAACCATGTACTTCTTGCAAACATCTTTCCTACAAACAATCAAAAAGTGTACTCCTAACAAGTTGATTCATACATTTAGAATTAAAAAATGATCAACTTTGATGTATGCATTCCAATCCATGCATGTACGTACCAAACATGCCATAATATAAAGTAAAATGCTTGAAATATAAACCATACGTCCCTAAATGGTTTGGTATTGGAATTGCATGCATCCAATCCTTTTCAATGAGCTTCAAGCCCTCTACACATTCCTCTTCAGGTCCTAACATAAACTCTGAAGTGTCCAAAAAAATTGGATCACTTCCCAAAACATCAAGCGTGGTCAAATGATTACCAAAATAATGCAAATTTACCCAAAAAAATGCATATGTAATCCTTATTTAAACTTACAAAAACTTTTCTAGGACCTTCTAATAATCACAAAACAAAATATATATGCTCAAAGTGAAATTTCTTCAATCTCCTTCTCGGTTTGTAAGATATGGCTCCCTGAAGGTAGTTGCCAAAAACTATTCAGACTTTGCAGACCTGTATAGACCTGCAAAAATATACATAATTTCCAACGTTTCTTATAATAAACTGAAAGTAGAACTTGTGCTCTTCAAAATGAGCCATAGCACATCCAATTTGGAGTTTTCTAGCCCAAGATATGGCTTCTCCAAGCATGACATGCCAAACTAGTGGACTGATGGAGGGGCTAGAAAAGTGTGAAAATGTGATTTTTGGAGTGTCCAAAAGTATTCTTCCATCAAACAAATCCTAGAAAAAACGTAAATGAGAGATTTTAGCTAGCTTCTAATCCACTCCTAATGTGGATTTTTCTTGGATTTTCACATTATCCATGGTAATACATACCATACTTCATGTATATATGCACAAATCCATGAGAAGCCTCTTAGATGGTCTCTTTTCTTACTCCCACAAGTGGATTTTGGCAAAAATTAGCATCTCAAAATTTTTCCAAAAAGTGTGGGAAGCGGGTCGTTGAGGAAGTAAAATTCTTCAACTTCTTATTCTTATGAATCTAATGATTCCATTATGGAGCCCATATAAGATACTCTCAGCATATATATTTTTTCCAATCCATCCATAACTAATGTACCTCTTTTTCCCTCTTCCAAAATGGGAATTTCTTAAATTCAGGTGCTAATATTTTTTCTCAAACAATGATGGAAGTGGGTTTTGTGGAGTTTCAAACTCCCATCATACTGAGACAATCTTTAAACTTCTTGATTATATATGGAATTCCATATAGTAGACTGTAGATATCCATGATTTTTCTTACCAAACTAAGAGAAATTCGGCTTCGTTTCCCTTTCCCAAAATGGCTACTTATCAAAAGTAGCCTCTGAAATTTACATGAAAAATCATGAAAGTAGGCTATTTTGGAGTTACTTAAAACTTATGCTTTCTCACAGCTTGAAAGAATCATTGAATCTAGATGAGAGTATAAACTCCATACTCTGCATACATGTGATTTGCCTCAAAGGGCTTGGCTTAAAGCTTGTGCTTTCTTATGCCAAAATTGGAGTGTTCCTAAAATTAACTCTTGGAAATTGAGCATGAAATTTAAATGTACATGTACCTGTGAATAGATGATATGTCCATGACTTTGTTCTTATGATGACCAAGAGATAGTTCTCTACTCTTGATGATGATATTCTTGCTTTAAGATCGTCAACAACGACTTGTTCCTACTCCATCATGTTTAAGCCTTGTACCTTTGAGAGGAGTGTGAGATAAAACGTGGTGTCCCCTTGAGCATCTCATGCATCTATGGTATGATGTGAAAGGAATTCACTTGGAGTTTTGTGCTCCACCTTGGCCTCTCTTATTCCTCATTATGTACTTCCTTGTGTGTGCATCTCACAGCCATGAATGGGCGGTGGAAAAAACAGCATATATAAATTGGCTTAGGGTTCATAAAAAGAGCTTTGGCACCTTGGATAAGCTAGTTGTCTCCCATGGGGATGACGTTAGTTCATATCCCTTGACCTATAGCACCAAAACCATGCTCTGATACCAATGTGACATCGCAAGCTAATCTTTCGCTTTAGCTTGCTCTCATGAATGGCCGACCTATACACAAAGAGGGATTCGAATTTGTTCACCACCCAGCCACATCCAAGCTTCTTCTCTCTCAAGTTACTCACATAAGAGAGTTCTCTTTAGTGTCTGTCTCTCTACAATATCTAAATTTCACCACTTGGTGCTATGTGGCAAATCAAACCACTCATCCAAAAGGTGTTCCCACCCAAGGATTGTATTGTGACACTTCGTTTTTCTTTTCCTTCTTCCCTGGCTCTCGAACTTGACTTCTTTCCATATCTTTGCCATTCTTCTTCTTTGTTTATTGTTGTGGATGAATTCCCTAAATATTCATCTCATTCTCTTGACCCTCTTAAGTGCTTTTTCTTGGTCTTTCTTTGATGGCTACTCTTGATGGCTTTGCTACGTCTTCCTTCTATTGTCTCTTCACTTGATCACATCCTTCTTCATTCTTGGTTGCCTGGTCTTCTTTCTCCATGCTTATCTCTTCAAAAATTTTGCCAACAACTTGAAGTACTGAATTTTTAAACCATTCAATAATCTCACCAATACCTTCATGATTGGAAGACTCTACATGGCCTTCTTCACTCCATCTTGACTTGTCTTGAAAGTCAAAGTCTTTGTTAGTACTCGCATACTCATAGTCTCCCCCTTGAGCTTGAATCGCCTCCTCTTGGAGCTCTTCACCTATTAGATAATCACATAGACCTTTAAAAAGGTTTCACATAGTTTACCTTTCAACAAACAATATACCTTGATGGTTGTTATGCACTTCCAAGTGCTCTTCTTGAATTCCTTTGAATCCAATGAATGCTTGCTCCTTCTGTTGACCATGATCTTGGTCAATAAGTAAATGTGCTCTCTTTCTTTGATCTGGTGGTGTGTGCACTTCCACAAATGCACCTCTTTCTCAAGACTTCAAGAATTTGGTCCCCAGTAACCTCTTCTTGCTTCTTGCTTGGCTTCTCAGTCTTAGTATCTATAAACAAATCCTTTAATCCAGCCTTTAGAACACCAATCAAATATGTCAAATAAGAAGACAAACCAAATGTCGTCTCACAATGAGACTCTTAGCTTTCCAAGTGAAAGCTAAATCATGGCTTTTCAAGATTAAGCCTAACTATCAACTCAAGCTTCTCCTCTTTGTCTTTTGAAGCTTAAGGTCACCTTGCGCATGACCTCTTCAAGACACCTGTTCACTTAAGGTATCTTCAAGCACTTTTCAATCCCTCGAATGAACCAAATATACCTTGGGGGACTTCTTAAATGACCTATAGCTTTTATGGATCTTTGTCTTGATCACTGTTGAGGGTTCCAAGGTTCAACACAACATCAAAGAAACATTGAGAAATACTTATTTATATAGCACTGATCCTCATCCACATAGATTCTACCAGATCATATTGAATGTTGTATCGCAATTTCATGTCTATACACCTACTGAATCAGAATTAATGAACCTCGTCAGACTACACATTTCAGAGGATAAACAGAGTCTCACACACACACACACAGGTTCAATGCACTTCTGTGCAGACGACTTGAATTTCTCTTTAGACTTCACGAAGATGAAAGTTATGAACAAGAAATTTTGTCAGACATTTCTAGTTTTTGATTGACTTAACGCCGTTGTTACAGAATTATAAGTTTTCGAATTACATATGTATCGTTTGACACACTGCATGATTACATTACTCACAGGCTGCACAATGATTCTTGCAGACCCTGTTTTCACTGTCCTCGTATTTTCTGTTGTAAATCTCTTCTCTTCACGTTTTCGCTCTCTCTCGCTTTGTGTAACGTCTTCTCTCTCTTACAATATGTCCCCTGACTTCGACATAACCGTCCTTTTTATTAAAATCCAATGCACCAAAAAATAAACATCCATCTAGATAATATCGACATTTAACCATCTTTTCAGAATTCAAATTAATCATTTATCTTCCACATTTCCCTACCTTCAACACCTGGCACAACCTGATGGGTAATTTTGTCAAAAATTAGACTCAAATTTAGCAATCCCTTGATCATGTAAAATAATTTCCTGCGACTGTTTGGAAATATGCACTTCTTCTGCTTCAATCTTCCGATTCTGCAAACTACTGAAATCTTCCTCAGAAAAATCTTGCTTTCCCTGAAAGTCTCCATCAATAATAAATTGCTGCTTCTCAATTAATATATCCACTTTTTCTTCTAGCTTCCTCTGCAACAACTGTTCCTGTAATTCTTTATCTGTACCTGTTCTTCAATTTGCTTCTCTTGCTTTGTAATGACACATACTAAATCTTTTTCATACTTTGACACAAAACATGTCTGCACCTGTTCATACTGAATCTTAAACATGCTTTGCCAACGACTTTGGAAAACAGTCCAAATGTCCTGAACATACTTGTGTAGTTGCTGCTTCAATAATGCCATATCCGACCTGTCATTAATATAGCATCCAACTCTACATCTTCATCTTTTAACATCTGCTTTTCCAACACCTGCAAAACTTGCATTCTCGAATGAAGAACCACTTGCCCTTCTGCAAAGTAGCACTAAGTACTGAAAAATCCATCATCTCTTTTTGAATTTGTTCTTGCACAGACCTCTGCCATTCTTCAAATTCATGCATAGACCGCTTTATACTAGACAGCTCTATCACATGTTGCATCTTGTCCTTTTGCAATTTCTCCAATATTTGTACCTTCTTATCCAACCCTTCCTGAAGTGTTTTAGCCTGCTTCTATAAAGACTGATAATCATCCACATTAATAAGTACTTTTGTCTGCTCGTGCCGAGACAATTTTTCCTCTTGCAAGACTAAAAAATCAGAAATCTCTTGCAACCTCTTCTTCATTCCTGGTACATCATAATCTGTAGTCTTAATTGATTGATGCATAACATCCTCTGACATTTTCTCCCCTACTGCTTGTAGCTGTTCCTCCAATCTTCTCTTTTTAGACAACTTAAAAACAGTTCCGAGTACTTTCAGATGTTCAACCCCATCTGCCACCTGCAACAGATTATCCTCCTCTATCACTGCTTTTCGTACATCAGGTTGAATCATCTGCATAACCGGTTCCAGCTCTTGTACAGTATAACCCGCGCGAAGAAGATCCTCACATGTCTCTGAAGGTCTATCCATTACCTCTTTCACTGCTAGTTGTTCCTGCTCTCGTCTCATCAACTCGTGACCATGAAGATCTATCTCCTTTGGCCATACTAACTTCTGACTATCGACCAGCTGCATGAACTCAAACAATGCGGCTAAATATGCTCACAGCCTACTATTTGATTGTGTTTTACATCTATCCCCAACGAATATCTCACTATGCAGGTGATCATACAACCAATGAGCCCAACTTACTTGTCCACCTGCCTCTGCATAAGCCAAAGGTGCAAAGTTTTCTTTGGACATATAATCATATTTGATGATAAAACACAACCTTTCCAAATACCATTTTAACTGCTCCCTTCGAACATAACCTGCATTCTTCATCATGTAATATTGTCGTCCCCCTTCTCTGGGTCCAAAATCTTTCTTCAAGGCCTCCTCCGAACACTTCAGAATGACTACATCGTCGTACATAGGCAACTTAAATAATTCTGCAACTAGTTCCGGTGAAAATTTTACCTGAAGTGCTAGTTGACCCTTCATTTTCCGAATAATTTCCAACTGACTCTTTGCGTAATAATTGCATCTCCATCTCGCCCATGGCAACGTAGCGAACTGAAATAACCCAATCCTTCTGAGCCAAGTCTCATTCAGAGCGGACTGTGTATCAACTTCCACTTTAAAGTCTGTAAATGGTTCCATGAGAGTTTGCACAAACTTAGTAGTCGCTGATGGCATCGATATCTCATCTTCATCATCTTGTAACAAACTATTACTTTCCTCAGTTGTGGTTTCTTCCTTGCGAACTGCAGCTTCTCTCTTTCTCATACGTCCCCGCATGACTCCTGATTCAGGCACCAACACAGAAGACACAGGTAGAGACATTATCTTGGGGGCCATAAAGTAGGACTGAAAATACCCATTCCATGAGTGCGAATGCTCGAACTGCCACTGACTGCAATGATGTACGTACTTATGCACGTAACACTTCATGCGACACAATAATATTGTAGTATGGAGCACCTTAAAAATCATCAACAGTCGGTTTCCCTGCATTTCGATAACCCACTTAACAAATCTTCTACACGTGCCTGAAGAATCATGGAGCTGAAAACTTATGCGCACTTCAAGAATACGAAATTGATATTTAAATTCATCAATACTACATTTTATAGTGCAAAAACTTCCAACTACACAATTCTGACAAACCGTATTTTGCAAGATAATAGTTGGTTGAAGACTGTCTTTCTTTTCATGTTCCCCCTGATGGATCTGCTCCTTATAGGTCTACCGACTCGTAATACTTAGTATACTTGTTTCCAAAACCTCATTACTTGCAGATTCGGAATATCCCTTAGTATGTGCACCCCGATTGAGTAATGCTTCCTTATCAATCTTTGGCCTTAAACTAACCCTTAGCACACTGTTGAACTGCAACTATAGACAGAGCCTCCACTGTAATCGTAAAAACGTACTTAATGTAGTTTTGGACCAACAAGAGGCCAAAAAACACTTTACCACAGATAAAAATGTAGAGAAATAACCTCTTTTACTGCGGTGATCACAAACATTGCTAAGTTGATGTTTTGGATCATGAACGACTTGCACAACATTAGCAGATAACCAATCCAAATGTGGCGGCTTCCCTTGAAATAATTTTAGCCTAAATCCATTTATTGGCTTGTCCATCCATGTGCCAAACACATCTGCCACTCGAAAAGTTCCTTGACCCAAATCCTGCACAATCTGATATGGGCTTCTGTACCTCAATGTGAGCTTTCTTGGATGAGGTCTAAGCTTGGAATTATACACCATCACCCAATTGCCTTCTTTAAATAACTTAAACTTCACATTTTGATTTAACCAAGCTTGTCTCCGCCTTTGATAACCTCAATAATATATGCACTTATCAAACGATCCTCCTCGATCTGTAGAAGATATTTACTCCTGTGTTTAACTGATAGCTCAGGCAACATCTTTTCTGCCGTGATCCGCAAACTTGGAACTACAAACTCCATAGGTACTACTGCCTCCAACCCATACACCAATCGGAAAGGTGTCATTCCTGTTGTCACTTTAAATGCTGTTTTGAATGACCACAAAGCTGAATCAAGAAACAAATCCCAATTTTTCTGATTGTCATGTACTAACTTTTTAAGAATACGCATTAAAGTTTTATTCATACTTTCTACTTGACCATTCGCTTGAGGATGATAGGCTGTAGTCTTTTTATGCAGGATTAAATGAATCCTTGTTAACTCTGAAATCACTTCATTAAGGAAATGAGTACCTCTATCACTCAACAACTCAATCGGACACCCAAACCTAATCATAATATTATGATAAAGAAATTTTGCCACACTTGCTGCCTTATTATCCTTCAATGCCACTGCTTCCACCCATTTCGTACAATAGTCGGTTGCTACCAATATATATCTGCTACCCCACTGAGTGGTAGGTTTAATAGGCCCCACAAAATCCATGCCCCATTTTTGGAAAGGATCCAATGGTAATACTGGATGATCAGACATCCGATCGGAATTATTAGGTTGGCCTAACCTTTGGCAAATCACACATCCTTAAGCATACTTATGCGCATCCTTTAAAACCGTCGGCCACCACAATCCAACTTGTAACATCTTCTTGCCTGTAATATCCCCTGACAAATGACCTCCTACTAGACTTGAATGTGCTTCCTGTAAGACAGTTGGTTGTTCAAAATCTGGTACACACCTCCTTATGACCTGATCCACCCCCTTTTTGTATAATGCCCCAGCTATAACCAAATACGGCCTACTTTTAAGGGCAAACTTCTTCCTCTGATCAGGTGTAAAATACTGTGGTAATGCACCCTCCGTTAAGAAAATTAATAATTGGTCATACCACGAATCTGCCTCTACCACTTGCGCAGTAAACAACTCAGCATCCAGAAATACATCAAGTGCACCTGTGGGTGTTTCTCCTGATTCCAATCTACTAAAATAATCTGCCATCGCATGCTCTTTTCCTGGAGTATGCACAATCACAAAATCAAATTCCTGTAACAAAAGCATCCACCTGGCTAATTGGCCTATTAATAAGGGCTTTTTTATTAAATAAACCAAAGCCTGATGATCCACATGAAAAACCACTTTATTGTCCAACAAATAATGTCGAAACTTGTTAAGAGCATAAACCATCGCCAAAGCTTCCCTTTCCATCACCGGGTAATTTCTTTCATCCGCAACCAATACTCTACTGGCATAATAGACCGGTCTATACCATCCTTTGTCTTTCTGCTGCATCAAAACTGCTCCTACGGCCACATCTGATGCATCAACAAATATGTGAAATGGCAATGACCAATCGGGTGGTTGCAAAATTGGTGCTACCGACACCATCTTTTTTAACAATTGAAATGCTTTCTCTTGAGCATCTGCCCACATACACGGAACATCCTTCTTGGTCAAATGCGTCAGTGGTAAAGAAATGTTTGCTAAATATATTAAGTATCGGGAATGCCACTTAATTTGACCCACAAACCGCATTACTTCTTTAACGTTGGTCGGTGCTTTAGCTGTACTTATAGCTTCAAACTTTTTAATATCAATAGCCATCCCTTCTTGCGATATAACATGGCCCAATAAAATACCACTTTTGATCGCAATCACACTTTTAAACGGATTCAATACCATCCTAAACTGCCGACATCTGTCAAAACATGATTTCAGGTGTAGCAAGTGTTTAATCATTTCACCAAAGACTGAAAAATCATCTACAAATACTTGCATAAAATCCTGTAGATAAGGTTCAAACACTTTATGCACCACATAATTGAACGATGGGGGTCCATTCTTCAAGCCAAAACTCATGACGGTAAACACATAAGCACCAAATTCTGTAATAAATGTTGTTTTGTGCTGATCCTCCTCAGCAACACTGATCTGATTATAACCTGAAAATCCATCCAAGAAACTATACATTTCATGTCCTGCTACTGCGTCCAACACTGCATCACAAAATGGCATAGGAAATGGGTCTGTAACCGTTGCCGCATTTAACTTTCTATAATCGACACAAAGTCTGAGCTTCCCATTCTTTTTTGGGACCACTATGATTGGAGATAGCCAAGTCACCTGATTCACCGGTTTGATGAATCCGACTACCAGTAATTTATCAATTTCTTCCTTCACATGTTTAGCAAAGTTAGGATTCATTCTATATCTTTGCTGCGCTATGGGTACTGCATTCGTCTTCAAAGTAATCCGATGTTGATGCAACTACGGGTCTATGCCTTTCACTTGAGTGTAATCCCAAGCAAACACATCTACATATTCTTTAAGCAGGCAAATAAGATCCTCCTTAAACTTTCCTTCCAATGTTTTACCAATCCGCACCATCTTGGGTTCAACTTCGGTTCCTAAATTAACCTCTTGAAGCTCCTCCTCCTTCACCCGCATAGAACCTGCATACTTCTGGTCATACATCCTTCCCGCCAGCGTAATTATTTCTTTCTCTTGTTGTTCCACCTTCTGCTGTACCGGAATGTCCATACGTTGATCAAATATCTTTTGTAACTGGGCACCTGCAACCTGTTCCCCTGGAACTAGCCCTTCTGCATTTAGCACACCCATATGATCCTTACTTAATACTCTTGCAACATCAACTTCTAATACCGGTACCACCGTTGGGTTTGCTTGCAAAAACTTTTCCTCTTCATCATCTTCAATCTCATCCGCTAAATTAATCGCCTGAGCCATAAGTGGTCTCTCCTATACCGACATATTTTTTCGTCCATGCATAGGGATCGTCAATTGCTTTTTACCCTTGGTAATCATCACTACATTCAAACCCCAATCCTGCTTGACTTTAGCAAGTCAAAACCAAGGTCTCCCTAACAACATTTCGTATGGATATGCAGACTCAGACATTCGGATGACCACAAAATTGACCATAAATGTCATGTCGGAGATGATAATTTGTTGCTGCTTCAGAATGCCAACCGTCTGTACTTGTGTTTGATCCGCCATCTTTACCTGAAAAGGTGCTTGAGCCAATACCCCTCTTCCCATTTCAATAAAAATATGCTCAAGTAATATGTTTACCCCTGATCCTCCATCAAGCAACACTTCTGCAAATCGTCATTGATTGTACTGCACCTGAATTACTGGCACTACAAAATCCATGTCTGCTGGGTCAATACTGTTGGCCGAGGTTGAAGGGATCGACCTAATTTTGGGCTCTGCATGATTCCCAAGTAGCTTTCTCAACAATTTCTCTCGAAACACAGGTACCAAAGATAACAGTTGATCCAAAGACAACTGTAACGGTGAGCTAATGATTTCATCAAACCAATCATTTGCCAGGCCTTGCTGACTTAGAGCCTTATTCCGCTCCATTATGGGGGGTATCAATTTCACACCCTGTTGTTGCTCAGTCTGACTTCCACACCTCGCCTGATTATGAGGCTAGTCCTGAACCTGCTTCAAAACCTTGTCTCGGATTTGCCTTTGTTCCTGCCAATCAATAGGGCCTTTATTTTTTGATCTTGTAACCGCCAACACTTCAACCTCTTTGCCTTTCCCACATTGTTTATAATCACACCGCCATTGGTTATCATTCTTATCGTGCATTCGATCAGATGTACTAGGTGCATCATGGGCTCTATCCACTTGATCTGGCCATTCTATCAGCATGGCATTTGCCTGAGCCGCCTGCTGCCCATGTTGTTGATGTTGTCCCTGTTGATTATGCTGATTATATATGATAACGGGTATACCTCTTTCTTCATGATGCTTTACCCACAAAGGGCAATTCGGCCATATCCAATGATCGGGAGCTGAACAATATCCACAAGGCATTACCCTTGGTGGTCGACCTTGGTGATTGCCTTGTTGGTTATTCCCTTGCTGATTCCCTTAATCTCTCCATGGGGGTCTTACTTGTTGATGTCTCTGAAAATTACCCCGCCCTTGGACAGGAATAGCCTGATTGGCCGCTACGTCATTGATATTCCTATTGTCTTGCCGGGAATTTTGCCCTCTATGCTTAGGGTTATACCAACACTGACTTGTTGTCTGTCCCTCTTTGTCATAGATACCACAAAATCATTTTTCCTTTGGCGCTACTATGGAATATCCATGTCTCTTTAACTTATTAATCCATGCCTCCTCTTTATTGTGCTTGGCTTTATGCTTACGATGCTTTGTCCTTACTATTTCATCATCGTGGTCATCAGTGTCCAAATCACTTGAACTCTTGTCCGACTCCATTGTTGAATCCGATTCAACCTCTGAACCAGAATCAGACTACTTCTTTTTGGCTCATCCAAACCTCCTTTCCACACGTGCTGCTGCTAATACCAATACATCGAAGCCATTTGCAATGTCCACACTAGCCACCGCATGTCTTATTGTGCTCCGTAATCCTTTCAAAAAAAATCCTGCCAACATCTCATCAGTAGGTCGTTCATTACCTTGCAATCTTTCCATTAAAGTCTGGAACTTCTGAGCATAGTCTTCCACTAACATGGTTTTTTGTCTGATGGCCCTCAGCTTCCTTAATACATCAGAAGGAGTCTTTTCTTTTCTAAATTGTTGCAAGAATGCTATTTTTAAATCATCATATGTAGCAAAATGGGCAATGCCATATTGACTGAACCAGCTCATAGCTCGTCCTTCCAACGTGGCCGCAAACTGTTGAAGCTTAATATCATCACCATACATAGGTGGATATCCATTAGCTGTCCATTTTATTTGGAATTGAGCCACATGGCAATCAGCATCCTCTTTAGAGGTTCCCCTGAAATGAGCGGCTTTGACCTTAGGGTTGGGAGGTGGTTGAGCCATTGGCTGTGGTTGAGGTGTACGCCTAGTTCTTTGACCGGTCGCCCCTGCAAGTGGGTCAAACTAGAGTCGTCTTCTTACACCTACAATTGCTTCTGTGAGGAATAACGCTCCAAGTATGCCGCCCACTAACCTTGCCTCTGCTGCACCTATTTCCTCCTGTTCCTCTTCAATTTCCAGATTTTCTTCCTCCTCGGCCTCGTACCACTCGTAAAAGTCTGAGGATGTCTCCAATTCACTGCTCTTGCTTGTGCCCTCGTAAAATACACTTTACCAAAGCGGTTGCGTTTGTCCTTCATGCATTTCTTGTTGTGTCAGCAGTACAGTAGGATCACCAATTGTGTTGAGGGTTCCAAGGTTCATCACAACATCGAAGAAACATTCAGAAATACTTATTTATATAGCACCGATCCTCATCCACAGAGATTCTACCAGATCATATTGAATGTTGTATCGCAATTTCATGTATGTACACTTCTACTGAATCAGAATTACTCAACGTCGTCAGACTACACATTTCAGAAGATAAACAGAGTCACACACACACACAGGTTCAATGCACTTCTGTGCAGACGACTTGAATTTCTCTTTAGACTTCACAAAGATGAAAGTTATGAACAAGAAAGTTTTGTCAGAAATTTTTGGTTTTTGATTGACTTAACGCCGCTGTTACATAATTATAAGTTTTTGAATTACATATGTATCGTTTGACACACTGCATGATTACATTACTCACAGGCTGCGCAATGATTCCTGCAGACCCTGTTTTCACTGTCCTCGTATTTTCTATTGTAAATCTCTTCTCTTCACGTTTTTGCTCTCTCTCTCTCTCTTTGTGTAATGTCTTCTCTCTCTTACGACATGTCCCCTGACTTCGACATAACCGTCCTTTTTATTAAAATCCAATGCACCAAAAAATAAACATCCATCTAGATAATATCGACGTTTAACCATCTTTTCAGAATTCAAATTAATCATTTATCTTCCAGATTTCCCTGCCTTCAACAATCACTTACTACTTGATTGGTAGTATTCCAAAAGCTTCTCCAATGCTTCAATAAACATGTTTTAATTTTCAATTACAAAACATAATTTCTTGCAAGTAGGTTGGAGATAGACATCTGTGGAAGCACGTGAACAGCGCAAAGAAGGAGAAGAAGCTTGGAGCACAACACACAATATTGAATGTATTACTAGAGAATGTAAAAAGATAAGTAGCCCATTAGGGCAATAGACGTATATACAAGTCGGGGGAAAAAACCTCCTAAAGAGGGAAAAAAGTGCCCGAGCGGTTCTAGAGTGTTCACACACATCACTACCTAAAAATATCAATAAATCCCCCCTGGGAGTGATGCGGTGAACAAGTAGTTGGCACTCATGTATAAGGAAGTGCCAAGCTATGTGGAAATCACTCCACAAAAGGAAGTAATCCCAAAGCTTTGCGAAAAGCTTCAAACTTCTCCCTAGGTAGAGCCTTCGTAAAAAGGTTGCAATGTTCTCGTGTGTGGGCACATATGCCAAGCTGATCTCCCCAGCAGAGAATCTCTCCTTGACATAATGATAATGCACCTCAATGTGCTTAGTGCGAGCATGGAACACAGGGTTCCTCGCAACTGCCAATGCCTCTGACTATCAGTGAAGATGGTGGTGGCAGAAGACTGACCAACACCCAAATCAGCCATAAGGCGTCTGAGCCACACACACTCAACAGTCATTGTGAAAGCTGCCCTATACTCATCCTCACAACTGGAAGTGGTCACAATAGGCTGCTTCTTGCTAAACCAAGATATACGTAAGCTACCAAGCATGAAGCAAAAGCCACTAGTGGACACACGAGTGTCATAGCAACCAGCTCAGTCTGAGTCAGAAAAAGCATGCAAATCTGGCAGAAGTGATCCCCCCTTGGGATAAAACAACCCAAGTAGCCGAGTACCACTCAAGTAGTGAAAGATGCGCTTAATCACCTGCCAATGCTTGACACCTGAGCAATGCATAAACCTACTCATTTGTGAGACAACAAACTAAATATCTGGCCGAGTAATGCATAAGTAAATCAGGCATCCAATAGCCTGTGGATAGAGGACAACATCAAATGCATCTCCGGCATCATGAAGACTCAATCGTAAACCTGTCTCCATAGGAGTGGCAATGGACTTACAGTCTTCAAGGCCAAAACGCTGCAATAATGTGTCAATATATTTTGTTTGACACGATCCCATTCCACCATCAACTTGCATAAACTAAATTCCGAAATAGTGATGCAAATGCCCCAAATCAGACATCTCAAATGAGCCATGCAAATCAGCCTTAAAATCAGCAATATGCTTCTCAATAGGACCAGTGAGGAGCATGTCGTCAACATAGACAACAATGATCAAAAGCACAGCATTAGCATGCTTAACATATAAGGTGATTTCAGTTGGGCTATTCTCAAAACCATATGCAATCAGATAGGCATGTATCATCTCATACCAAGCACGTGGTGCTTGCTTTAAACCATATAATGCCTTCTTTATCCTGCACACCTAGTTTTCATGCCCTTTCTGCACAAAGCCACGGGGCTGAAAAACATACACTTCTTCATGCAAGTCACCATTCAGAAATGCAATTTTAATGTCCAACTGATGTACATTCCAACCATGATGGGCTGCAAGTGCACAAATGCTCCGAACAGTAGTCATACGGCATGTAGGTGCAAAGGTCTCATCAAAATCAATGCCTCTTTCCTGTGCATAACCCTTTGCAAAAAGCCTAGCCTTATACTTGTCAACTATACCATCATGTTTACGCTTCAGCTTTTATACCCACTTAGTGCCAATGGCCTTCTTGCTAGGAGGCAAGTCACATAAAGACCAAGTACCATTCTTCATTATTGCATCATATTCAGATTGCATAGCAGCCATCCAATTTTCTGAATTTTGTGCTTCATCAAACGAAACAGGTTAATTCTCATCACAGAGACTAGATGCAGCCATAGCATATCAATCTGATGCAAAAGAGGCACTATGAGAGCCTGATCGAGTAGGATATGACAGAGGTGCATCTAATTTGTTGTCACGCATGGTCTGCACCAGCCATTTTGGCATAGTTCTTGCCTGCTCAATATCAGCTCTCTCATCAATAAGTGCATCATGTACATCTGCATCAGAATGTGATTATCTGCATCATCACATGAAACCTGCAAAGGCTGAGAAGTTGCCTCATTAGGACCAGCACTAGACTATCCACGTGTAAAAAGAGGCAACAAAGTATCATACATGTCTTTGGAGCTAACAGATCTCTCCTTAGTACATGAAAGCAATGGTTGAATAGCATCTTCCACAAAAACAACATCACGGCTAACCAGAATGCGTTTAGTTTGTGGATGATACAGACGATAGCCTTTACTTTCAGAATTGTACCCAACAAAAATACATTTTTACTGCTTTATCATCCAATTTTTTGCGATGTTGTTCAGGCACTAATGCATATGCCAAACAACCAAAAACATGCAGATGAGCAATAGATGGCTTGCGATCATGCCAAGCCTCATATGGAGTGATAGACTGCAGCGCTTTAGTGGGACACTTGTTCAGTACATATGCTGCACACATGACAGCCTCAAGCCAGAAACTATGTGGTAAAGCCAGACTCTTGACTATACACCTTGCCATCTCCATGAGTGACCTGTTCTTTCATTCAGCAACTCCATTCTGTTGAGGTGTATACGGCACTGCACACTGGTTTTTTATCCCACCTTCAGCCAGAAATGTATTAAAATCAGAAGACATATACTCCCCCCCTCGATCAGAACGAAGGATGCCCATTTTACATGCTGACAGATTTTCAGCCAAAACCAAAAACTATTTCAAGCACATGAACACTTCGGACTTTGCCTTCAACGGATATACCCATGCATGCCTGGAAAAATCATCGATGAAAGTCACGACATAAAGATAATTTCCAAAAGAAGGTGTCTGCATAGGACCACAGACATCACTATGTACAAGCTGCAATTTTTGAGTAGCCCGAACTGAACCATCTTTTGGAAAGGAGGAACGCTGCATTTTTCCCAAAATACAGCCTTCACTAACATGTTTTCCAGGTGCCTCAAGTTTGGGCAAGGAGGTCACCATTTCAGATTTTTGCAGGCATAGCAAACTAGCAAAATTCAGATGACCAAAGCATGCACCAAAGCTTTGCATCTGACATAGCCTGAGAATCATGTACTGCACATGCCAAATCATTCACAGATCTTTCATAGCCTATGAGCTTATACAGCCCACGACATAAAATGCCAGAAGCGATAATCACATCGCCATTTGACAGATCATGAACAGTACACCTGTCATCAACAAATTTCACAACCAAGCCAATCTTGGGTAATGTAGAAACTGATAACAAGTTCTTCTTGATCCCTGGCACAAATAAAGCATCTGACAAAGTGAAATCAGCAATGTTCAAAATGATCTTACCAACAGCCTAAAGGAAGTGTGACCAACATCTTCCTTGTACAAGTAGTCACTAGAGCACATGCTCTACAAAAAACCCTAGAATGAGATCAGGAAAAGAACTTAGAAGCTAGTGAATCAGATAGCATGGGTAAAAAGAGAGCTAGAGCTCAGAAAGATAATCAAGAAAGAATGAAGAGACAATGGGTGAGAATGTTGAGTGAGTTAGAAGAGAACCTTAAAGAGACAAAAAAAAATGAAATTGCATCTCAAACACATTCTCAAACATCATGACCATCCTACCCATCGTGTCAAATGCCACCATCCATCTCACCACAACCAAGACCAAGATCAATCCTAGAAGATCCTTCTCTTGATGACCTGGACATGATGTTTGAGGCCTATCAAGCTAGAATAAAAGATGGAACAAATATAACTAAATTAGACAAATGTTATCCCTGAGTAGATCTAGATATTGAAAGGACCAAACTTTGCACCAAAATGGTAGAACTAGCTCAGGCTCTGTTCAATTCTAGTCATCTTTTCCATCATACAAACTCACTGAAGCCAGAATTACATCTTGAAGGACTTTTGGAGAGGTTAGAGCAATTAATAGATAATTCTAAGACTTTGGCTACACTATAGGCTCAAATTCATGGAAGTGAAAGGATAACCTTACCCCCACAGGAAGCTTATGTCCTTAATTCTACTGATGATGCAATTCCTTCCTCTCTAAATCATTGCTCCCAACCATTCTTGAGAGGGATCCAAGAGGAGAAATAGACCAAGGAGAGTGAGAATCCTCCTCATATTAAAGAAGTGGATGATCTTCATGATTAGTTCCCTCACGACATTCCCTTTATATATGGAGAACAAGAGGACATACAATTGAGTGAAATATTAGACTTTGAATCCGATTCCTTGTAAGATTTTCCACACTTCATAGGCCAATGGGAATCTAAGTCTATTCAAATGAAAGCCTGCACATTCATGGTTAGAAATGATGAGTCAGTTCTATTGAGGAACACTAAAGTAGTCAAGAATACTAAATTGCAGTGTGTTCTCACTTTAAAGGAGCTACTAAAAGTCAAATGTGAGTTATGGAAACATGTAGCTAACCATGTTCCAAACGTAGCTAAGTCCCACTCTCAGGTAGGATCCCAAAATGTGGTACAAGAGATACATATAGATAAGATAGGAGATATGGGTAAAGGATAAGCAGGAAATACTTATCTACCTATCACTTGTCATGGCTACACAATGAAAGATATCTTAGATTCGAGATCAAGAGTTGTTATTGCCACTACATCCTTAAGGGAACATTGGGGCATGCCAACTCTAAGACCAACTAGGATGAAATTGCAAATGGAAAACAGACATATCAAAAAGATCCTAGGATTTCTAGAAGGGATAACTCTCACTACTTGTGGTATAGAGTTTGAACACACCTTTGCCATCTATGATTTTGGAAAGAATCATGTCTATGAGATGATTTTAGGTAGACCACTCATGAGGAAATTGTAGTTAATACAGGATTGGAGAACCAACTCCTTGTACTTACAACATTTAGGGGTCACCACTAAATTCAATATTAAAGATTATTCTCATAGGGATGTACCACCCCTACAATGGAACCTAGTTCATAGAGCATTAGATGAGATGGAATCAATGCATTCCATAGGATCAGATTCCTCACGGATGCATGATGACACACACTTATGGATGTGTAAAGTTGTAGTGGAGGAAGAAAAGAGACTAAACATTATAAACTTAGGTGTTAACAAGATCCCTACATCTATTCAAGACCCACCCTATGCACCTATGGTATTTCTAGAAGAAGAATTTGAACCCCATAGTTGAGCTGAAATCTTATCCGCGATGGACATAGATGTAAATGAGGAACAACAATGGACTACCCATTGTGATGAAGATGGCTATGAAATCTCAGTTTTCATGATAGAACCTTGTGTTTGAGCTCGTCATTGAAGGATGTAAACCTAGTAGAAATGTACTAACGGAATTTAGTGATGATGATGTTGGATCTATCATCATTTAACCATTGTGCACTTCAAAAGAAAAATACCTCTATTTGGTATATGCTTAGACTCAAGGATAGGAAGTACGTAGACCCATGGAGAATTTCACTATGCTAGAAGAGGGCCAAAATGAGAAGAAGAGAGGAAAGAAGAAATTACCCACATGAGAAGAGGAAGAATCCTTGTTTGAAGTGCCATATAACTTCAAGAAATGTGAGATAGAGGACATGAAAATTTATGGTCAGAATGCCTAAATGAGAAGCTCTCATAGGAGAGGTCTATGATAACAAGGGTTAGACTAAAAAGATAGTAGTAACGATAGAGGGCAGAGAAGAAAGATGTACTTACATAGGCATGACTTGAGTGAAGAAGAAGAACAAGAATTAATTGAATTGTTGAGAGAATACAGAGATGTGTTTGCATAAAAGGAGTGGATCCAGATATCTGCTCTCATAGGATCCCTATGACCCTAGAGGCCAAGCCAAGAAAGTAAAATCCTTACACTTACAATGATATTATGTATCCAAGATTAAAGAGGAAATAGATCGTCTGATAGAAGTAGGATTTATCTACGAGATCGAGCATACTAAATGGTTATCCCCCATTTTGGTAGTGCCCAACAAGAATGGCAAGTTGTGTGTGTGTGTGTGTGTGTGTGTGCATTAAGTTGAATAAAGTTAATGATGCCACCATTTGAGATAGTTATCCGCTTCCTATCATAGACCACTTATTAGAATGAGTAGTGGGCAAGGAAGTCTATAGCTTCCTTGATGGATTCTAAGTTACAATCAAGTAGCCATTGACCCAGAAGATCAACGTAAGATGTATTTTTCCATTGAATGGGGTATATTTGCATTTTGTGTGATGCCATTTAGGCTAACCAATGCACTTGTTGCATTTCAAAGGCTGATGTGTCATGTTTAAGGACTTCTTGAGAAGGAATTTAGAGGTCTATGTGGGTCATCTCTATGCTCATTCCCACATCAAACAAACACACGTCCCAAGGCTTTGATAGATCTTTGACAAATGTCGAGAGTATCAAGTCTGCTTGAACCTAGAAAAGTGTGTTTTCATGGTTATAAAAGGCACAATTTTAGGGCACATAGTATCAAAGAATGGAATATCAATAGAGAATATCAATAGACAAAGATAAATTAAGAGCCATTTCAAAGTTACCTAGACCTAAGATGGTCAACAAAAGTACAAGCTTAACATAAGCCAATTAGTAACATGGTTTCTCTTACTTATGGAATATGATTTTGAAGTAGTCGTAAGTAAGGGTAATATTTGGGTACCAAAGTGATCGATGAAGGCTGAACACAATCATGGAAAAATTTGGGTGCTCAGGACCTACTTATGAGATCAGATCCCCATACATGAGCTCTTAGGATCTATTCAATCACCATCAACCCTCACCCCTCAAAAATATTCATAGAGAGCTATTGTAGCTAAATAATCATGCAAAGTATTTCCTAGAACAACTTGGAAATGGGTATACCTCAAAAGTCACACATTTAAGTTAAGTGTCATCAACAAACATCATGTATGAACCAAAATGCCAAACTTGTAATCCCATAAGGGAATTATGGAAATTCAAATCTTGTAAAGTACCACTGGACTCAACCATGTAACATATTTGTGTACTATTACAAGCATGATCAGTCCATGCATTACCCAAGTATGCATTTAGAATACACATTAACTCATCTCTCCACTCACCACACATTCATCAATCACACATAAACTTAACTCCACACACATAGGGATCAACGGCAACATGTTGGTATTGGAAAGGGAATAAGGACTCATCAAGTTTCTTTTATAGTACTAATATGGTTCTTCTTATATTAAGTAGATCGACCATGCATGTCATTTATATTGGTAAGCTATAGTTGAAGAAGCCACCAGCTCCTAGCCAATAGACATTAGCACTTTGCCTATTTTTGAACTTACAATGGAAAGGCCAATAGAACTCATGCAATTGCAAACCATTCCCATCCAAGTTCACCTTGCAAGTTATACCCAAAATGTTCACCCCCACTCCCATTGGTTCAAGAAAATGGGAGGACTACTTGGAAATGTCGCCTATATCTAGGAGTCCCAATGTGAATTGAACAACATTTGGGGGAAGTATCAATTTTTCACATGCGAGTTTGAGTAGCCCCAGAACACCCTAGAGGTGCAACCTGTTTGGTAGAGAGCAAGATTGGAAAAATATTTTAGCAAGCCACCTCCAAAGCCAAATTTCATGTGATGCTATTATTTGATCGATACTTTACAACCGAGATATGTCAAGGATGTCCTTAGCACCTTTGTCATCACCTCCTTGATGCGGAATAATGAGCTGAAGAAGTTTAAGCTTACATTGAACCTAGTACGCAGAGCACTCAATATGCACTATATGGATATACCAACTGAGAAGGAAAAACATCACAAAAAACATGAAGAATCTGAATATTACAAAGCTCAAGGACATGAACACAATGAGCCCAAACATTGTGGTACCACTCAAACTATGCATTCAACATTTTTCTTTTCCCATGCAAGATCACTTTACATAGCTTCACAAACAAATCTGGTTCAGTCTGTATCTGCAAAAACATCAACTATGACCATCAAGCTTCCCATATGGATAATCGAGTGGATTCATATAGCTAGTGGACATTGGGCATGCAAATCTATATTGAACGGGTGGTTTTCCATTACCTGTATCATTTATAAGTGTTTATCTTAGGATGTACCCATCCAACGAGCCATAACTTGGAATAGGATCCAACAATTCAAGAGTCAAAAAGCCTTTGCACCACTATAAAAAGGGATGTGAGGAACCATCCTATGTGTAAAGACAAGAGGAGAAAATCTTACTTCGGACATTTGATCCCTAGGGCAATGCACAATACGGCCTTTCACCATTTGCCTCCCACAGAAAAGTATTGATGGAGCATCTTCTGCTCAACCAACCACCCCTCCCCTACCCACTGACTTTGGATAAGTTGGACAGTTCCAATTACCCATTGCGGGCTTATATGATGATACATGTATTGGTTGCAAAAGGACTATGGAACATTGTGCACGGTGTTGAAAAACATCCTATTACACATGCAAATACAAGTATTGAAGCTGATGTAGATGGCATTGAAGATGCTAATATTCTTCAGATTCTTGTTTGTGTTGCGGTTTTTGCTGCACCTACTTTAGAGAAAATTCATTGGGATGGCAGAGATGCTCAGGCACATGCATTGATAGCCTTGTCTATCAAATGTGCGACTATTCCTCACATTCACTCTTGCACAATAGCTAAGGATGCTTGAGATACACTTACCACATTGTACCAGGCTATGAATGAGGCTCATGTTACTTACCTCCGAAAACAGTTGGAGAGTGAGCATATGAATGAAGGTGATTCTATGGATAGTTTTCTAACAAAGATCAAAGACTTGAAGGAACAGTTCATTTCTATTGATGAAGTTATACCAGATAGCTCACTTGTGTAGAACATTCTGAATGGTCTTCCCGAGTCATGTTTGATGATGAAAGATGATCCAAATGCTTTTTCATTTGAGGAGCTAGTCTCTGTCCTGTTGCAAGAAGATCAGTCTATGCAGAACAGGTCCATTATGTGTGTTGTAGATCAAGCCTTTCTGGCTAGTCAGAAGGGCAAAGGTAAATGGAGCTCATCTACTAGTATGCAAAAATCTGCAAATGTTGCACATTTGAAGAAGGAAGACAAAGATGAGAGGATATTAAAAAAGCAAAAATTCTTTTGTAAGTACTGTAAAGGAAACAATCATGTCATAAAGAACCGATGGTAGTTCTTTCACTCTGATGGATGTGTTGTTTGTGCTAGGGATCAAGAAAAATATGTTATCAGTTTCTACATTATCCAAGATTGGCTTGGTTGTAAAATTTGTTGATAACAGATGTATAGTTCATGATCTTTCAAATGGCGACATGATTATTGCTTCTGGCATTTTATGTTGTGGGCTGTATAAGCTCATCGACTATGAAAAATCTATGAATGATTCGGCATGTGCAATACATGATTCTTAGGCTATGTCAAATGCAAAGCTTTGGCATGCATGCTTCGGTCATCTGAATTTTGCTAGTTTGTTATGCCTGCAGAAATCTGAAATGGTGTCCACTTTACCCAAACTTGAAGCACCCAGAAAAAATGTCTATGAAGATTGTATTTTGGGCAAAATGCAGCGCTTCTCCTTTCCAAAAGATGTTTCAGTTCGAGCTACTCATAATTTGTAGCTTGTTCATAGTGATGTCTGTGGTCCTATGCAGACACCCTCTTTTGAAAACTATCTTTACTTCGTGACCTTCATTGATGATTTTTCCAAGCATGCATGGGTATATCCATTGAAAGCAAAGTCGAAAGTGTTCATGTGCTTCAAACAGTTTTTGGTTTTGGCTGAAAATATGTCATCATGTAAAGTGGGCACCCTCCATTCTACGCAAGGGGGAGGATATATGTCTTCTAACTTTAATGCATTTTTGGCTCAATGTGGGATAAAACATCAGTGTACAATGCCGTATACACCTCAACAGAATGGAGTTGCTGAACAGAAGAACATGTCACTCATGGAGATGGCGAGCTGTATGGTCAAGAGTCAAGTTTTACCACATAGTTTCTAGCTTGAGGTTGTCATGTGTGTAGCATATGTACTTAACAGTTGTCCCACTAAAGCACTACAGTCTATCACTCCATATGAGGCTTGGCATGGCCATAAGCCATCTATTGTACCTATGTGTTTTTGGTTGTCTGGCATATACATTAGTGCATGAACAACATCGCAGGAAATTGGATGATAAAGCAGTAAAATGTATTTTTGTTGGGTACAGTTCTGAAAGTAAAGGTTATCGTCTGTATCATCCATAGACTAAATGCATTTTGGTTAGACGTGATGTTGTTTTTGTGGAAGATGCTATTGAGCCTTTACTTTCATGTATGAAGGAGACATATGTTAGCTCCAAAGACTACTTTGTTGCCTCTTTTTACATGTGGATAGTCTAGTGCTAGTCCTAATGAGGCAACTTCTTAGCCGTTAGAGGTTTCATGTGATGATGCAGATCATTTTATTTCTAATGCAGATTTACATGATGTCCTTGTTGATGAGAGAGCTGATATTGAGGAGGCAAAAACTATGCCAAAATGGCTAGTGTGGACTTTTCATGATAGCAAATTACATGCACCTTTGTCATACCGTACTCGTTCAAGCTCTCATAGTGCCTCTTTTGCATCAGATTTCTATGCTATGGCTGCCTCTAGTCTTTGTGATCAAACTGAGCATGTTTTGTTTGATGAAGCACAAAATTCTGAACATTGGATGGCTGCAATGCAATCTGAATATGATGCTAACATGAAAAATGGTACATGGTCTTTATGTGTGCCTCCAAGAAAGAAGTCCATTGGCACTAAGTGGGTATACAAGCTAAAGTGTAAGCTTGATGGAACTATTGACAGGTATAAGCTATGTAGACAGGTTTAGAATTGAGTCTTCATGATGCTAGAGATGCATTTGACGATGTTCTCTATCAGTAGGCTATTGGATGCTTCATTTACTTATGCATTACTGAGATAGATATTCAGTTTGTTGTCTCACATATGAGCAGGTTTATGCATTGCCCAAGAGTCTAGCATTGGTAGGCAGTTAAGTGCATCTTTCGCTACTTGAGTGGTACCAGGCTACTTGGTAGTTGGTTGATTAGCCTATGTTTATGTTCCCTCTCAATTAAGGCATAAGTTAGAACAAAAAGCTGGAAAGTATTTGTTCATTGGTTATGATGATAAACAAATGGGATACATGTTGTGGAGTCCATCTACAAAGAAATTCCTTGTATCAAAGGATGTCACATTTGATGAGCAAGGTACTTGGTATTCATGTGCAAATAGTGCTTATGCAGGTCTTGAAGAAACATTGAATCAAAAGAAAGGTAAATCAAGGGTTCAAATTTCTGAGGAAGAAGAGAATGATGAAGTGCTAGTTGAAAATGAAGAATTGCCAAGGTTTGATCTAGAATATGATGAACCAAAAGCTTCAAGAAGTGGAGAACTATGAAGGTCATCACGGAACAAAAGACAACATTTAAAGTATAGCTATGACACCTATTTCTTGACAACAAAGATTATGCTTATATAGTGAAAGCAGATGAAGACCCATCTACATATGATGAAGCCAAAGGAAAGGAGAATTGGGAAAAAGCTATGAAGGAAGAGTATGATGCACTAATTGAGAATGAGACTTGGGACTTGGTACACAAACCAAGTAATCATAAGGTAATTGGATGCAAATGGGTCTACAAAACAAAGATATTTGCAGATGGATGTGTATCTAGGTACAAAGCTAGACTTGTTGTGAAAGGATATACACAAACTTATGGTGTGGACTATGATTAAACATATAGTCCTGTTGCAAAGATGACAACCATAAGGAATCTCATAGCTATTGCTGCTTGCAAAGGTTGGAAATTATCCCAATTAGATGTGAAGAATGCATTTTTAAATGGTTACATTTCAGATGGCCTACATGGAACAACCAGATGGTTTCAAAGATCGACATAATCCAGATTATGTGTGTAAGCTCAAGAGAGCTTTGTATGGCTTGAAGCAAGCCCCAAGGGCATGGAATTACACGCTTGTAAAGTTCTTGAAGGAACTTGATTTTCAAGCATCAAAGGCAGATAGTAGCTTGTTAGTCAAAGCAAGTGAAAATGGTTTTATTTATGTTTGCATTTATGTTGATGACATAATACTCATAGGTATAGATGACAAAGGCATACAAATGCTTAAGAAGCCGATGGAGAAAGAATTCAAGATCAATGACTTGGGAAATTTATCATACTTCTTGGGAATGGAGATTTTATATACTCAGCATGGAGTATATGTAACTCTATTTGAAGAATTTTCTAAACAAGTTTAATATGGAAGATTGCACGATAGCATCAATCCCAATGGAGGTGAACCACAAATTGAGTAGATATGGAGGAGAAGAATTCAAAGATATGAAGCTTTATCAGAGTTTGGTGGGTAGCTTGATTTATGCTACATTGACCAGGCCTGATCTATCATATGCAGTTGGAGTTTTATCTCAATTCATGCACTGTCCAAGGAAGGAACATAGGATTGCAGGTCAAAGGCTGCTAAGATATATTAAGGGCACACTTAAAGAAGGTTTGTACTATGTTTTCACATCATATACAAGAATCAAGATATATAGTGATGTAGATTGGGTGGGTAACTCTGATCATAGAAGATCAACACATGAGTATTTGTGTTATGTGGGAGATAAATTGATTTCTTGGTGTTCTAAGAAGAAACACATAGTTTCTTTATCTATAGAAGTAGAGTATAAAGGTATGGTGGAAGCTCTCAAGGAGGTCATATGGTTGAGAACTCTAATGAAGAGTTTTGACATCAATCAGAGTGTTCCTATCATTTATGGAGACAATATGAGTTCTTTGTATTTGGCAACTAACCCTGTGTTTCATGCTAGGACCAAACATACTGAGATTCAATATCACTTTCTGAGAGAAAAGGTGATTGAAAAAGAGATTGAAATCATGTATACTCCTACAAAAGATCAAGTTGCAGATATGTTAACAAAGAGCTTAGATGGACCTAAGTTGCAGAGGTTTAAAGAAATGGCAGGTATAAAGAAGAGGCAGGTAATCACAATTAATTATTGAGGGGGAGTTGTTGGAGCAAGACAGTTACTAATTGATAATTACAAAGACGATTGAAGAATGAAGAATGAAGAAAAGGATAAAGGATGAAGCATAAAGTGAAGTGAAGATTTAGAGAGAGATGATTTGTATATGCATGTACATTAATCTTGTAAATGGTTCATATGCATCTTGTAATAGTGACGACTCCGGACATATACACCTATATATACTTGTATATAGACATGTCATGTAAGAGAGAAGAATTAAAGATGAAGAGGGTGAGTAGATGATGAATAAGTGAGTTTGAGTATGAGAATTATCTATCAGATGTATTTTCAAGAGAATAGAAGAAGTTTCTAAAAATGGCATCTCAATCTTTTCTCCAATTTCTCCTTTTGTGCTTAATCAATTGAGAAATCCTTTTGGACGTGTCTAATTATGTAATTGATGCATCTATGGTCAAGATTTGAGAGCCTAATTTTGATCAGACTAAGAGAATTGTGAGTAGGAACATTCATATGTGTGAAAGGTGATGAGAGACTTTTGAGATAGGCACAATCCCGATGGTCAAAGAATTGATCAGATCTCAGTGTAGAGTGTAACATTTTACACAAGTAAGCATTCAAAATCTAAGTTGGAAGGTAAGCAATCTATGTCTAAAAGCATTTGGTTAAATGGGTTGTAGATTGAGAGAACCAAGAGTTTAAAGTTGTATATGTGAAAGTCGCCTGCAAAGAAAGCTTGTTTTACACATAGCTTTACTTATTGAGGTAAATCTAAAATTTTGTAAGCTGTTTTGAAGAACTTTTACTTGGAATAGTTGTGAAAACACTAGCATATTGTTGTGTCAAAATTTCATAGAAATCTTTAATCATTTCGTGTTGATATATTCAGGTAGTGATGTGTGTGAACATTCTAGGACCGTCGGGGCACTTTTTTCCCTCTTTAGGAGGTTTTTTTCCCCCAGCTTGTATATACGCCTATTGCCCTAATGGGCTACTTATCTTTGTACATTCTCTAGTAATACATTCAGTATTGTGTGTTGTGCTCCAAGCTTCTTCTCTTTGCTTGTGTTGTTCGCGTGCTTCCGTAGACGTCTATCTCCAACAATTGGTATCAGAGCAGGTCGTCGCTTCATCTAGGGCGCCATCGACACTCCTCTATTTGCAGTCTCAGATTCGCATGAAATTTGGTGAGCATACTCAGGGTGTTTCAGATATCAAAATAGCTTCGCTATGTGGTGCCAAAATCGCGATCTGAGCTCGTTTCGGCCTCCGAACGCACTATCGTGGTGCTTATGCAGGCTATTTTGTCTTTTTGTGCCAAAGGTATATACCAGTTTCTATTCGCCAGTATAAGCATCCCGAAGTCTACTACAGGTCTAGCAAAATTCGTCTGGGCAGTTCTGTTCAACTTTTTGAGATACAATCAATTTTCTGCATCAAGGTATTTTAGTCACCGGCCATGGCTGAAAGTAGTGATGTATTCCGTATGTTGGCTGTTGAGGATAAGTTGGATGATACCAACTACCCGCTATGGGCTTATATGATGCGACATGTATTGGTTGCAAAAGGATTGTGGAACATTGTGCAGGGTGCTGAAAGACGTCATGTTACACCTCTGACTATAGGTACTGCAAATACAGGTGCTGGAGCTGATGAAGATGGTGTTGAAGATGATATTCCGCAGATTCCTCTTTGTGCTGCTGTTTCTATTGCACCTAGTGCAGAGCAGATTAGTTAGGATGGTAGAGATGCCAGGCACATGCATTGATAGCTTTGTCTGTCAAACGTGTCATTATTCCTCACATTCGCTCTTGCAGAACAGCTAAGGATGCTTGGGATACACTTACCACATTGTACCAAGCTAGGAATGAGGCTCGTGTTGCTTACCTCCGAAAACAGTTGGAGAGTGAGCACATGAATGAAGGTGATTCTATGGACAGTTTCCTAACGAAGATCAAAGATTCGAAGGAACAGTTGATTTCTGCTGATGAGGTTATACCAGATAGCTCACTTGTGCAGACCGTTCTGAATGGTCTTCCTGATTCATATCAGAGTTTTGCTTCTACTCTTCAGTTGATGATGAAAGGCAATCTAAATGCCTTATCATTTGAGGAGTTAGTCTCTGTTCTATTACAGGAAGATCAGTCCATGCAAAATAGGTCCATTATGCGAGTTGCAGATCAAGCTTTCCTGGCTAGTCAGAAGGGCAAAGGAAAATGGAGCTCTTCAACTAGTAAGCAGAAATCTGCTAATTCTGCATATTCAAAGAAGGAAGATAAAGATGAGAAGAAATCAGAAAAGCAAAAATTGTTTTGTAAGTACTGTAAAGGGAATGATCATATCATAAAGAACTGTCCAAAACTGGCTGCAAAAGAGGCAAAGAAGAAAGAGGTTCGAATGGTTGTTGCAAAAGCCTCTACACCAAAAATGGAGTCTGCTAATCTTGTGCAGGAAGAAGAATGGGCGTTCACTATTGTTTGCAGTTTTGACCCATCTTCTCATGAGCAGTGCATGTCTGCAGTAGACTCAGATGTTTGGTACTTTGACAATGGGGCGACCAAACATATTACCTCGCAGCGCAGTTTCTTCTCTTCACTCGAGCCTGCCCCTACAGGGAATACTATTACATGTGCCAACAACTCCTCTTATCCTGTTATGGGAGTTGGTAAGATCATTTTGAATACTGCTGATGGTAGTTCTTTCACTTTGTCAGATGCTTTATTTGGGCTAGGAATCAAGAAGAATCTGTTATCAGTTTCTGCATTAGCCAAGATTGGTTTGGTTGTGAAATTTATTGATGACAGATGTACAGTTCATGATCTGTCAAATGGTGATGTTATTATTGCTTCTGGCATTTTATGTCGTGGGTTGTATAAGCTCATAGAATATGAAAGATCTCAAAATGATTTGGCATGTGCAGTAAATGATTCTCAGGCTATGTCAGATGCAAAGCTTTGGCATGCACGCTTTGATCATCTGAATTTTGCTATTTTGCTACGCATGTAGAAATCTGAAATGGTGTCCTCTTTGCCCAAACTTGAGGCACCTGGAAAACATGTTTGTGAAGGCTGTATTTTGGGCAAAATGCAGCGTTCCTCCTTTCCAAAAGATGGTTCAGTTCGGGCTACACAGAAATTGCAGCTTGTACATAGTGATGTCTGTGGTGCTATGCAGACATCCTCTTTTGGAAATTACCTTTACTTTGTGACTTTCATTGATGATTTTTCCATGCATGCATGGGTATATCCACTCAAAGCAAAGTCTGAAGTGTTCATGTGCTTTAAACAGTTTTTGGTTTTGGCTGAAAATCTGTTAGTATGTAAAATGGGCACCCTCCGTTCTGATCGAGGGGGGGAATATATGTCTTCTGACTTTAATGCATTTTTGGATGAACATGGGATAAAACACCAGTGTATAGTGTCGTATATAGTTTCTGAACAAAAGAACAGGTCACTCATCGAGATGGCGAGGTGCATGGTCAAAAGTTAGGCTTTACCACATAGTTTTTGGCTTGAGGCTGTCATGTATGCAGCATATGTACTGAACAGGTGTCCCACTAAAGTGTTGCAGTCTATCACTCCATATGAGGCTTCGCATGACCGCACGCCATCTGTTGCTCATCTGCGTGTTTTTGGTGGTTTGCTCATATGAATAACATCGCAAAAAATTGGATGATAAGGCAGTTTTGTTGGGTAAAGTTCTAAAAGTAAAGACTACGTATGTATCATCCACAAACTAAACGCATTTTGGTTAGCCGTGATGTTGTTTTTGTGGAAGATGTTATTCAGTCATTGCTTTCATGTACTAAGGAGACATCTGTTAGCTCCAAAGACATGTATGATACTTTGCTGCCTCTTTTTACAGGTGGACAATCTAGTGCTGGTCCTAATGAGGCAACTTCTCAGCCTTTGCAGGTTTCATATGATGATGCAGATCATCCCATTTGTGATGCAGATTTACATGATGCACTTGTTGATGAGAGAGTTGATATTGAGCACGCAAAAACTATGCCAAAATGGCTGGTGCAGACTTTGTGTGATAGCAAATTGGATGGACCTTTGTCATATCGTACTCGTTCAGGCTCTCATAGTGCCTCCTTTGCATCAGATTGCTATGCTATGGCTACCTCTAGTCTCTGTGATGAGAATGAGCCTGTTTCTTTTGATGAAACACAGAAATCGGAAAATTGGATGGCTGCTATGCAATCTGAATATGATGCTATAATGAAGAATGGTACATGGTCTTTATGTGACTTGCCTCCTGGCAAGAAAGCCATTGGCACTAAGTGGGTATACAAGCTAAAGCGTAAACCTGATGGTACAGTTGACAAGTATAAGGCTAGGCTTGTTGCAAAGGGTTATGCGCAAGAAAGAGGCATTGATTTTGATGAGACCTTTGCACCTACATGCCGTATGACTACTGTTCGGAGCATTTGTGCACTTGCAGCCCATCATGGTTGGAATGTACATCAGTTGGACATTAAAACAGCATTTTTGAATGGTGACTTGCATGAAGAAGTGTATGTTTTTCAGCCCCGTGGCTTTGTGCAGAAAGGGCGTGAAAACCAGGTGTGTAGGTTAAAGAAGGCATTATATGGTTTAAAGCAAGCACCACGTGCTTGGTATGAGAAGATACATGCCTATCTGATTGCACATGGTTTTGAGAACAGTCCAACTGAAAGCACCTTATATGTTAAGCGTGCTAATGATGTGCTTCTGATCATTGTTGTCTATGTTGACGACATGTTGTTCACTGGTCCTATTGAGAAGCATATTGCTGATTTTAAGGCTGATTTGCATGCCTCATTTGAGATGTCTGATTTGGGGCATTTGCATCACTATTTGGGCATTCAGTTTATGCAAGTTGATGGTGGAATGGCTTTGTGTCAAACGAAATATATTGACACATTATTGCAGCGTGTTGGCCTTGAAGACTGTAAGCCTATTGCCACTCCTTTGGAGATGGGTTTACATTTGAGTCTTCCTGGTGCTGGAGATGCATTTGATGCTGTTCTCTATCAGCAGGCTGTTGGATGCTTGATTTACTTATGCATTACTCGGCCAGATATTCAATTTGATGTCTCACAAATAAGCAGGTTTATGCATTGCCCAGGAGTCAAGCATTGGCAGGCAGTTAAGCGCATCTTTCAGTACTTGAGTGGTACTCGGCTACTTGGGTTGTTTTATCCCAAGGGGGGATCACTACCGCCAGATTTGCATGCTTTTTCTGACTCTGATTGGGCTGGTTTCTATGACACTCGTGTGTCCACTAGTGGCTTTTGCTTCATGCTTGGTAGCTCATGGATATCTTAGTTGAGCAAGAATCAGCCTACTGTGGCCACTTCCAGTTGTGAAGCTGAGTATAGGGCAGCTTTCACAGCTACTGTTGAGTGTGTGTGGCTCAGACGCCTTATGGCTGATTTGGGTGTTGGTCAGAATTCTGCCACCACCATCTTCACTGACAGTCAGAGCGCATTTGAAGTTGTGAGGAACCCTGTGTTCCATGCTCGCACTAAGCACATTGAGGTGCATTATCACTATGTCAAGGAGAGGTTCTCTGTTGGGGAGATCAGCTTGGCATATGTGCCCACGCAGGAGAACATTGCAGACCTTTTCACGAAGGCTCTGCCCAGGGAGAAGTTTGAAGCTTTCCGCAAAGCTTTGGGCTTACTTCCTTTTGTGGAGTGATTTCCACATAGCTTGGCACTTCCTTATACATGAGTGCCAGCTACTTGTTCACTGCATCACTCCCAGGGGGCATTTGTTGATATATTCAGGTAGTGATGTGTGTGAACACTCTAGGACCGCCGGGGCACTTTTCTCCCTCTTTAGGAGGTTTTTTCCCCCGGCTTGTATATACGCCTATTGCCCTAATGGGCTACTTATCTTTGTACATTCTCTAGTAATACATTCAGTATTGTGTGTTGTGCTCCAAGCTTCTTCTCTTTGCTTGTGTTGTTCGCATGCTTCCGCAGACGTCTATCTCCAACATTTCGTTAGTCAATGAGTGAGTTTTGTGAAGCCGACTTTCGTGAGTGAAGCTATGTCTCACGGAAGAGTTAATCTTTCATGTTTTGATAAAGACTTCCAAAATTGGTGAAAGTCTTGATCTATGCTTGATGTAAAGGTATTCTAAACTCAAGTATAGCTTGTCCTTTTGAGATTAATCATCTCAATTAGGCTTGCCCCCTTCTGTGGGATCCGGAGGGCCTATCCCCCCCCCCTGTAGGGCCGAGACGATAGGACTTTTAGTCATGGAGATATTGTCGGATTGTATATTTTATCGATTATTTTGTATCACCCAACTACATTTATCTATACCAAGCCACCTTGTAAAATCTATATAAGCACAGTCTAGGTTGAGCTTTACATAACATTGCACACTAGTAAGCCCTTCATCTAGAGTTTGTCTAGATCACCATCTAAGCTCCACATTGTGAGTGCATGGGTGGACAGCACCATCGTTGTAACTACATTACACTTGGCAATCTGAGAGTTTGAGTTCTCTATCTCTCAGTCTACATCTATCTTTGTCTGCATTTTTTCTCTCAACTCTGTCTACTCATCTATTCTATTGTACTATTATTTTCTTACAACACTTTCTTGTTTAACTTCTTTTGCATCAAAAACATCAAAACTTTGAAAGATCTCTTCTTCGTAGAAGCATTCGAGAGTTTCTTTGTGGTTTCATTTAAGATATTTGCATTTCCAAGATGAAAGAAGTGATCTTTAGGAAATCAGATTGTTTCCACAAGAAAGAAAGAACAAAGCAAGCTATCCTCTAGGGTTGGTGCATGCTAACTTGTGCAGAAAAATTCCTACATAAGCCTTGGGTGGATCTTTCTACTTCATGTTACTCGTTGAGGGCTATAGCAAGAGGATGTCGGTGTACTTCCTTTTTTATAAGGCTCAAACGTTTGGTAAGTTTAAAGAATGGCTTCAGCTTGCTAAAACTAAAACAAAGAAGAAGATGAAGAAATTCAAGACAAACGTGGGGGTGGGTTTAAATCAAAAGAGTTTGAAGATTTTTGTAAGAGTAAAGGAATCAAGCATCAACTCATAGTGCACATAGCCCTCAACAAAACGGTGTTGCAGAATGTCAAAATTAGACCATCGTGGAGATGGCAAGGTGCATGGTGAAGGGAAAGATGTTTGCCAAATCAATTTTGGGTAGACATTGTCAACATTTTTGCCTACATCTTGAATTGAAGTTACACCATGGCACTTGATGGAAAGACTCTAGATATTGTCAAATTGTATATTTTTTTTACTATTTTGTCTCTCTTGACTATGTTTATCTATATTGACTTCCATTGTAAAAGCTATATAAGCATGGCCCATGTGTAACTTTACACAACATTATGCACTAGTAAGCCCTTCGTCTAAATCTATCTAGATGTCCATCTAAGCTTCATATGGGAGCACATGGGTGGGCAACACCATGATGTTATTTCTCAACTCTATCTGCTAGTCTGTTCTATTATGCTATTATTTCTTACAATCTCAAGGTTGGGAAGGAGGTCTTGGGTATGGTCCCCATGGGGAGTATGGGAAGAGAGTTTTGCACAAAGACATCTAGAGCCTTCTAACTCAAGTTATTGTGAGTTAACTTGAGCCTAGAGAGACTTAACTCGAGTGGCGAGTATATTTATCACTTGTGGACTCTAGTGCAAGGTATTAAAGCAGTCATGGAGATTGCACATGCACATGTGGACTTCATATAATCCTATGGTCATTGTTAATTTGAAAGGAGCTATATATAGAGGCATATGGTTGGGAGGAGAGTCATCTCTCAAGCATCTGGTGGTCCTAGTTCTCTTGCTTCATTACATTGGTATTATAGCTCTAGAAAAGCTTTCATGGTGACCTTGTTAGTCCCATCATCTTCCTCAAGCTCTCATGATGACCTAGATCATCTTCTTGAAATACCAACCATGCATATGCGTATTTCCTCATATTCACTCCTAAAGATCTTCTTTTCTACAAGTTTCTTGTGTCCTTATGTTGACATGTGGATGTTTTTATCTTTCTCTTCAGAGTTGATTTAGGTAGCAAAAAGCTACAACTATTTGAAAAATCACAAGGATGTCGTAGGAAGATTTAAATTCGTGACCCATCAGAGTGGGGAAGAGGATCTATCCATCATACCATTACTTCATGGTATGAAGTTAGATGTTGTGCAATGGGATGCAAAAGTATCATTGGGCTTCACAACTGTATCCACAGAAACAGGGAATCAAACCTGCAACCTCCTCCTAGATATGCGCTTAAGTAACCACGAAGTTTGGCCCATCAATTCTTGTAATTTGAAGTGAATTGAACATTATCCTCTATTTAGATGATGCTCAAATTTCTTCTCCTATTAGGTGCTCCAAAAATCCAACACTCCTTCCAAAATCATGTAGAGTAAACCAATTACTTTCAAACCCAACACCTCTCCGCTCAAAGATACTTGAGCTACCCATGAATATCAATTCAAACTCAACATCTCTGTGCTCAGACATACTTGAGCTATCCATGGAGATCAAATCGCTAAGATAAATATTATGCTAGGTTTTCTGCAAAGCTCCAAAGTGGGATAAACAGAAATCAAACCAAGGATGTTCAGTTTCAAGGCCATGATTAGTATCCATGTAGTGCCTCCCGAATCGGTATTCTTGTGAAATGATTTAACCATTAAAAGGAGAGGAACTTGATACTTTATCCAAGTCATTTCCAAAAGTGTTGGAAATCTAGAAGGAAGAACCAATTTTTTGTGGAACCAATTTAAACTTCAAAGATACTTAAATTTGATGTGAATTCTAAATGAAAGTCTAGGAAGTTAATTACTTTAAGATCTTCATACTTACTTGATCTTGAAGTGTCTTTTCATATCATATTTTTAACCTCTTTAAATCTAAAGTTCTCATTTGAAGTTTTAACTTCCTTGACGATCTTAATTCAAGATTCATTCTAGGACTAAAAGATACTTATTATCCCATGGTCCAATGTCCATGCCATCTTTCCTACATCAAACTTAGTATAAAATCTGATGTCCCATACCACCCTATTTTATATTCACATTGACATATAGGTGATACTTATCCTAAATTCAATCATATGTTTATAGAGTGCCTTCTCACATAAATTCTTTAAGAGAACTTTGAACTCAAGGAATAACCTCTAACTTGATATTCTCTAGGTTTTATTTCCTTCACAAGGTCACTTCATGATCCCATGCTTTAACTTACACTATCTTTGGAAACTTAAAAGTTTTTTGATGGAATATCCATCCTTCTTTTCTAAAGTTCTCAAAAGAAAACCAATTATAGTTCCAAGTTCTTGAATTTCTCATATTCCAAACCTGTTGGTTCTACCTTAAGCAACTTTTTGGTGACAAGAGCGTTTTACTTCTTATCTTCAAATTCTGATGCCCTAGGGACTTTCACAAGAATCTCTCTATTGCTTTAAGTCTAAACATCCTCTTATGCTTTTGGATTTCTCTTTAAGAAATCCTTTTAAGGATAAGTAAACTTTATGTTTTACCTCTCACATACTTAATTACCGTCATCATGGTTGCAAACTACGTATGTGGAATAGCTAACTCTTTTCATACTTTCCTTTGGATAAGTGGAACTTGGGCATGCTTTATCTTTTTTTTTGGTTTGCCACCACATTTAGGGATCCCATCTTTTCTAAACTATAACATGCCATAATTTTTTCTTTATAAACAACTTTAGTTCTTGGCCAAACATCTATATCCTAAATAGGTTTTCTTTCTTATATATACCCCATCAGTTTGGCTTGATAGTTATGTCTTTTTCTCTAGAAAGATATATTGAAAAGAGATTTAAGGATTCATCATTTGATAGCTTTTGTCTTTCGCTAAATATCTTTCAAAAGAGCATTATCATTTCCTTGCATATTTATGAACTTGTACTTGTTTTGGAGAAATTCCATGGATCAAGTAACTTCTTGCATTCCCATATGGTAAGTTCATCTTGAATATGGCAGGAGAATGACGTGTTTCATGAAATAGAGTACTAGACTATTTCTTTGGAGCTCTTGTCTTTAAGAAGTGTTTGCACATCATGCAAGCTTCCCCACACTTATAGCAATTGTAAGAATAGACAACTCATATAGGTTGTTCCTTCTTATGCCAATCCCAACAACATTGTTGCTACTATCAATAATCTCAACTCATGTCATACTGAAAGATACTTCATGACATTGATCAGTTATAGAAGCTACTAATGTAGATTTTGTTTTATTTGTGGAACATACAACACATTTGAAAGATTTATCATATCCCCATTAGAATTAATGAAAGAATCTACTAATTTAGATTTCTTTTGATTTGTGGAACATACAACATATTTATAAGCTTTCCCATTGTTGGAGTTAGACGTCTGCGGAAGCACGTGAACAGCACAAGGAAGAAGAAGAAGCTTGGTGCACAACACACAAGACTAAAATGTATTACTAGAGAATGTACAAAGATAAGTAGCCCATTAGGGCAATAGGCATATATACAAGCCGGGGGAAAAAAACCTCCTAAAGAGGGAAAAAAGTGCCCCGGTGGTCCTATAGTGTTCACACACATCACTACCTAAATATATCAACAAATCCCCCCTGGGAGTGATGCGGTGAACAAGGAGCTGGCACTCATGTATAAGGAAGTGCCAAGCTATGTGGAAATCACTCCACGAAAGGAAGTAAACCCAAAGCTTTGCGAAAAGCTTCAAACTTCTCCCTAGGTAGAGCCTTCGTGAAAAGGTCTGCAATGTTCTCCTGTGTGGGCACATATGCCAAGCAGATCTCCCCAACAGAGAACCTCTCCCTGACATAATGATAATGCACCTCAATATGCTTAGTGCGACCATGGAACACAGGGTTCCTCGCAACTGCCAATGCGCTCTGACTGTCAGTGAAGATGGTGGTGGCAGAGGACTGACCAACACCCAAATCAGCCATAAGGCGTCTGAGCCACACACACTCAACAGTAGCTGTGAAAGCTACCCTATACTCAGCCTCACAACTAGAAGTGGCCACAGTAGGCTGCTTCTTGCTCAACCAAGATATACATGAGCTACCAAGCATGAAGCAAAAGCCACTAGTGGACACACGAGTGTTATAGCAACCAGCCCACTCTGAGTCAGAAAAAGCATGCAAATCTAGCGGTAGTAATCCCCCCTTGGTATAAAACAACCCAAGTAGCCGAGTACCACTCAAGTAGCGAAAGATGCGCTTAACCGCCTGCCAATGCTTGACACCTGGGCAATGCATAAACCTGCTCATTTGTGAGACAGCAAACTGAATATCTGGCCGAGTAATGCATAAGTAAATCAAGTATCCAATAGCCTGCCGATAGATGACAGCATCAAATGCATCTCCAGCATCATGAAGACTCAATCGTAAACCTATCTCCATAGGAGTGGCAATAGACTTACAGTCTTCAAGGCCAAAACGCTGCAATAATGTGTCAATATATTTCGTTTGACACAAAGCCAATCCACCATCAACTTGCATAAACTGAATGCCCAAATAGTGATGCAAATGCCCCAAATCAGACATCTCAAATGAGGCATGCAAATCAGCCTTAAAATCAGCAATATGCTTCTCAATAGGACCAGTGAGCAGCATGTCATCAACATAGACAACAATGATCAAAAGCACATCATTAGCACGCTTAACATATAAGGTGCTCTCAGTTGGACTGTTCAAAAACCATGTGCAATCAGATAGGCATGTATTTTCTCATACCAAGAACGTCGTGCTTGCTTTAAACCATATAATGCCTTCTTTAACCTGCACACCTGGTTTTCATGCCCTTTCTACACAAAACCACGGGGTTGAAAAACATACACTTCTTCATGCAAGTCACCATTCACAAATGCAGTTTTGATATCCAACTGATGTACATTCCAACCATGATGGGTTGTAAGTGCACAGATGCTCCGAACAGTAGTCATACGACATGTGGGTGCAAAGGTCTCATCAAAATCAATGCCTCTTTCCTGTGCATAACCCTTTGCAACAAGCCTAGCCTTATACCTGTCAACTCTACCATCAGGTTTATGCTTCAGCTTGTATACCCACTTAGTACCAATGGCTTTCTTGCCATGAGGCAAGTCACATAAAGACCAAGTACCATTCTTCATTATAGCATCATATTCAGATTGCATAGTAGCCATCCAATTTTCTAAATTTTGTGCTTCATCAAAAGAAACAGGCTCATTCTCATCACAGAGACTAGACGTAGCCATAGCATAGCAATCTGATACAAATGAGGCACTATGAGAGCCTGAACGAGTACGATATGACAAAGGTGCATCTAATTTGTTGTCACGCAAAGTCTGCACCAGCCATTTTGGCATAGTTTTTGCCTCCTCAATATCAGCTCTCTCATCAACAAGTGCATCATGTAAATTTGCATGAGAAATGGGATGATCTGCATCATCACATGAAACCTGCAAAGGTTGAGAAGTTTCCTCATTAGGACCAGCAGTAGACTGTCCACCTGTAAAAAGAGGCATCAAAGTATCATACATGTCTTTGGAGCTAACAGATGTCTCCTTAGTACATGAAAGCAATGGCTGAATAGCATCTTCCACAAAAACAACATCACGGCTAACCAGAATGCGTTTATTCTGTGGATGATACAGACAATAGCCTTTACTTTCAGAACTGTACCCAACAAAAATACATTTTACTGCCTTATCATCCAATTTTCTGCGATGTTGTTCAGGCACTAGTGCATATGCCAAACAACCAAGAACCCACAGATGAGCAACAGATGGCTTGCGATCATGCCAAGCCTCATATGGAGTGATAGACTGCAGCGCTTTAGTGGGACACCTATTAAGTACATATGTTGCACACATGACAGCCTCAAGCGAGAAACCCCAGACGAGTTCTGCTAAACCTGTAGCAGACTTCGAGACTCTTATATTGGCGAAGCAAAACAGATATATACCTTTGGCACAAAAAAGACGAAATAACATGCACAAGCGCTGTGATAGTGCATTCGGAGGCCAAAACGAGCTCAAATCGCGATTTCGGCACCACAGAGCGAACCTTTTTTTATCTCTGAAACACCCTGAGTATGCTCACCAAATTTCGTGCAAATCTGAGACTGCAACCGGAGGAGTGTCGACGACACCCTAGATGAAGCGACAACCTACTCTGATACCAATTATTGGAGTTAGACGTTTGCGGAAGCACGCGAACAGCACAAGGAAGAAGAAGAAGCTTGGAGCACAACACACAAGACTGAAATGTATTACTAGAGAATGTACAAAGATAAGTAGCCCATTAGGGCAATAGGCGTATATACAAGCCGGGGGAAAAAAACCTCCTAAAGAGGGAAAAAAGTGCCCCGGCGGTCCTATAGTGTTCACACACATCACTACCTAAATATATCAACACCCATATCCCCATACATTTGCCCTTTGCATGACATCTTGCAGAATTTCCTATCTTTACTGTGATGGATTCCTTTAGAGGTTGTAGGGAAGTGTAAAGGTCTTTTCTAATCATGATATGATGAGATTCATCACTGTCCAACACCCATGAGTTATATGTTCTTGAATCTTCAGTGGAGGAGCATACCTCCTCTATCGTAACAAATAACTCAAGCTCTATTTTTGCAGCGTTGGTAGACTCCTTGCCCTTTCCACCTTTTGAAGAGCCATTCTTCTCTTCCACCTTCTTGATGCGACACTCTTGAATTATGTGGCCTTTCTTCTTGCACTAGAAACAATCTCCTTGAACTTCTTTTTGTCGTTTTGTTTCCATCTTTTGAAGGCTCGGCTTTGCCTCCTTTGGCATTTGTTATGAATGCAACATCTCCTTTGCCTCCACTCCTTGCCTTGAGTTGTAGCTCCTCCTCCATGAGTAAGGCACTAAATTCTTCAGAAGTTAGAGGTTGAGGTCTGATTTGAGTATTAAGAGTAGTTACCAATCCATCAAACTTTGGTGGACAGATTTGAAGACAACGTCGAGCTAGCTCCTCGCTTGACTTGTGTACACCCACTCGCCATTGCTTGATTACAAGTTTCATATTGATTTCTCAATATCTTCATGCTTCACAAGCCTTTGTAGTATGCTAAATGAGAGTCAAAACACTATCAGTAGTACTTGTACCTAGCATAGTACATCTACATTTCTATGTTTCTAAGCACGTCAAAGATCAGCATCAAGAGGAATCATTTCTTGGGGCTCATGATCAATCCCAAGAACAGTCTCTAGAAGCTCATATGAATCAAGGATAGAAGTGATTTTAAAATTCCACAAGGTTTAATTCGTACCATCAATCTTATCTTCCGTGAAGGTGGATGGTCATATCCGCAAAGTTGGGATGACCGGCATCATTGCTATTCCTTGTGGTCTCCCTACTCATGTTGACGAACCACTTTGATTCCCAATTATAGATGATGAGGCACCGCTTGACATCTTCTCTTCTTTGTCATTGAAGCCTCAACAACCTCTGTTTTTGCTTCTGCACCACTCAGAGCCTCTTGAGCTCTAATATCATGTAAGAAATAATAGCATAGCAAAATAGACTAGTAGATAGAGTTGAGAAAAAAATTGTAGACATAGAGAGATGAGGGCTGAGAGATAGAAAAGTCAAATTCTCAAATTGCCAAGAGCAATGTAGCTACAAAGATGGTATTGTCCATCCATGCACTCCCACATGGAGCTTAGATGACAATCTAGACACACTCTAGATGAAGGGTTACTAGTGTACAATGTTGTGTAAAGATACACATGGGCCATGCTTGTATAACTTTTACAATGGAACTCTATATAGATAAACATAGTCGGGCAAACAAATAATCAACAAAATATACAATCCAACAATATCTCCACGACCAAAAGTCCCACCATTTCGACCCTACTGACCGACCAAATAGGCCCCTAGGACCTTGCAGAAGGGGGCAAGCTATAGAGAGCACATGAACCTATGCTTATGTCTAATCTCAAGATCTTTGGTCGTACAAGAGAATGACCAAACGATGTCCAATTTATAGATTTGTATGAACCAGTCGATGCTCATGTCATAAACTCACTTTGTAATAGATGGTTCATTATATCTCTCTGATGTTTTGTCTATTCTCCATTTTGTCTCTTGATTGTGGGTTAAAAGCAAAAGCATGGGCGACGTGGATAGAAGGAAGCGCTCCCAATGAAGCCACCCAAGTTCAAATCCGATGCGGCGCAAAAGCAATCGTGAATCTTTTATTTTTCAGATCTTTAGGAAAAGTAATTATGAACGGACAATGGCAAATTTTGCGAAAAGACTCTTTTTGATATGTTAGCTAAAGACTTTTTTTGATATGTTAGCGATTGCATGCTATGCTTTTAGATAGCCTGATGGTGGTTGCTCAACAGTTCTTAGTATGATTGGTACTGCAAGTCCCTTGTCCAAGAGTTATGTGTGCATATGGAATCTAAATGTAGTCTTATATATGTAAACAAGTTTGTGATGTGTGTGTGAGAGAGAATGTGTGTGTGTACGTGTGTTTGTGTGTTTTTCTCATTAGTAGACATCCAAGAAACATGCATATTGCACTCCCGAAAGAACCACTACATATCACCACTCGACAAGGTACTTTAATTGCCACTAGAGTGCAGGTTTCCCTTTTCATTAGCTGATACACTCCATCCTACTCATCAAAAGTGTTGGATTATAGTTTACTAAAAGCAATGGACAAATTTTTCTTATATAGATTCAAAAACTATGTGGAATTGATAACCATAAATGGACTGAATTTTGACCCTTGGATGCACTTTAGATCAATGGTAGACGCCAAAGAGGATCTTTGGTACCTAGGAATGATTCTCAACCCTTGGATTGACCGACCCATAGATCAATGGATATCATGTAAAGACATCAAAAATCTGCAAGGATCTTTCTCAACCATCCAACAACTGTCATTATCAAATGATTGGAAATGTAGGCGTAATTTCTAGCTTCCTTTTGATTAAAGCCATCGAATCTTCTGAATGATCCAATAGCTAGTGTTGTTCCACACTTCTTTTCCTTATAAGATACCTCTCATCCATCCATGAGCAGCCAAATTGATGCTCCAGATTTACCCCTGCAATCCTCTAACAATCATCAATCAAAACCACTGGATTTTAATGTTATGTCAATGGTTGAAGTGCACCTGGTTGACATTCACATAAAGGATCTGAAGTCCTTTATATCTAAATGTAAGTCCCTTTCCTCTTAAAAGGAGCATCCAAAAAACACTCCTGACCAAGGAGAACCCATTCACACCCTCAAAAAAAGAAGCAAACGATAATGAAAAATTGTAATGTCGAAATAAAGTGGTCCCCCAAAACACCAAACTTTTCCTAATGATGGAGATTCTAGCCCACAATGAATGCAATCAGCGTTTCTTCTCATTACCAATCTAATTTGTTATCAATGATGTTATGCACACATTTCAACTCATATACAAACAAGGTTCTTTTTGAAGTCCTGCATTATAAGTTGTAATAACAGTGCTGCATTTTAAGTCAGCCATCAACAGTCATTTATTTAAATGTACCAGAATGCATTTTGAGTCAGTCATCAGCAGTCATTTATTTATATATACCAGGATGAATTTGGAAAACCACAAATTCACCCTAAAATGAAATTGCAACTATGTGCTATTAGCATAATGTTACAATCATGTGGTTCTCCTTTGCTGACTTGTCATGGAGATCCAATTCAATGATCCTTACTTTATAATGATTATTCAAAAACTTCATGCTCAATTATAATGATCCTAGTCATATCAAATCATAATTGTTCATATAATGATTATTCAAAAACTTCATGCTCAATTTCTGAAAATGTGCTTCAGTCCATTTCCCTAAAGTGCCCTAATAAGTCTACTTGGAAAGATTCAGACACAAATCTTCATTCAGGAGAGGTTAAGATATCATATTCTACCTATTATCTTCATAAGTTGAGAGTGATCTCATTTTAAGAGCGAAAGCTGTACAACACAAACACAGGTACATTAGAAAGTACAATCGTAAAGAATTCTGTAAAATAATAAGATCAAAATGAAGCATGCACACAAACATACATATACGCATACATAAATGCATGCATGCATACGCACATACTTGAATTTTATTTTTTTTTCCGTCATCAACATCAAGTAACAAGATCTTTCAAAAACTGTTTTTCGGTTCCAATAATAACTGCAGCTTGACTTGAGAACAACCCAAAGCTACACCGAAAATGACAACAAAGCAATTCTCGAGGTTTCTATGATAGGCAGCTTTCCCATTGATCCATTGTATAATGCTCAACAATATCTTTTATTACGCAAGTCCATGATCAATTAGCAATGAAATTTACCCTATGTTTTGACAGTGAATCCTCTCAAAGCTTCAAATCATCTATCACTACTGGGATTCTATCACTATACCTGTCAAGATTAAAATTTAAACCCCATTTAGTTTCAGCATATCATCTCCAAGATTAAATCCGAGTGTTTGAAAAAGATTTCTGCTAGTTACTTCAACAAACGAGATCGGTAGAAGGCACATTAACATTTACAGTAAACTTTGGAATAGTTCTCTATCAATAAGATGTATCACAAAGATACAAATTTCTGCAAGAGGAGAAATAGGATCCTAACTTGATTTACTAAATGGTTGAGATTTTGTTTACTCACTGCCACTGTCATCACTTGTATCTCCCACACCTCCTAAATCATTTTTCTCCTGTTTTTTGTCCCAATCTTTAAGCTTTGTTTTGCCAAGCATAAAAGTGTCCTGAAGAGCAGACCACCCAGGTTGACGGTCAGCCACCTCTTCCTTTTTAACATTTGTTAGCCCTTTCTGCATGCTCGGATTGGAGCCATTTCCATCTTGTAGCATTTCCAGAAAAGCCGATTTGCTTCGTTTTAAAACATCTTTAATTTCACTGCCTTTTGTAGCTTTCGTACCCTCTTGTACACTTTGAACTCTGTTAACTGCATTAAATAGCTTCACAACACCTTTTGTTGCAAGCTTAATCAATTCTTTCTCTTTCGCATTACAATAAGGAGCTGGTAAAGCATGACCTCTCTCACGAAGAGCTTGTTTCTCCTTTTTGCTTTCCTTTCTTGCCTTCTGCCCTTCAGCATCAGCCTCCAATTTCTTAGCCAGAAGTTGTTTATGGGCACTTAGAATGGGACCCATGGCCTCATCGATAGCCGATGACGGCAACTTCCTTTTCATGATCCTTTGAAAGGCTCTTCCAAAGGCAGTAGATCCATCCATCTTCATTGTGTTTCCATCTTCTGCATCCTCTTTGTCACTGCCAACCAAGATTTCATTCTGGGTTATCGATCCAAAATTCTTCATTTTTTCCTCCCCCTGCTCTTCTGTTGCACAAGATGCAGAACATGTACTAGTCATGTTACTGTTGTCTGTGAAACTATAGCTCCCTCACTGTGGCGTACTGCTTTCCAGATACTCAATAAAAGCAGAAGCTAGAGAAGAATAGCAGGCCCAAACATCCCCTCTGCTACAAATTAAACCAAAAGAACATGATTACCATCTCTTTTACAATGTCAATAGGATAGAAGGCCCAAACACACCCTCTGCCATTAATACAAGAAAACAACATGATTAACCTCTCTATTACAATGCCAAAGCCTTCCTCATCCATAATGATTTGGCTCATACAAACATACATACATCCTTGCATGCATACATACATATATACACACATACATACATAAACACACACGCATATATATAGATAGATACATACATACATACATACACACACACACACACATACATACATTCATATATACATCTATGTTTGTGTGGCATTTCCGTGAGGTATTCCCGAATACCTAATGCATGGTATATTAATATGGTCAGAGCCACACTTCAGTTCAAAAATTCCTTACGCCCGCATTGTTTCTTGGCTTCAAATAGTCGTTCCTGAATATAGGGTGTCAAGTTTATTTGGTTGCGGATTTGTTTGGTGGCATGAGGTAAGGATGGAACTAGTTAATGCAATGGTCGATGCCAAGTGCCACAGAAGTAAATAAAAATTTTACTGCCACTGCAAAATCTCTCTCTCTCTCTCTCTCTCTCTCTCTCTCTCTCTCTCTCTCTCTCTCTCTCTCTCTCTCTCTCTCTCTCTCTCTCTCTCTCTCTCTCTCTCTCTCTCTCTCTCTCTCTCTCTCTCTCTCTCTCTCTCTCTCTCTCTCTCTCTCTCTCTCTCTCTCTCTCTCTCTCTCTCTCTCTCTCTCTCTCTCTCTCTCTCTCTCTCTCTCTCTCTCTCTCTCTCTCTCTCTCTCTCTCTCTCTCTCTCTCTCTCTCTCCCTCTCTCCCTCCTCTGTCCCGCAGCTCTGTCCCCGTCCCTAAGCTCCTCCCGCAACCTGTCCCCAGCCCCTCGCGCCATCTCTCCTCTGTCCCGAAGCTCTGTAACCGTCAAAACCCTAAAAACGCAACTCCCTCCCCCTCCCCCGACGGCCCGCCCTCATACATCCTGCCCTGCATGACCTACCCTAAGCCCTCACACGATGCCTCTCGCCTCCCTCAGCCCCTCCTGCGACCTGTCCCCAGCCTCCAACGTGAAGTTGAACTGACCTGTCTTTTAGGGTTTGGAATCTTGAAATTCTAAGTTTAGGTTTTAGGTTTCAACAACTTTGTTTTTTAGGGTTCTGAGGTTTTGATTTTAGAGGTTCTGAAGCGGCTGGTCAAAAATGGATTACAGATTTAACGCAAAACCTTAAAACCTAAACCTAAAACCTTAACCCCCCACATCTTGAAGCCGAAAACTTAACCTTAACCCCCTCTCTCTCTCTCTCTCTCTCTCTCTCTCTCTCTCTCTCTCTCTCTCTCTCTCTCTCTCTCTCTCTCTCTCTCTCTCTCTCTCTCTCTCTCTCTCTCTCTCTCTCTCTCTCTCTCTCTCTCTCTCTCTCTCTCTCTACCCGAGCCCTAATCCTAAACCTTGAAATGGCTCCCATGGACCGGAAGGAAGTCGACGACCTTATCGCTAAAGCTCTCAAAGAGGCCAAAAAGGAAGCAAACCGCAACCTCAATATGGAGATACGAAAGATGATGGAAAAGTTCAAAGGACTCGAAGAACAAGTAATGAATAAAGTCAAAGGACTGGAAGAACAAGTAAGACTCTCACAAAAGAAAGAGACCATTGGAGGACAGCTTATGAGCACATGAAAGAAGAGGGGGAGATCTCCAACGTGGAGATAATCAAGGAAGAAATAAAGAAGGAAATCAGAACGGAGGTAGAATCTACTCGAGAGTCATGGGTGGAAGTAGTACACAAAAGGGTTAAGAAGGAAGTTAGGGAAGAGGTGCAGAAAGAAGAGCTCACACGAGTCCAGGATACACTTGAGGAGGAGAGGCTTCCACACACTCGAAGACTTCACATTCGGAGTACAGGCCTACCCGAAGGGGTATCACCGGAGGCCGACGCCACTGACATTTGCCATCGACTTGGATACGAGAGCATGCCTTACACAGACGCATGGAGGGTTGGGAGGGATACATCACGTTTGCGAGCACTCATCCTCAAGATGAGTTCGGAGGAGGCACGGACCGCCTTTTTTAGACGTCGATCGTTACTACGTGGACTACCCGGCGGCACCCTCTACATAGACGAGGACCTCATGCGTATGCAGGTGGCACACCGACGCGCTTGCATGCCACAGATACTCCAGGCACGTCGAAAGGGGAGGAAGGCCTTTTACCGTGATGGTAAGGTCTTCATAGATGGACGCCCTATCAAATAGGGCCATGCGGCCTATGAGACATCACTACACAAGGAGACACCACTCAGAGGAGTGGTGTGGAACTGCAACGGGGCACTCTGGACGCGACCAGAGACAGAGTCGAGGAGATCCTCGCATCACATGACTTTGTGTGCATCACAGAGACACACGAGAGCTCAGAGAGAGGTCTACCACGCATTGCAGGTTTTCATTGGGAATCTGCATTCAGGACTACGACGAGACAGAGTACAGCGCGAGGATCGGGAGGAGTGGCCATCGTATTTCGACAGGAGATACAGAGCCGGATCCATATTATAGGTAGAGATGAGGAGGCACGATACATGTGGGTTCGCATAGAGATAGCACAGGGGAGCTCAATTTACATTGCTATATGCTACTTCCCACCAGGCGGATCTCGATACGCAGGACAGGATCTTGGGGGACCGATCCGAGATAGAGACTCACCATACACAATGCTTTCAGATGAGATACTACATTCAAGCACACTTGGTGAAGTCTTCCTTATGGGGGACTTCAATGGCCGCACTCAGTCGCATCAGTGCGAGGCATATGACATGGATCACCCGCATCTCATGAGGGCCAGAGACCCGGTTGAGATTAGCACCAGCACAGTATCGGCAGATACGGGTCAGGACACCACCGGCTATGGCAGACATCTACTCGAGCTAGGCAGTCGACATCATCTCGTTATATATAACGGGATGAATCGGTGGCCAGGTTCAGGCGGATTTACTTGCTTCCCTCACGGGGGAGGTGAGAGCACAGTCGACTACATTTTGGGTACTACTCTGGAGCTTCACTCATCCCTTCACTTAGTATTGGACGACGCCCACTCGGTGCTGACCACACATTTATTACATTCACACTCTCATCTCCGATTCCATTAGACCCTCCCTCACCCACTGAGATACATACCACGATACACTTCACATACGAGCTCTCACACGTTTATGCACACCATTTACACACCCGCCTACTCTCCCTCGATCCATTCTCACCTTTGGACACACTTACATCACATATCACCTCCATCCTACATGACTCAGCTCTCCACAGCTTCCCACACCGCACACATATGCACCCTCCACGAACAGGATCCATGCCCCAGAACCGTTGGTATGATGCAGACTGTCGTGAGCTGCGGAAGCACCTACGGATTTTAGAGCATAGAGGAGATATTACACACACACAGGCACAGCGTCGCATGCAGAGCCTCTCTCGCCGCAAACGGCGAGATTGGGAGGAGAGACAGTATTGGGATATTTACCATTTGCTCATGAGTCGAGACAGTGTAGTGGCATGGCGACATTTGAGAGAGAGGAGACAACAGACACCTATCCGAGACCCGAGCACTTGGCATAGCTATGCACCGAGCCTATACGAGATCCCAAACCAGCCTCCCATTCCCAGACCGCAGAGCCCACGTCCTACTACCTCTGACTTCTTCACACCCACTATGGTGGGACGCGCTATTGCTCGGCTACAGCATGGCAGGGCCCATGATCATTTCGGTTTACAGGCAGAGCACCTCATCTATGGAGGCACGACTCTCGCACCGCTCATTGCCCATCTCTTCAACCGTGCATTGGTTGAAGGGTTCCCAGACTCATGGATTGAGCACACCATAGTGCCCATTCATAAGTCAGGTGATACTATGGATCCAGCTACATACCGGACGATCATGATTGGCCCTATATTGGCCAAGTTATATGGGGCGGTACTAGAGACAGAGTTGAGTACTCTCGCTGAGAGGAAGGGCATCAGGGCTCCAGGACAGGCAGGTTTCAGACGAGATTACTCTACCATTGACCACATCTTCACTCTGAGATGCCTGATCGACCAGGCCAGGGTGAGGAAGAGGAGATTATATTGTTGCTTTGTGGACTTCCGCAAAGCATTTGACACTGTTCCCAGGGATGGACTCTTCAGACGACTACTTGACATCGGAGCTCCGGAGGAGATGATATGGGGGATCTACTCCTTATACGAGAGAGTATCTGGTAGAGTCAGATGTCCAGGGGGCTTATCTGATCCACTTGCTAGCACTATCGGGGTGAAGCAAGGATGCCCTCTCTCACCCACCCTCTTTGGTCTCTACATTGATGAGATAGTGGACTTCATACAGCAGCAGGGGGGAGATGGCATTGAGGTACACGGGTCCACTGTCCATATTCTTTTATACGCTGATGATATTGTATTGGTTTCAGAGTCTGCAGAAGGTCTACAGCATCATCTACACGGCCTAGATGACTTTTGCAGACACAAAGGGTTATCTGTGAACCTTGGTAAAACCAAGGTCTTGATCTTTCATACATCAGCACAGGTACGCAGACATAGTTTGTTCACAGCAGAAGGTGGACCGATCGAGGTGGTCGGATCATATGTTTACTTGGGGATGACATTTACAGCAGCATCAGGGGTCTTCTCTATGGCTCAGGCAGCCCGTGACCGCATCACACGTGGGTACGCAGCACTAGCTTTGATGGAGAGACAGTGCCACCAGGCATATTTTCAGGAGCCCCGCACAAAGGGGTGGCTCTTTGACACTTTGGTTACGTCAGCGCTCATGTATGGGGCAGCCATATGGGGACCACGATTAGCTACATCAGTATGGACAGCATTAGAGAGGCCACAGATCCTCATGATTGCCAGACTTATCCGCAGCAAGCCTTCAGTACCACATGATATCATTAGAGCAGAGCTCGCTGCACCACCGATGCTAGTTGAGGCACTATTCCAGACAGTATGCCTATTACAAAGACTTCGGAGCATGGATACAGAGCGCATTGCTTATCGTGCTTTCGAGGCATCACGTGATATGGCATTAGCAGGCGACACCTCCTCATGGTATGCACAGACACGAGACTGGCTTGCCCACCATGGCTTTGACATAGACAGGCTACCACCACTACAGTACGACTCTCATGCACCCACCTACTCGCTCTCTCATCAAGAGAGGAATAGGATCATTCGTCAGGAGATATGGCATACATACATACAGAGGACATGGGTGAGCCCTAGGGGTACATTGCCACCGAAAATGCTCTACTACCGCGAGCATTTTCTACATATATCGGGCACAGGCTTCATCGAGATCCCGAGATACATGCAGACCTACCTTCCCCACCACCTACGAGTCGTCATTGGGAAGCTCCGGGTTTCATCACATCACCTCGAGATTGAGAGGGGTCGGTCCAGGGGAGTCCCCCGTGAGGAGAAGTGGTGCCCAGTATGTCAGACAGAGGTAGAGAGTGAGGAGCATTTTGTTATCAGATGTCCAGCATACTTAGACCTACGAGCACAGTTCCAGATCGAGGAGTCATTCCAGCTGTGCTTGACTATGGGAGACCAGAGACGCTTGGGACGCTTTCTCACAGCAGCATACGAGAGGCGAGAGCGGTCACTACAGCCCATACATCAGCCACGGGTGAGTACCCAGCAGACCATTACGCAGTTCTTTCAGCGAGTTGAGCTACATCAGAGAGGTCCATCTATAGGGCTCACGCTACACCAGGCAGCAGCACAGAGAGCACGGCGCCGACCACGCATGGGCGGATATCATCGACCACGACTATATCAGGAGGATATCTCACGCATCATGATTGCCTACGACCACATGATGGAGCATAGGCGTACCACCACCCCCTGGGTTGTCTTCCTTCAAGAGGCACTCAGACCACCACCGATGTACCACATACTACACCCACCTCCACCCATCACCAGTAGCTAGGGCGTTTTACTCACATTTTGGATCCCCCCATGTATTAGGTGGCCACTATCTGCAGAGTCAGAGCCACGTCTCCCCAGCCTTTTCCAGCCCTATATAGCTTTGTGTAGCGATATACTTTTTATTTCATTTTAGCTTCTACACAGGGTTACTACACTTGTACATGGTTTTTGTCTCATAGGCCAAGTTTGGCCTCCAGAAGACGTTAATATGACTTTCTCTCTCTCTCTCTCTCTCTCTCTCTCTCTCTCTCTCTCTCTCTCTCTCTCTCTCTCTCTCTCTCTCTCTCTCTCTCTCTCTCTCTCTCTCTCTCTCTCTCTCTCTCTCTCTCTCTCTCTCTCTCTCTCTCTCTCTCTCTCTCTCTCTCTCTCTCTCTCTCTCTCTCTCTCTCTCTCTCCACCCATCACCAGTAGCTAGGGCGTTTTACTCAAATTTTGGATCCCCCCATGTATTAGGTGGCCACTATCTGCAGAGTCAGAGCCACGTCTCCCCAGCCTTTTCCAGCCCTATATAGCTTTGTGTAGCGATATACTTTTTATTTCATTTTATCTTCTACACAGGGTTACTACACTTGTACATGGTTTTTGTCTCATAGGCCAAGTTTGGCCTCCAGAAGACGTTAATATGACTTTCTTTCTCTCTCTCTCTCTCTCTCTCTCTCTCTCTCTCTCTCTCTCTCTCTCTCTCTCTCTCTCTCTCTCTCTCTCTCTCTCTCTCTCTCTCTCTCTCTCTCTCTCTCTCTCTCTCTCTCTCTCTCTCTCTCTCTCTCTCTCTCTCTCAAGCCACATATCTTTGGATCCGACTCCAGCTCTCACAGGAGCGGATCATCTTCATAGCTTTATGCTACTTTGCTCCCTCTAGCTCTCGATTCGCTATCATAGATCGAGAGGAGGACTCACCATACACTTGCTTGTCAGAAGAGATTACAGAGTACTCAGCACTAGGGGAAGTCTTCCTTATGGGAGACTTCAATGCCAGGACAGGCAATGATCAGTGTGAGATATTTGACCCAGAAGACCCACAGATACTACGTACCATAGAGGATGAGTCTACAGCTCGAGCTTCAGCTGACTCTACACACACTCATTATGGCACTCACTTACTCAGACTAGGCTCAGTGGCCTACATCAGGAGGATTGACATGCATGCCACACTCAGTCACAGATGGCAGGGGAAGTTCAGTAGATTACGTCATGGGACCTAGAGAGGCCATTCACCTACTTACCTCATTCACCATCCCACCTATACCCATTGGGGCCGATCACGCATACCTCGCTCTCTCCCTCAAGGAAGACACCCCTACACGCACACCCGCAGCACGCATCCCACACACCACCATCCACTTCACACACGAGCTAGCTCACATATATGCGGCCCAAGTCGAGAAGGGTCTTCTCTTGCTTCACCCTGACACTCCACTATCCCTACTCACCTCACAGATAGCATCGGTTCTTCAGACATCCGCCATCAGCTCCTTCCCACACACCATCCATTCTGGTCACACACCTCCCCCAGGGACTATGCCACAACATCGTTGGTATGATGAGGAATGCAGAGATACCTACCGCCGACTACGAGCCCAACGAGCATTGGGAGAGATCACAGAGAGACAGGCCAAAGGACAGATGAAGACTCTCACACGTCGGAAGAGGCGAGCCTTTGAGGAGGCACAGATGCTTGAGCTATATCATCTCTTTATGAGTATGGACAGTGCTGCAGCATGGCGTACCCTACGAGAGCCACGCCCGACCACACCTATTGGGGACCTACACACATGGCATGATTATGCTCAGAGATTATATGAGGTGCCTGGGTAGCCTCCCATTCCCCAGCCACTTGAGCCTCGCCCTACTAGTTCTTCTCTTTTCACAGCAAAGATGGTTGAGAGGGCCATAGGACGACTGCGACATGGACGTTCGACAGACCATACGGGATTGCAGAGCGAGCACCTCATATATGCATCCTCCACTATAGCCCCGTTGATTGCACATGCCTTCAATCGGGCTATAGGGGAGGGCTTCCCAGAGGAGTGGACTAGGCACACCATTGTGCCTATCCACAAATCTGGCGACACCCTGGATCCAGGGAATTACAGGACCATCATGATTGGCCACACCATGGCCAAACTATACGGTGCCATACTTAAGGCAGAGCTCAGCTCATATGCAGAGACTGAGGGGCTACGAGCACAAGGCCAGGCAGGTTTTCGGCGAGCTTTCTCTACTATTGATCACATCTTCATTTTGCGCTGCCTCATTGATGGGGCAAGGGTGCGGAAGAAGAGACTATATTGCTGCTTTGTGGACTTCCGCAAAGCTTTCGATACAGTGCCACGAGAGAGGCTCTTCCAACGCCTTCAGAGCTTGGGAATACCATCAGGGATGATTTGGGCCATCTATGCACTCTATGAGCAGGTGACCGGGAGAGTACAGTGTCCAGGAGGTATGTCTGAGGTCATTGCTAGCACCATCGGTGTTAAGCAAGGCTGCCCGCTCTCTCCCACTCTATTTGGTCTCTACATCGATGAGATTGAGGACTACATTCTCCGAGCTGGAGGAGAGGGTGCAGACCTCGCAGGTACACCTGTCCACATTTTATTATATGCCGATGACATTGTCTTGATTTCAGAGTCACCCGATGGATTACAGCGCCACTTGGATGCCCTCGATGAGTTTTGTACACAGAAGGGCTTGACAGTAAACCTTGGCAAGACCAAGGTCATGATCTTCCACACCTCCCCCTTGGTGAGGAATGGAGCAGGATTCACAGCCGGCGGTGGACAGATTGAGGTGGTCACTTCCTATGTCTACCTCGAAGTCACATTCACGAGCTTACCTGGCCCCTTCAGCATGAGACAGGCAGCCACCGATAGACTCACACGAGCATATGCAGCTTTAGCCATGTTAGAGCGGAGATGTCACCAGGCACACTTCCAGGAGCCCCGCACGAAGGGGTGGCTATTTGACACACTAGTCCGACCAGCTATGATGTATGCTGCGACAGTTTGGGCCCCAGGCCTCACAGCCACCCAGTGGAGTGCGATCGAGAGGCCCCAGGTACGTATGATCTCGCGACTATTTCGCGGGAAACAGTCGGTACCACATGACATCATCAGGGAAGAGCTAGCTGCACCACCCATGGTAGTAGATGCACTATTCCAGACTATCTGCTTTATTCAGAGGATGAGGGAGCTCCCTACAGACAGACTCACACGCAGAGCTTTTGAGGCATCTATACAGATATCAGAGTCAGGATATGAGAGAGCTTGGTACACTCAGGTTAGAGTATGGTTTGATAGTCATGGGCTTGATATGGACAGATTACCGCCTTTTCAGTACGACCTAGACTCACCTCACATCCACCTCTCCCGTCATGAGAGGAATGTTGTGTTGAGACAGGATCTTTGGCAGCGCTACATTAGTCAGACATGGCACACACCACACATGGGATCGAGACTATTGCACTATCGAGACCAGTTCTTAGACATCCTAGCAGACGGTTTCATCCGGCGGCCATGTTACATGGATACTTACATGCCTCATAGCTCGAGGGTAGCGATTGGCCAGTTGAGAGTCTCATCACATAGACTAGAGATTGAGACGGGCAGAGCCGCAGACATTCCCAGAGAGGAGCGGATATGCAGGGTTTGCAGAGTAGAGATAGAGGATGAGGAGCACTTTGTATGCAGATGTAGCGCATATGATGGCATCAGAGGTAGATACGGGACTCTATTTACAGGGCAGCCCACCCTCCGAGAGATCATGGACTCTAGAGACCAGCGACAGCTCGGGCGATTCCTACTAGAGATACAGAGTCACAGAGATTCCCTACTCCAGCCTACTGTAGCAGCCCATACAGGAGGGAGACAGAGTCAGCTCACTGAGTTCTTTATTCCACGACGTGCTGCAGCCCTCCCCCCCTCAGCCCACACACCGAGAGGGGTGACTCTTCAGCAGGCTCAGGCTGCTCGAGCTAGGAGACGACCCCGTGCTAGAGGATATCGGGCCCCGAGACATCACCGACATCAGATTGCAGAGATCCAGGCTCGTCACCATGGCGCCATGGAGGAGAGACGATTCCAGATGATGGCTGATCCCGTTGCAGCTATCACGATGGCCCTGACTCCACCTCCACCTATGTATCACATCTTACACCCGCCCATTAGCACAGGATGGAGCTAGTTAGTCGTTTCAGATGCATTCCCATGCTTGTTGTACTACCCCTTTGCATATAGACTGCCATAGATATCACACTCCATACACCCCCCCCCCTTTCATGGGTATCTCCACACGCATTTCACGGAGATATGTATCAGCTTTACCAGTTTCTTTTTCAGCACTTTTATCTTCTCTGATAGACAGAAGATACACCCATGTACATCGATTTGTCTCATAGGCCGAGTTCGGCCTCCTAATAGACGTAAAAACACTTTCTTTCTCTCTCTCTCTCTCTCTCTCTCTCTCTCTCTCTCTCTCTCTCTCTCTCTCTCTCTCTCTCTCTCTCTCTCTCTCTCTCTCTCTCTCTCTCTGGCATTGCAGGCTTTCATTGGGAATCTGCATTCCGGACCACGACGAGACATAGTACAGCGCGAGGGTCGGGTGGGGTGGCCATCGTATTAGACAGGAGATACAGAGCCGGATCCATATTATCAGAAGAGATGAGGAGGCACGATATATGTGGGTTCGCATGGAGATAGCACAGGGGAGCTAGATTTACATTGCTATATGCTACTTCCCTCCAGGCGGATCTCGATACGCAGGACAGGATCTTGGGGGACCGATCCGAGACAGAGACTCACCATACAGAGCACTTTCAGAACATTTCAGCACACTAGGTGAAGTCTTCCTCATGGGGGACTTCAATGGACGCACTCAGTCACATCAGTGCGATGCATATGACATGGATCACCCACATCTCATGAGAGCCAAAGACCCAGAGGAGATGAGCACGAGCAGAGTATCGGCAGATATGGGTCAGGATACCACAGGGTATGGCAGACATTTGCTTGAGCTAGGCAGCCGACATCAGCTCGTTATATATAACGGGATGCATCGTTGGCCAGGTTCGGGCGGACTTACTTGCTTCCCTCACGGGGGAGGCGAGAGCACAGTGGACTACATTTTGGGTACCACCTCTGGAGCTTCACTCATCACCTCACTTACTATTGGACGACGCCCACTTGGTGCTGACCATACATTTATCACATTCACACTCTCATCTCCTATTCCATTAGACCCTCCCTCACCCACTGAGACACACATCACGATACACTTCACACACGAGCTCTCACACGTTTATGCACACCATTTACACACCCGCCTACTCTCCCTCGATCCACTCTCACCCTTGGATACACTTACATCACAGTTCACCACCATCCTACACGACTAAGCTCTCTGCAGTTTCCCACACCGCACATATATACACCCTCCACGCACAGGTTCCATGCCTCAAAACCGCTGGTATGATGTAGATTGCCGCGAGCTACGGAAGCACCTACGCATTTTAGAGCATAGAGAGGATATTACACACACAGGCACAACGTCGCATGCAGAGCCTTACTCGCCGCAAACGGCGAGATTGGGAGGAGAGACAGTATTGGGACATTTATCATTTACTCATGCGTCGAGACAGTGCAGTGGCATGGCGACATTTGAGAGAGAAGAGACAGCAGACACCCATCCGAGACCCGAGCACTTGGCATAGCTATGCACAGAGCCTATATGAGATCCAAGACCAGCCTCCCATTCCCAGACCACAGAGCTCACGTCCTACTACCTCTGACTTCTTCACACCCACTATGGTGGGATGCGCTATTGCCCGTCTACAGCATGGCAGGGCCCATGACCTTTTCGGTTCACAGGCTGAGCACCTCATCTACGGAGGCACGACCCTTGCACCGCTCATTGCCCACCTCTTCAACCGTGCACTGGTTGAAGGGTTCCCTGACTCATGGACTGAGCACACCATAGTGCCCATTCATAAGTCAGGAGATACTATGGATCCAGCTACGTACCGGACGATCATGATTGGCCCTATATTGGCCAAGTTATATGGGGCGGTACTAGAGACAGAGTTGAGTACTCTCGCTGAGAGGAAGGGTATCAGAGCTCCAGGACAGGCAGGCTTCAGACGAGATTACTCTACCATTGACCACATCTTCACTCTGAGATGCCTGATCGACCAGGCAAGGGTGAGGAAGAGGAGATTATATTGCTGCTTTGTGGACTTCCGCAAAGCATTTGACACCGTTCCGAGGGGACGACTCTTCAGACGACTACTTGATATCGGAGCTCAAGAGGAGATGATATGGGGGACCTACGCCTTATACGAGAGAGTATCTGGCAGAGTCAGATGTCCGGGGGGCTTATCTCATCCACTTGCTAGCACTATCGGGGTGAAGCAAGGATGCCCTCTTTCACCCACCCTCTTTGGTCTCTACATTGATGAGATAGTGGACTACATACAGCAGCAGGGGGGTGATGGCATTGAGGTACGTGGGTCCACTGTCCATATTCTTCTATACGCTGATGACATTGTACTGGTTTCAGAGTCTGCAGAAGGTCTACAGCAGCATCTACATGGCCTAGATGACTTTTGCACACACAGAGGGTTATCTGTGAACCTTGGTAAAACCAAGGTCATGATCTTTCATACATCAGCACAGGTACACAGACATAGTTTGTTCACAGCAGCAGGTGGACCGATTGAGGTGGCACGTGGGTATGCAGCACTTGCCTTGATGGAGAGACAGTGCCACCAGACATATTTTCAGGAGCCCCGCACAAAGGGGTGGCTCTTCGATACTTTGGTTACACCCGCCCTCATGTATGGGGCAGCCATATGGGGACCAGGATTAGCCACATCAGTATGGACAGCATTAGAGAGGCCATAGGTCCTCATGATTTCCAGACTTATCCGCAGCAAGCCTTCAGTACCACATGATATCATTAGAGCAGAGCTAGCTACACCTCCGATGCTAGTTGAGGCACTATTCCAGACAGTATGCCTATTACACAGACTCCGGAGCATGGATACAGAGCGCATTGCTTATCGAGCTTTCCAGGCATCACGGGACATGGCATTAGTAGGCGACACCTCCTCATGGTATGCACATACACGAGCTTGGCTGGCCCACCACGGCATTGACATAGACAAGCTACCACCACTACAGTACGACTCTCATGCACCCACCTACTCGCTCTCTCATCAGGAGAGGAATAGGGTCATTCGTCAGGAGATATGGCATACATACATACAGAGGACATGGGTGAGCCCTAGGGATACATTGCCACCGAAAATGCTCTATTACCGTGAGCATTTTCTACATATATCGGACGAGGGCTTCATCGAGATTCCGAGATACATGCAGACATATCTACCCCACCACCTTCGAGTAGTCATCGGGAAGCTCCGGGTTTCATCACATCAGCTGGAGATTGAGAGGGGTCGGTCCAGGGGAGTCCCCCATGAGGAGAGGTGGTGCCCAATATGCTAGACAGAGGTAGAGAGTGAGGAGCATTTTGTTATCAGATGCCCAGCATACTTAGACCTACGAGCACAGTTCCAAATAGAGTCACTCCCGTTATGCATGACTATGGGAGACCAGCGACGCCGGCATCAATAAGGAATTTCACCATATGTTTAGGAGAGTGCCCTAACTGAGCAATTATGCATGGCCTTCGATTGTTAATTGGATGGAATGCAGCTTGCAGATAGCCACGGTAATGGCTCGTGGTTGAATGAACGAGTGCATTAATATTTCTCTACGTACATAGAATTCTACGTGTCTTAACAATAATTTTTTCTTACGTATACACTCTAAAGCTTCTGCTTGAGCATGTTCTATGATGTGTTGTTGTTCTTGTTTCCCATTTGTATCCACTTGTAGCCATCTTAAGATATCCACAATGAGGGGTTCTTAGTAGAGTTTGACTCCACAACCACTGATATAATTGGGAAAGATGTCACCTTCAAGTAAGGCTGATTGGATGGCTCCACTAGGTGAGATACAATGTATCAAATAGGATCCATGGCCTCATACAACTTTTTAGCATGTTGTCTTAGTGTGTAGATAAGTATGAGGTCTTGCAATCTTGCGAACTTCTAATCTTGCAATCTTGCGAACTTATCTTGCGACTACAAAGACAACTTTCGATTCTCCTCCCAGCCATGCCCGAGCAGCTATCTGTTATGAAGAGTAAAAAATACTCATGATCTCTCTAAAAGACTCCTCTTTTAATGAGACCTCCTCATATCTCTTCCACCAAGTGGTATAAATACCCGTGTGATGCCAAGTGCCATCCTTCTCCAAATGGTGATCCACACCCAATGAATATCATATGACATTTCCTTCCCCTTGAAAACATTTTCGTCCTCGATAATGTAGATGAAATGTCCGTAATGGTAAAAGTAAATGCTCGGACTCCCCTGAACCCCATGTACTCTCTGTACATGGTCATCTCTGTGTGTTGTTTCCCCGCATCCTTCCCCTTAAGAAGCCTCCTATGAGATCATCTCAAAGGTGGGAAACCGTCTAAATGGTGTCTATTATCTCCCATATACACTCACGTTCCAAATTATCACTCCCATAACATATAACCTCATCAAAATGACGTAAGTCCATATGATATATCCTCTATGGAGTAATAATATGAAGAGCAAGTGTAAAGTGTCAAACTTATAAGCTTGACCGTATCATAATGGAGATAATAAACCATAGAATCCTCTAAAATATAGAACAAAGTCCCATAACAAGTGACTCCAAACCCATCTAAAACTAAATGATAGATTGCCATCATACCACTATAGGTTTTCCTAACCTTGAGTGTAATCACAAGTAATAGTTTATCCCAACTATCTTGTGAACTATGCAAATCCATCATCTAGCTCATGGTAGTAAAATGCAATCTCTACATTTCACCAGCCAATAATTCAGTGGTTTGTCATCCTTAAACTTTGGACTTAGTTCCGTTGGAAGAGCATCTATTGGGACTTGTGCAAACTCTAATATTTCTCTTCCCTTTAATTTGCCATATGAATGCAAAAAGCATTCCCTTTGAGATTCAGATAATCCCTAAGTACCCATCCTCCTGACTAATGTTTACTCATCATACTCATGATGTAACACCAACTAAGAGTTTGGTACCCTAATAGGTTAGATACATCCCTATCTCCTATAAACTCTTAGGAGCGAAGTCATAACTATATTCCCAGTCTCACTAATGTCAATAACTAGATCATCTCATCTAGCCAAGGACCATTACTGGAAATACCACAACTACTTCTGAGTCTATAGGTGAGACTCAATCTAACCATCATGATTAACTGATCTCCCTCTTGTCTTTGATGGAAGAATGCGGCTTCTATCGAGACAACCAAAATGAGAAAGTGAAACTCTCTCTCTCTCTCTCTCTCTCTCTCTCTCTCTCTCTCTCTCTCTCTCTCTCTCTCTCTCTCTCTCTCTCTCTCTCTCTCTCTCTCTCTCTCTCTCTCTCTCTCTCTCTCTCTCTCTCTCTCTCTCTCTATAATCTCCTCTAAGGAAAAGAGCTCTGGTAGTGGAATCTATTCCACTTTCCCTTTCCCTTTGAAAGAGATTCTGTTGAATCCGTTTGCTCTACTCATCCATGATTGAGAACATGTACATAAGTTCTCCATATTTTCCTTCAAAACTAGTGGAGAAAAAGACTCCCATGTGAAGGAAAATTATATTGAAAAGTAGAGTAAAAGAATTCCTTCTGAAATAAAGACTAAGAGATGTTTCCCAAACACCTCTTCTGTCAAAAGGAAAACATACTCTATTCTTCTCCTATGAAGAAATCATGTTTTCCTTTCCTTCTTTTTCTATCAAAGAGCAGGAGCTAAAGTGAGACCATTGAACTAAAGTGAGATCTCTCATGGATCTCCGAGCTGATTCTCACTTTCTCCGTTCCTTAAAAGAGGAACTCATGAATTTATTTAGTCCTCTCTTCCATAACTAATGCATAATCCCTCATTACAGACATTCCTATAAAAATGGAGAACAAATCTCCCATAACTAATGAAGGTGTATGTAGTGAAGAGTGGAGAAAATAAATTCCTAACCAGGGGAAAAGCCCTCTGCTAAAAAGGTCAGCAATGATATGACATGATACCATAAACACATGTGTATCCATACTAAAGAGTTATCTATGCTAACCATACTCTATGCATGGATCTATACGATCCAGTGAAACTCATGGAATTATCCTTCCTAAAATCCATGGTGATAAAATCACCTATCACATTCTCTACTAGAAGAATAAATCTTCCCTAAACTATAAAGGATAACTGTCAATCCTAAGGAGATGTCTACTAAGAGCTCTCCTCTGATCTAGTGAAACATGACGCCATGAATGATGAGTCCTTTTCTTCCTGGCCATAGAAGAAGAGTGCTCAAAGGGAAGTCATTTCCACCGTCCCATACCAGTGAAAACTTCTTCCAATTCACGGTATCATACCTACACTAAACCAAGTATATATTCCATACATATGTAATGGAATATGTAGGTGGACTCTAATGAATCCCATATCCTAAAATCATGTTGGTGGACTCAAATAAGTCCCATGTCCTCGAACTAGTTAGTTTGGTTCTAGTCATCAATGTGACAATGGATATCCCTCTCTATTCCAAACCAACTTGTTCCTAGGTACCAAGACTAGGTCTAAGTACCTCTCTATAGATCCCGATATACATATATATGTATATATGTATTGGGTACCCCAACTACTCTTAACTAAGGAATCTATGCTCTAAATCATAGAGCCAGTGCAATACTTGTGGCCTTCCTAACCATCACTCGAATCACATAAGCACCCGTCGATGCTGTCTCATGAAACCCATTTGTGTGATCCCATCTAATTGGTTTCCTTAGTAGTGTAGCAGAAATGCTTCACTACTTGGTCAAGTGATGCGCATGAGTGAAACTAGTCACTCTTTGGGTATTCCTGATAATACCCCATAGTCTCCTAATCATCATGTAAGACTCTTGTGAAGATAACTAAATCTTCACTAACTTGGAGATTATCATAAATGTATCTCCCGTACCTGTATGCAACTTCCTATAACCTATAGGATTGCTTGTGCACATTACTAATGGTGAAGGTGTAGCTCCTTCCCTTAGCAATCCTATGGTGTAAATCCATAAGGATTATGTGTAGGGATCCTGTTACTATTGAAGTTGCCCCATGTATACTACTATGATGGTCCTAAGTCCATCAAATACATGCTTACAAGCATGCCTAGGTCTTATTGATGTTTGCAGAAAGACATGTTACCATGCCATAACATTCTTATCTAAGGGCAAGTGCGTATATAACACCATGCGGTAAGAAAAATTTCAACAGCATTTCCCCATGGAATCCCAAAAAAATTAACCATAATCTCAGTGGCACACAAGCCACCCAACAACATAGGGCTTTACACGCCCATGGCATGCACGCCATAAACTTATATATGGACTCCATAACCTGCAAAAACATAAAAGCAATTGCTAGCAACCATTCTCTGTGTTGCATAGCCATATGGTTTCTGCAATCCTCTTTCCTGCAAACAATCAAAAAGTATACTTCTTGCTTGTCGATCCATACTTTTATAATTTAAACAATGATCAACATTTGATGTATGCAATCCAATCTATGCATGTACATACAAAACATGCCATAACATAAAGTAAAATGTCTGAAGCATAAGCATACATCCCTGAATAGTATTGGTTTTGGAATTGCATGCATCCATTCCTTCTCAACGAGCTTCGAGATATGTGCACCTTCCTCCTCAGATCCTAATATAAGCTTTGAAGTGTCCGAAAACATCGGAACACTCCCCAAAACATAAAGCATGGTCAAATGATTACTAAAATTATGCAAAATTAGTCAAAAAATGCATTAGTAATCCTTCTTTAGACCTGCAAAAATCACTTTAGGACTTGTAAATGTTCATAAACTGAAATATATAGCATGTGCAAAGAGCTCGAAGTGAAATTACTCAAATCGCCTTCCCGGTTTGAAAGATATGGCTCCCGGAAGGTAGTCACCAAAAACTATTCAGACTTTGCAAACCAGTTCAGACCTGCAAAAATACTTATTTTCCAAATTTTTTCCACATAAATTGAAAGAAGACCTTGTGCTCTTCGAAACGAGTCATAGCACGTCCAATTTGGAGTTTTGTAGCCCAAAATATGGCCAGTGCAAGTGGGACATGCCAAACTAGTGGATTGTTAGAGGGGCTGGAAAAAGTGTGAAAATGTGATTTTTGGGGTGCCCAAAAGCATTCTTCCATCAAGCAAATGCTAAAATTCTCTCCATAATCTCAGACTGGTATATGAAGATGCTTAGGCCTATTTTCACCTTTCCAAATCCTCCCTTCGCGCATGCTAATTCGCTCCCCAAAAGAGGCCTAAATCAAGATTTTTACCTCATGTAAAAACTTAAATGATAGCTCTTAGCAAGCTTCTAATCCACTCTAAATGAGGATTTTTCTTGGATTTAATACAATAATCCATGGGAAGCCTCTAAAATGATCTTTATTCCTACTCCCAGAAGTGGAGTTTGACTAAATTTAACATTTGAATTTTTCTAAAAAGTGAGGGAAGGGGGTCTTTGAGGAAGTAAAATTCCTCCTTAACTTATCATTTTGATGAATCTAATGATTCGCCTAAGAAGTCCATACACCATACTCTCAGTATATATACTTTTTCCCATCCATCCATAGCTATGGGATCTCCTTTTCCCTCTTCCAAAATGGGAATTTTTTAGATTTAGGTGCTGAAATTTTTTGTCAAACTGTGATGGAAGGGGGTTTTGTGGAGCTTCAAACTCCCATCATACTGAGGTATATTTTGGATTTCTTAATCCTATAAGGAAGTCAATACAGTAGACTATAGGTGTGCATGATTTTTCCTACCAAACTAAGAAAAATCCCTCTTCATATTCCCTTCCCAAAATGACTACTAGTCAAAAATAGCTCCTGAAATCTATGTGAGAATCAAAAAAGTAGGGTATTTTGAAGATACCCTAAACTTGTGATTTCTTGTTTCTTGAGGAAATTCTTGACTCAGGATGAGAGTATATACCTCATACTCTCCATATATAAATTTTTTCCTCAAAAACTGTACCCAAAGGCCATCCCTTCTTTTGTAAATAATGGAGTCTTCCTATAACTGACTCCTAAAAACTTAATAAGAAATTTAAGTTTATATGTACCTTGAATGGAGTACTCGGTATCCTTTCTTAACTCATATCTTGATCCTCTTTATTTCGTTCCAGCTTAAGAAGTTCGACTCCATCAGGTGCCCCTTCCTCGACGATCATGCTTCTCTTGTCATGTCCGTGTGTAGGCGGTAGGGACGGAAGCTCATCCTTCTGAGGGGATCTTAGATGCCCATCTAAACCATCCATTGAATTGTTTTGCTACCCGTCATAAATAACCGCCTTCGAAAGAACCTCTTTAAGCTATGGACACTTCATTGTGGTTCTTTTGCTTTTATTTGCGCCATCTGTGTTTGATCTAGAACAGTTTTGGACGCTACAAGTTCATCATCTGAAGGATGTCCTCTTGGCTAGCCCAAGCGCCCATGAAAGACAAGGTCGCATGTTCAAAACCCAGAGAGCGCACTAGCATGAATGCTTCATTTTGCTCTAAAACGCAGCCGCGTAATCGTTCGTCGCCTGCTCTGATACCAATCTTGCAATCTTGCGAACTTCTAATCTTGCAATCTTGCGAACTTCTAATCTTGCAATCTTGCGAACTTCTCTTGCGACCACAAAGACAACTTTCGATTCTCCTCCCAGCCATGCCCGAGCAGCTATCTGTTATGAAGAGTAAAAAATACTCATGATCTCTCTTAAAGACTCCTCTTTTAATGAGACCTCCTCATATCTCTTCCACCAAGTGGTATAAATACCCATGTGATGCCAAGTGGCATCCTTCTCCAAATGGTGATCCACACCCAATGAATATCATATGACATGAGGTCACCTTCCTATAGCTTCTTATCCTTTATATGGGCATCGAAATAGGACTTTTGTCTCTTTTTATGAGCATAGATGCCCGTGACAGCCTTTAGGCACATTTCTTGAAGCCCATCAAGTTTATCCACTAGTGCAGATAAGGCATGATCATTCCACTTGTAATCTCTAGCTAGCTTGAGAGTCGGTACAAGGAAGTCGATAAGAAAAATTGTATGTTGTCCATATACCAAATTAAAAGGGCTACCTTTTAGCATGATTTTATAAGCCACACGATAAGCTCAAACTACATGGTGTAGTTGCTGATTCCAGTACGAGCATCCTGAGTTCACTAATTTCGTCAAAATTATGCACATCACCTTGTTGGAGCTCTCAACTTGACCATTTTCTTGTGGATGATTAAGAGTTGATTTTTTATGAACAACTGACTTTTTTGATGAAGTGAGTACCATGATCAATGATTATCTCAATCGTGAGACCAAATTTGGCAAAAATATGCTCAAATAAAAATTTCGCAGTGGTTTGAGTGTCAGCCTTAGTTGTGGCTTGTGACTCTACCCAATTATTGAGACAATCTATCGCTAATATGATGTAATCAGCATGAGATCCTTTGGCAATTGGGCTAATAGGACTAATAAAGTCTTTGTCCCATTTCGTAAAAGAATGTCCTTCCATCATTGGCCTTAAAGACATTTTATCGTTGTTGAAAATATATTTTTATCTTCGGCAAGTATCACACCTACTCACAAATTTTTGAGCATCCGTGCGTAAGGTAGGCCACCATAGACCAGCAAATAGAATCATCTGAATTGTTTGGTCTGCCAAGAAATGTCTGCCTGCAACACGTAAGTGTGCAGCTTCCAATAGTGGCAAATAATCACCTTCATGAGCTCTTTTGGTATGATCATATATGTAGGATAAATGCCAGATTTTAGATAATCTAGTATGTTCTTGCTCCATGATGGATATGCAAATACATAGTACAAGGTAGCATGCTCAATGGTGGGAATGACTTGGTAGGTGGAACAAGCACTAACATAGTCATGTACTCTACGTTCAATGTGTGGCCAATGGATGTCGTTTCTTTGCATATTTTGCAAAGTCCTTGATTTCAGAAGATGCTTACCAAAATCATCCACATAAGCCTCGACTACTAACATATATTCTCATCTTCTTTGCATTCATTACCTCCTCTTTAGTGAAATGCACATATGGATGGATGAGCCCAAAGGATAAAATACATACTACTAACTTAGGCCATTTAGGCACCATCTCAACATTGAATAGACAGGTGTTCGGTAAGTCATCACTTATTGCCCTTTTTGACTACCACCTCGAAATCATATAGAAGGAACTGCTTTACTAACCTACCCGTAGCACAAGGCTTATTAACAAGGTAGACTAAAGCTTGATACTCTACGAAGATCTTGAATTGATGTGCAAGTAAATAGCGTTGGCACTTCTTTCCTGCATAGCGCATGCCAAGTCCTCTTTCCATAGTCGTGTAGTTCCTTTCAACAGGGTTGAGTTGTCTCCTTGCACATGCTATGGGGAAGTCCATGTTTCCCTCATCAGCAAGTTATGCTAAGATGCAAGCAGTTGCAAAATTAGAAGCATCTACATGGATGTGGAATGGTTTAACCCAATCAGGAGCTTTCAAGATTGGTGCTGATGTGAGACATCTTTTCAGGTCGTGAAAAGAGTTTTTACACTCCGCTGTTCACTCAAAATCTTTCAAAAGCCCAAACATTGGCTTAGCAAAGGTTTCATATATGTGCATGAGCCGTCTATAGTAACCGGCGACCGCAATGCCCCATAAAAACTTGTACTTCTTTGGCACTCCATGGTCTAGGTAGCTTTGAAATTGCTCATACTTTTTCTTTTACAGTAGATATGCCATTCTTGGAGACTATGTGCCCAAGGATTTTACCTTGGCGGACCATGAAACACACTTTTCAGGATTTAAGCACACTTCATACAAGAGGCATTTAAAAATTTTCAAAAGTAACAAGATCAAAAGTAAGTGGGCCGCCCATGAGGGCAACGAAAAGGTTATTAACCTTCTCTAAAACTCTCTCAAAAACCTAGATTTTCTACTGCCTTTGGGCCATCCTACTCCTTCTCTGTGGAATATGGGGATCCTATGGGCACTATGCCCCTTCATTGTACAATTGTTCTTTTATTAATTAATGCTAGGGAGACTAAGCCTCAGCCAAAACTCCTTTAAAAAAAAACTTAACCTAAGCACTGACTTTTTATCTTTGAACTACAATTTAATAAGCGTTATATTAACATTCATATATGCTAATATTTCATTAAAAAAAAGCTTAGTTGATCACCACTTGAAATACTACATATACCTGTTTTGCAATAAAAATAACCACTCAATCATAGTAAACTCCCATAGACTACTATAGAAATATGAAGATATTGAAGATTATCATTGTACTTGAGAAAATATATAATGAGCATAACATCATCTTCATAAACGTCATGCATACACAATACTCCATATATTTCACAAGATATGGCAGTACAGGCATTGCTCGGCACATGATATTGGCAAGCATTCCAGTTTTGTCAAACATAAGACATTTTAGAAGTCTTTGCCCATAAAACCACACCCCTGATGTGTATAAAAAGTTTTGATGAGGTCCAAGCAAGGGTGTTCAATATAGGAACAAGAAAACACCAATTTTTATACCTAGGACATTGTTATCCACACCTTATATGGAGCAATATTACAGTTCAACCAACGAACTACTTATGGATCTTGAACTTCAGGTAGGGAAACCCTTTTCTCATCATATATATAAAATTTATTTTTCCATTTTCAAATAATATCCCAAAAATGCTGATTAATGTTTTATCATACAACATAAGGTATGTACCTACAAAGTACCCTCTTAAGGTTAAATAAATGAAACCTTCTAATAAATGCAATATATGATAAGCATTTGATTGTGTACTGAAACAAACATTGCAGCTTTCAGTGCTCTGATGCATGTAGTTTTATCAAAAGGCCTTCACATAAATGATCCTACAGCTTCAAAAAGCTACAAAGGCATTTCAAGTAAATATTGAAGGCAGTTCATGAACTTACATGCTTAACCAAGCTTAGCCAGAGGAACTCTTTTTGTTTCAGGATCTAAAACAATCATTTGTTTCACCAATTTCGAAACCAATGCACACCTTGGGTTATGTGGCATTGAGTGATCAATATCCTCCTTCATTCCTCTTGTTATTCATGGGTTCTTGGCCTTGAGGGGAATCTGTCATGATGGTACTTTCCTCTTTGCTAATAACCAAAATGAGCAGATGATTGATTTTGTTTTCCGAAGGAATAGAGATGCAAATAAAAATATACTTATGAGCAAGTGTTAAAAATTACATACTCAGAAGTCCTCAAAAGGGAGACATTGATACAGTGATCGCACACAGACACATATGAAAGTTGATATAAACTATCTAGCTATGCATCATCAAAACTTTTTACTTCCTCAGTATTTAATGTCAGATTATGCACACTTTAAACTCTCACTTGCTGGAGCTTTTAGTTCATCTAGAATATTATGAGGACCTTTGAAATGTGAAAAAATCCCAAACATAAAGATTGCAACACAAATGCAAATTCCAAGTACAAAGGCCCCAAGAAACAAGGTAGCTCATGTAGAAAGCAGGTTTTACACTACCTATTCATGTTGAGTGCATCTCACAAAAATTAACGATATTGTGAGACCACATCAACTTATATAATTAATCGTTTCTTCTTTCATCCCCAGATTCCAAAAGAAGGTACAAATCAAATATTCCCATCAAAGCATGGAAAACATGTTTAGCATCTATATAACTTATCAGAGCTATTATTGTGAAGAATAGGAATACTCACAACTTCAAAACCCATTCCATGCAACTATCATACAGAATGGCTTTCTATGGCAACGAAACTTGGCAACATACTGTGCAATCATGTGCCTCAATAGCTGCATATAAGTTTATCCAATGACAAAGATAACAAGGCACTCAGAATACACTTAAGACAAGCTTTCTGTATATAGGAGCATACAATGAGCACCACATCCATTGCTCAAGAAGGCATAAAGCAAAAGCATTCATTTAATTGCTGATCTGTAACAACTGAATATATTCATTTGATGCATATTTATAAAGAAATTGATGTGCGAAGAAAAATGCAGACAAAAGAAGGTGCAGACACAGAGATAGAGAACTTGAAAAAATTCTCGAATTGCCAAGAAGCAATGCAGCTACAATGATGGTACTGACCACCGGCGATCTAGACAGACTCTAGATGAAGGGCTTACTGGTGGGTAATGCTGCTTGTGAAGCTACACATGGGCCATGCTTATATGGCTTTCAGAAAGCGAGTGGGTACAGATAAACATGGTCGAGAGAGACAAAGTAATCGGCAAAAAATACAATCTGACAATATCTCCACAACCAGAACTCCTACCTTATGGTGCCACAATCTTTGGAAAATTGTAATCTCTAGAACACCATAAATTTCAAAACACCAGTGACCCAAATCTCCGGCCACCCTGATTCCTGAACACCAAAATACCGCACCGAAACATCGGAACACCAAACCGAAACACTGAAACACCAGACCGAACCATCGAAACACTTGACCAAAACAATGGAACACCGAAATACGAGACCGAAACATCTGAACACCGAACAACACGGGAGAAGTCCTATCATCTAGATCCTGCGGTATGGAGATTTATGCCCTACCTAACATCATGGCTAGGCTCACAAAGAACATCTATTACCATCAACAGTCATACATAGACCTCATCTAACTTGGAGGTTAGGATTCCACAAATGTCCAAGCTCTCACAATGGCTTCTCCTCATGCCTTACAACTTTGAGCACCATGGAGTATTTAGTATATCTAACACCCCCCTCAATGTCCACCCTATGATGAACTACCTCCTTGGTCCAATGCCAAGTCTTGGAAAGAGTTGATTAAGTTGCTCTCTCCCAAGAGCCTTTAATCAGTTAGACAATAAATTTTTCCACGATCCCGTCCTCGATCAACTCACACACATAGTGAAGCTGAATTTCTATGTACTTGGTACATGCATGGAAAACAAGATCCTTGGTGATGGCTATGCAACTTTGGTTGTCACACTTTAACCTTATTTCTTGTCTTTGCATTCCTACATGCCATAGGATCCTCCTCAACCATATTGCCTCACATGCAGCAACACATGTTTATTTGTACTCAGCTTGAGTAGAAGATAATGCCCCCGTCAGATGCTTCTTACTGGTCAAAGAGAAAATACCAGATCCTAAAGAAAAGCAATATCCAAAAATTGATTTTCCGGTATCAATATCTCCTGCCTAATCTGAATCGCAATATAACCAGAGATGATCCTTCTTCATAGAGAATATCATAATCAATTCTTCCTTTCACATACCTGAGTATCAGCATGCTTGCCTTCCAATGAGTTTGGCAAGCCTTATTAGAGAACCTGCTTACTACTCCAACAACATAAGAGATATCTGGTCTGCTATTGCAGAAGTAGATTAGACTTCCAACTAACTTCCATTATCTTTTGATAATATTCATTGGAGGTGAAGTATCTTCAATAGATAATTTTGTGTTGACCTCCATAGGTGTAAAAATTTCCTTGCAATCCTCCATGTCGAATGCCTTCAAAATCTGTCTTGCATATTTCTATTGAGAGATGAAATCTTCCCTGGTTCTTGCCATACTTCAAGACCTAAGAAATAGTGCATTAAGCCTAAGTCTGACATCTCAAATTCTGAACTCAGGGCATGTCTCGTTTGTTGAAGAAGTGCATCATCATTTCCTATGATCACAAGGTCATATAAATATAGTACAATCACAATTGTCTTTCCTCCTCTCTTTAGAACATACAAATTAGCATCACAAGCACATATTTTGAATCCTATATCTAGGAGATACTTATCTATCCGTCGGTACCATGCTCTAGCCTCTACGAGCTTGTTTTAGCCCATATAATGCCATCTTCAGCTTACCATAGTGGTTAAGTGCGTTCTGTTCGGTGCGTTTGGTGCCTTTAAGGTGCGGGGACCGAACCTTACGTCTTAGGTAAGGTACATAAGGTGCGTCACTCACATATTAGGTTCGTTTAAGGTGCAAGAACCGAATGTTATCTTTGAAGTAAGGTGCATAAGGTATGTTCCACTAAATAATAATATATATAATACCATATATTATGCAATCACATATATCAATGATTCCTATTGAAGTTGTGGATCAATCATCACTTACATATAGATATACAAGAGGGGAAAACCATATGGGGAAAAAATGTGTATCTATGTGTATGTGTGGATATATGCCAGCCGTGTGCTTTTATATGTGTTCCTAGAAGTGCATAGCTGTATTTAAACACCTAAGTAAAGATGCACACAGGGGAAAGCACACGTGACACAACTATGTGCCTTTACATAGACATATATGTCCCTATAAGTGCATATATGTATTTGAAAACCTACATATAAATGTACATAAGGGAGAAGCATAAAGAGGAAAAAATTGTATGTGTGTGTGTGGATACATGCATAAGTGCATGGATGTATTTGAACACTTATATACATATTACAAATATACACAAGGGAAAAAGCATTAAGGGGGAAAAATTGTGTGCATGTGTGGATAAATGCTGAAGCAAAGGGTACATCTATGTGCATGCATTCATGTCCTTCATACATGTACTTAAGTCTCTCTTGAGAACTACAAACGGACCACAGGCTGACAGTAAGAAACCAGCAAGCCAGTCTCTATCTTTGTGTGTGTGTCTGTGTTTGTGTGGGTATGGCAGCAAGCATTGTGTAGGTTCGTACATATAGCTTTCATTTCCATGTAAGAAAAAGTAAGTTTTACTTTACATAAGTAAAAGAGCACCGAAAGGAACCGGATCATCGGTGCGTTTTTACCCCGCGAACAAGAAGAACCAGATGGCACCGAACCTATAGAGCCGTACAGCACCGAATCCATGCCCTGAAGGTATAAATACGCGAACCAATGCAACCATGCACCTTACATACCTTGTTCTTTGAATGAGGAGCCACAAACCCTAGTGGCTGAGACACACATACATCCTCCTTAAGGCCTCCATTCAAGAACACTGATTTGACATCCATGTGATAGACTTGCGATTGTTTATGCGCAGCCACAACTAGTACAACTCGGATAGTCGTCATCCTTGCAGTCGGGAAAAATAATTCACAAAAGTCTATCCCTTCAATTTGTGAATAGCCATGTGCAAGAGGTCTCAAATTGTACTTTTCCAAAGTACCATCAGCCTTGTACTTTAGCTTCCACATCCATTTGGTGCCAATGACTTTGCGCTTATGGGGTTGATTCACTAGCTCCCAAGTTCCATTCTTCATAATGTTGTCGTATCAATTCACATGGAAGCGTCCTCCAATTTGGGTCGTGGAGTGCCTCTTCCAGATATGTTGGATCCCTTTCTCTTGGATGAGAGCTCAGCCATCAAGAATAAATTTACAACATGGGCACTCGCTGATGTTTGCTTCTCTATTCTCAGTGATCCTGTTGGTCCATTCGCAACCTATCCCAGTGTGTGGAATGGGGTTTGCAGAATCATAGAGCTACCTCACCCAGAGTGGCAATGGCTTTTCCACTTAGGTAACAACAGGTTTGTGACTTTTGCTCTCATCATCTAAAGATGATGCTTCCTTCTCTTGTTTAGAAGGGATAGCTCTTAAGTTTGGTTCATAGTGGATTACCTCGTCACCTCATGATAAAGTGGAAGATCTCGTTTCCTCCTCCATTGCACGTGGGGGCTTCTCCTTGAACAACACATCGCAACTCGTTATGATCTTCTTAGCCTCAGGGTCATAGAGCTTATAAGCCTTCAAACTTCTTATTCTCATTGTACTCTAAGGGGAACGAATGGATTTTGCCAATGTAGGTCTCTTGTGGAGTCTTTCCATCAAGTGCTTTGGTGTAAGTTTGATTCAAGATGTAGACAACGATGTTGACGGCCTCTGTCCAAAACTGATTTGTGAGACCCTTTCCCTTCAACATGCTCCTTGCCATCTCCATGATGGTTCGGTTCCGGTGTTTTGAAACACCATTTTGTTGAGAGCTATGTGCCATTGTGAGTTGATGTTTGATTCCTTTACTTTTGTAGAAATCTTCAAAATTTGGCGATGTAAACTCACCATCACCATCTGTCCTGAATTTCTTCATCTTCTTCCCTGTTTTAGTTTCAAAAAGTTGACCCCATTCTTTAAACTTACAAAAGATTGAGCCTTATCATGAAGGAAGTACACCCAGGTCCCGCATCTTCTTGTTAAACTTGTCAACAAATAAGATGAAGTAGCAAGATCCGCCCAAGGCCCGTGTAGGCATTTTTCCATACAAGTCAGCATGCACCAACTCTAGAGGATAGCTTGCTCTATTCTCACTTTCTTATAGAAATGCCTTCCTTTGTTGCTTGCCCATCATGCAAGCTTCACAAGGTTCCTTCATGTCTGCAATCGATGAACCATGCCTCTACGATGAATCTCCTTAAGTACGGGATATCCACTATGGTTGAATCTCTCATGCCATAGCTTATTAGTGCCCACACCAGTAGTGGATGTAAGAGCTAACAACTCATACAAGTTATTCTTCCTTATGCGTCTCCCAACAATATTGTTGTTATTGTACATAATCTTAGCTCTTGTTTTGTGGAAAGATACTTCAAGACCTTGATCAGTTATAGAAGCTATCAAAAGTAAATTTTATTTGATTTGTGGAGCATACAACACATCTGAAAGCTTTTTGATATCCCCATTGGAATTAATGAAAGAAATCGTACCTTTGCTCTCTGCAAGACATGTTGCATTATTGCCTACCTTTACTGTGATGGGTTCCTTTAGAGGTTATAAGGAACCAAGGTGGTTAGGTTCATAAGGTTCGTAAGGTTCAGTACGCATAAGGTACGTGAGCCGAATCTTACCTATGAGGTAAGGTTCGTAAGGTACGTTACATAAATAAATAAATAAATAAATAAATATATATATATATATATATATATATATATATATATATATATATATATATATATATATATATATATATATACACATACACACACACACATACATACATACATACATACACTTAGATAGATAGATAGATATATATATATATATAAAGAGAGAGAGACTATCCTTTTTTTCCGCATTTGAATTTTAAATAAGCACATTAAAAAGTTGAAGGATATAATAAATACAATAGATGTTTTATATTGTCATAGATGGATCATCATTCATTATGCATATTACAAGTAAACCCTAACATAATGTTAAATGTAAGGAGTTACAAAAATAAGGCTACTAGACCATGAAATTGGTGAGATTGACCATCATGCCTACCTTGAAACCTCATAAAAAGGCTCTTTTCAAGAGCTTCAAAACATCAAAAAAAGGCTCTTTAAGATACCTTGAATGACTAAGACGAACCGGATGTAAGCTTCGATGATGAACCGAACCGAACCGGATAAGGTATCTTATCCTTCCGGTACGCAAACCGGGGCTACCTTGTAAGGAACTATGAAGGTCTTTCCTGGTCGTCATGTGACGAGAGCCACCATTGTCCGATACCTATGAATCATCTGTTCCTGAATCATCTGTTCCTGAAACTTCAGCAAGGAGCATACCTCGTCTCAAGTAACAAATAACTCAAGCTTTGTTTTTGCATTGTTGGCAACCTCCTTGCTCTTTCCACCTTTTGAAGAGCAATTCTTCTCTTCGACCTTCTTAATGCGACAATCTTGGATTTTGTGGCCCTTCTTCTTGCAGTGGAAACACTATCCCTTGAACTTCTTTTTTTCGTTCGTCTTTCTGTAACCATCTTTTGAAGATTCCAATCTGGTTCCTTTGGCATTTGCAGTGAATGCAACATCTCCATTGTTTCCTCCACTCCTTGCCTTGAGCCATAGCTCCTCCTCCATGAGTAAGACACTGAATTCTTCAAAAGTTAGAGGTTGAGGTATGATATGAGTATTGAGAGCAATTACCAAAGCATCAAACTTTGGTGGAAAAATTTAAAGACAACATCAAGCTATCTCCTCACTTGACTTTTGTACATACTCCTACTCCTTCCATTTGATCTCATCGATTTTTTATGCGAGTCGCGAATACCTATGCAATCTCCCCTTCAGCAAACCCTTTTGCTCTTAGCTTATACTCCAAGTTTTGAATCCGTGTCTAACTACGGGTTTCATATTGACTTCTCAATATGTTCCATGCTTCAAAAGCCTTGGAAGTATGCTGAATTAGAGTCAGAACACTATAAGTAGTACTTGTAACTAGAGTGTCGAGCGCATTTGCATTTCTACGTTTCCAAATACATAGAAGATTAGCGTCAGGAGGAATCATTCAACCAAGATTATTTGGATCATGTGTTTCTTGGGGCTCATGATCTGTCCCAAGAAAAGCCTCTAGAAGCTCATAAGAATCAGAAGTGATTTTGAACTTCCGGAGAGTGTAATTTGTACCATCAAGTTTACCTTTCGTGAAGGTTGGTGGTTGTATCCGCAACATTGGGATGACTGGCATCATTGCCACTCCTGCTTGTGGCCCACCTACTCTTGTTGAAGAACCACCTTGATTCCCGTTGTAGATGACATCGCTTGATATCTTCTCTCTTATTTCGTTGAAACCTCTCCAACCTTTGCATTTCTTCTTCTACACCACTCAAAGCCTCCTGGGCACTCATACCATGTAAGAAATAATAATAGTAATAGCATAGCAAAATAGATCAATAGACGGAGTTGAGAAGAAAAGTGCAGACAAAAGAAGGCACATATAGAGAGATAGAGAACTCAAAAAAATTCTCAAATTGCCAAGAAGCAATGCAGCTACAATGATGGCACTGTCCATCCGTGCACTTTTGATATGGAGCTTAAAAGGCGATCTAGACAGACTCTAGATGAGGGGCTTATTGGTGGGTAATGCCACTTGTAAAGCTCCACATGGGCCATGCTTATATAGCTTTCACAAAGGGAGTCAATATGGATAAACGTAGTCAAGGAGACAAAGTAATCGGCAAAATATACAGTCGGACAGTATCTCCACAACTAGAAATCCTACCTTATGACGTCGCAATCTCCAAAAGATCATAATCTCCCGAGCACCATAGATTGTGGAGCACCAAAATCTCCTGTCCCCCTAAACATTGGAACACCACACCAAAACACCAGAAGATCAGACCGAAACTCCGGAATGTCGGAAGACTTCAGAACAGACATCGGAGAACACATACCGTCTCCACCCTACGGTCAAGGGGATTATGCCCTACCTAACATCATGGCTAGGCTCACAAAGATCATCTATTACCATCAACGGTCATAAATAGACCTCACCTAACTTGGAAGTTAGAATTCCACAAATGTCTGAGCTCTCACAATGGCTTCTCCTCATAATGGGGACCTTACAACTTATAGCACCATGGATCAGTTATGGTCACTTGAGGGTGGAGTATTGAGTATATCTAATAGATGCATGTGTCTGTTGTTTTACTAATGGAAACTGAAACACATAGATCCAACAATAAGTAAGGAATTACTTTTGAAGAAGTTTTGATAATACTACATAAAACCTGAGAAATTATATTCAAAGTCTTTGCAGAAGGGTTACTATTGCATAGGAAACAGTAACTTTTTTCCGTTTACTGACTCTGATTGATTCTAGGATTTATATAATGCTGCCTAGGACTCAAGAAAGTAACTTTTTTCCGTTTACTGACTCTGATTGATTCTAGGATTTATATAATGCTGCCTAGGACTCAAGAAAGGAAAGAATGAGTAATAAATTACTTACATATTTAGTAACGTATCTCTACGCATTCATACAGATTCTACACTTTTCAACATACAAAACACCGTGACTAACAATCACCTACTGTCAATAACCCCTGTCACGATTTTGCAAATATACAATGGTAGTTTTGGGTAAAACGTCTTTTTAGTGGCAGTATGTAACCAACCATGGAACTCAACATGCTGAAAAATGCGCCAAGAATAGAACGCCTTCAACAACACAATACGTTTGTCATAATATTCTGAACTACATGCGAACCTACGTCAAATAGTGGCAAAAAAAGTTATTGAAAGTGCCGATTTCGACACAAATTGTCTCCAAATATATATGCTAAAATCCTCGGAAAAAAATTATTTATAGTTGAAGCTATTAATGCACATCAGAGAATGGCAAAAAAGCTATTAATACACACCTACGAAATTGGTGCAACAAAAACACTGAAGTTCTGTACATAAAATAAACAAGAGGAGGTTAACCCGCAGCTATGTTTTGGTGTGTGTGGAACAACCTGCCAAAGAAGGGTTAATTGGAGATTTCCCTTTACTACCGTCAGAAAGAAATGGTTTGCACAAAAAGTATACCTCCTCAAGATTTCCCCACAAATGTAGTAAAGGGAATAGACTTTGCCTTATTCACGTTTTCTAACTTCAAAGTGTGCGGGTACGTTACTTGGTAGGTGTGCCATTAAACCTAGTGTCTGAGCTTGCCGACGAACAGCTTTGGTGAAACACCATGAATGATTGATAAATTAGAGCTGAAGAGTTCATAATCAGAATCGTCCAGAAAATTTTATGGGTTCCCGCACATAGGATGCCAAACACGCGTATATAATATAAATTGCTAGTTCCTCGATATTGCTGAAAATTCTCTCTCTCTCTCCCTATCTCTCTCTCTCTATATATATATATAAATGCGGAAATTTCAAGTGCATGATCATGCCATAATATCAACAGAGGTATGTGCTTCAAGTATTATATGATATCAAAGAGTGGGGAAAAAGTACTTCATAGGGAAATAACCCTGGTTTTGGGAAGGAAACTAACCTTATGAATGTACGTATAAAGGAAAGACGATATACAAAGGGGTGTGTATACTCAACCAGGCCTATTAACGAAGTGTGTATGTACATGTGCTTTTATGTATACATATATGTATGTTTTCATGTATGTAAGCATGTATATATGTTAATATGTGTGTACTTGTGTATGTACGTAATTTCACATGTATATATGGATTTATGTATGTACGTATATATGTATGTATGCTTGTATGTAATCGTCTATGTATGCATGTTCACATGTATGTATATATATATATATATATATATATATATATATATATATATATATATATATATATATATATATATATATATATATATATGAATGTAAGTATGTATATGTGCATGTATGCGCGTATGCACGTATGTATGTACAAATGTGCAAACTCTTGTATGTCTGTATGTAAGTATATTTGTATTTATTTAAGTATATGTTAAAACATTGTGCTTGTATGAATATGTATGTATGTGTCTCAAGAAATATGGGAGGGTTTCCCATCATAGTGCAGCGAGAAAAAAAAATGTAAGCGAATCTATAAGTATGTATGTATTTATTTATTTATTTATTTATGTATGTATGTATTTATTTATTTTTGTATGTATGTATGTATGTCCGTACATATGTATGTATGTGTATATGTATATTGTGCTAGACTTCATTATGGCTGAGTTTTTCCATCGATGGAGAATACCCACTCAAAATTGTAGCAAAAGTGCATTGGAACCTTCTTAGGACCTCACAAATGGCAAACAGAATCAGCCAAAAACTCAATTTCTCTTTGTTCTTGATAATTGAACTTTTCTATATTTTTACATATAAACTATACCTTATAGGCTCTCCAAAAAGCCCTAGATTACTCCAAACGGATTTGGAACCTTCTTATGACCTCACAAATGGCAAACACAATCAGCCAAAAACTCAATTTCTCTTTGTTCTTGATAATTGAACTTTTCTATATTAATACAGATAAATTATACCTTATAGGCTCTCCAAAAAGCCCTAGATTACTCCAAACGGATTTTGGGAAGTGTTTCAATCTTTCCACAAAATACAGACTATGTAATATCTAGAAAAGATCTATGCATATATGTGTACTCACACTCACTAAAATACTTAAAGTATGTAGAGAATAGACTAGGGAGATATTCAGCTCAATATACGCAAGATTAGGAAGTAAAAAAGGATAAACTTTTAATGAAAATGATCCTTACAACAATAGCAACAAGATGAACTAACTTGTGTTGGAATCTAAGTTACATACAATGAGATATGCCTATGTGAAAATCTTTGCCTATGCAGAGATTAAGCTAGTTGGGCGGTAGCTTAGCTAGGGGCTAGTCTATACCTTAAGAGAAGGGTGCTTAATGACTCATGGATGATGCTCTCCATTGAATCCAATGTAATGTATATATAATGGAAGATTTGGGGGAACATTATAAATTCAAATCAACCTACAAATCTCCCTAACCTTCTCCTTCATGGTAGTTGCATCTATTTTAGTTAGTTAGAACTCGTGGGCTAACTTCATGACTCACCAAAAAAGGTGAGGATGGTGTGGCAAATAATGCAAGCCCTCATCCACATACTTGACCTTGGCAAAGACCAAGAATTCTAGCACCCATCAGTTCTAGAAGTGATAGAAACTTAGTTCACAAAGCTTCTTGTGAGTCAATGCTCGTGGTTTGCATTGTGGGGTGCATGTGTGAGCAAGCATTCATTCTTAGTTTTGCCAACTATTGCCAACTACTGGCACTATGTGGGGATGTCATAGTATTGATTCAAATTTCATAAATGTAAATTCATACCATGCTAAGTATAAGGTGCACCAAAGCGGTGGTCATGAAAAACCCGTGGGTATGAGTGCAATATGCAATCATGCAATTATACAACACAAATTGTTTAGGTTGATGAAATCAAAAAAGGACAAATCATTTTTCCTATCCTTCTTTATGATGATTTTCCATTGTTCTCTACTTTTTTTAAACCCTCTAATACCTACATTTATCACTTGAGCAATGATATTTTCAAGGACCCATACAAGACTTTCACTCCAATTGTGAGGAATAATTTCATAGCATTTTTTAACATCAAATGTAATAAGGAACTACCATACTTGTTGTGGTCTTTAATTTAAATGTTACTTCTCTAACTATATCTTCACCACATACATTAGAAGGGAAAATTTCACTTGAATTAAGTCTGATTAAACAGATAAACAAATGCTTCTTAAGAAAATTCAGATAAATAGATGCTTCTTGAGAAATTTCAGTCCAACTTTAATGTTACTTTGCAAGTACGAGTGTAAAGAATTGTAGAAGTGTTTTGGAAATTATAATAAGTCTCTAACATATCCTTGAAACACATGTGTGTGTATGTATGTATGTATGTATGTATGTATGATGTATGTATGTATGTAGGAAACCACAAAGATTTTGACAGAGAGAGCGAGCATGATCATTGAAAAATCGCTTGTCATGGACATAAAGGAAACCATCTTGAACCTTAGATTTCATGTGAATTTTGATATCTTATGATTAGTTCATAACTTGGAGAAACTAATGTTTCCATCATGTCTGAAACATGCAAAACACCTAAGATTGATTGTCTACTTGCTTGATTTTTGCATCGACAGGTCTTGTTTCAGATTGCTGGCATCATTGATGAAATCATCAATTCATAACTGCCCTTGAACACCTATATATAGGGATTGGCCACATACATCCTTAATCTTGTTGATGCCAATCTTGGGAGCTTAAGAAGTCACACTCTCCAGTTTGAGTTCTAGTCTTGTTCCTTGCGCTAGTCTTGTTTAGTCTAGTATTCTAGAATTCTGGTCTATCCTCTTATAATCTTGTAGTATGAGATCTTGTCCATTTATTTCTTGTACATAGTTCACCTTCCTCAAGAGAGTTCTTGTAATTTAGATATCTTGTTTCATACATACGATCCAAGGTTGTGGGATCTCTTGTATCATGTATAGTCCAGTTATACATGCTTATTAGTTTCAAGTTGTGGAATTCTTATAACAATTCTATATTCTTGTATTATTTCCCCTGTGTGGGTGATCTTGTAATCAGAAATATATTTCCTGAATCCTATCCGATCTAGTTAGAGGGTATAATCTAGATAGAACTAGACTATACTAGACAAGATTTTAGAAATGTGCTTCTTATTACAAGATCATCCATGCAAAGGAAATAATACAAGAATATGGAACTATTACAAGAAGTCCACAACTCGAGACTAATATGCATGGATAACTGGACTATACAGGTCACAAGAGATCCCATGGCTCAAGATCGTATGTATGAAACAAGATATCTGAATTACAAGAACTCCCTTGAGGAAGGTGAACTAGATACATAAAATAACTAGAAAAGGACTAATACGACAAGATCACAAGAGTACAAGATGGATGTCCAAAATACTAGACTAAACAAGACTAGAACAAGGAACAAGACTAAAACTAGAACTAGGAAAGTAATTACTTGAAGATCATGTGTCCTTGAGCTCCCAAAATTAGCATTGGCAAGGTTGAGGATGTATGTGGCCAAGCCCTCATTATATATGTGCTCAAGGGTGGTTATTGATTGATAATTTCATTGATCATATCAACAATCCAAAAGAGGGCCTTTGGATGTCACAATCAAGCAAGTAGACAGTCGATCTTAGGGTTTTGGAATGTTTCGGAGGTGATGGAAGCATTAATTTCTCCAAATCTTGAAATAATAATGAGATATAAAAACTCACATGAATTTTAAGGTTAGGATGATTTCGTTTGTGTCCATGACATTGCTACATGTGTGCACTGTAAAAACATGAGACAACAATGGACTAATTTACCAAATGTTTTGTCATTCTAAATGTTTTCTTAAGTTTTGTGCATGTTGTTTCTTAGGGAACATTTGTTTGATATAGTTTTAGACAATCTTAAAATGATTCTAGAATTGATTAAGTGATGATACCATCTATTTGGCGATGCTTATTATCTTGAAATTAATTCATTGCTTATGTAATGATTATTGATCTTTGCCTAAATGAGACCTTATATGTGAATGGCTTGATTGCCTGGAAAAACCTATACGATGTTGTACAATATTTTAGTGATACTGATGATAATATTGAGGCATAGTCATGCACATGTTTCCTACTTGATGAAGCTTGTATATGCACCAAAGAGCTAATGGGTTACTTCTCTTTGTAGATCCCACACTTATTAAGATCATTATGTGTTTTGATCTTAAGGTTCTTTTACATTGTGTTATCTTGAAGAACTTGGTATCATGGAGATTTTTTTTTTAATATAAAGGAAGTTCGGCAATAGCCTACTCTCCCGGACTTGAATTAAATAAAGAAAAGTACAAGAGAAGGGGACTAGTGCCCACGGGACCCCCCAAATCCCACAAAGCAGGGGAAGCTTTTACAGAGCTTAGATGGCATTACAAAGAAGGTTAATTACCCTCTCATCACCCTCATGTGGGGCCCACTTGGGTTTAAGCTTGTTATCGATTAAAAGGAGTACTTGATGATGCCTAAAGGGGGGGGATTTTTTACAGTTGACAATCCTTTTGCCAAGGAGGAACAGCGATTTCTCAATTGACCACTCCTTGGGGGAGTCACCGAAGTTGAAAGCACATCTTTCCCGCCAGATTTTCCATAGGACCTCCCCTCTGATGGCGTTCCAGAGAGTCGCGGAGCAGCCGATCGCTTCTCCCAGTAGGGCCTGCTGCCAACTGAGACGTTTTTGAAGTCTAATTCTCTTTCCAGCCACCTGCCAGAGTCTGTTGGAGTTGGGGCAGGAAAAGAAGATGTGTGAAACATCTTCGATAGACCGGTGGCAACGTTTGCACCAGGGAGGGGTCCCACAAATTTTGCTAGCCTTAAGGTTGGTCCAGATTCCATGATGAAGAATTTGCCATAAGAGGACAGACTTTTTGATTTCTATGAGGGGGTGCCAGATAGCCATGAACTTCATGTCCCACCGAAGCCGCGTCCATGCCAGACGCCACTTTTTGTTGAGGTTAACCTGATAGTCGATCGATTCTTTGATGTTCGGGATTTTTGATAGGCTATTCCCATTGTGCCATTTGAGACCAAGCCAGCTCGACATGTCGTGTCCCATGAGAAGGCAAACTTTGTGTCGGTCCCAGACGAGACATCTGCTTTGCAAAGTGTTCCATTCTTCATGCGAAATGTTGATGCTAGGGTCAATGTCCTCAAAGTTGATCCAGCGGTTGGTGTCTTGTTTCCAGAGATGTTTCCATTTTTTGAAGCCTTTGTTCCATAGCTTCTTGGCATTTTGAATGTTCCAAGACTCCACACTCCGGATGCCATGGATCGGAAACCAGATAGAGTCGTTTTGTCTGATACCGGCAGCCCACTTCCAATCTTCACTTATTCTTGTGAAGCTTTTGACTTTATTCCAACTCTTCCAAAGGGAGCACACCATATTAGAGCCTTTCGGGAAGACGGGGATCGGGGAAAACAGCAAGGTCAAGATGTCAAGATTTTTCCAATTTGGGAAACCCATGAGCGCCAACTCATTCTTGTTTCTGAAGATCAGCTTGGCCCACGAGGCCTCCCCGTTGCACCAAGCCTTAATCATCCATTTGGCCGACAGTTTGTTAGCCATGCACCCAATGTCCAAGATACCAAGACCCCCACTATCTCTATGGCTGGTGCAGATGGACCATTTGTTTTTAGGCACCCCCCTCCTATTGTGGTCGCCCGTCCAAAGGAAGTTTCTACAAATACTATCCAGTTTGGACAGATCATGCTCTTTCGGTCTCCAACAAGAAAGGAAATAAATGGTAGATGATAAGAGGAACGTGTTGATAACCATAGCACGACCAGCAAGATTGATTTGCATACCTCTCCAATAGTTAAGCTTGTTTTCGAGTTTGGCAAGCACCCAGTTCCACCGCTGTTCCATAGAGACGCCAAACCCCAAGGGAATCCCAAGAAGCCGAAAAATTTGGCCCTGCGGAATGATTTGACAGCCATGATCAATGAGAAGGTTGGGCTGTGACCCACCAATAGCTCTAAAGGCGGTCTTAGAGTGGTTGATTATGGAACCAGAGGCTTCACAAAAAGTAGCAAGACACTTCCAGAACGTCTCAAGGCTGGTACTATCATTGTGCACAAAAGCGTTCATATCATCGGCAAAAAGTCTCATGGTGATCTGACTGTGGTCATGTGGCAAACAAAGGCCTTTAATGTTACCAGCTTCCACCTGATGAATTTGGGCTCATTTTGACATTTATTTGATTTCTAGGAATTTGTATTCTTTTCTTGTCATTCCTTCATATAAGTTTGCTTCCTAGGAAGTTGTATTCTTTTCTTGTCGTTCCTTCATATAAGTTTGCTCTATTGGAAGTAATTTCTAGGAAGTTGTATTCTTTTCTTGTCATTCCTTCATAAGTTTTCAACATTCTCCATAGGTACCTAAAAGTCTACATTGTGCATCTCTATACAATACGTTTTTTATGTTTCTAATGAATAGTTGTCATCATTTATGGGATTATTAAATCTATTTTGTTTTATTTTTCACAAAATAGTGACTTTTTACATGCTTAAGCATGTGACAATGGCCATACTATGCTTGATATAGAGGGATCTAGATATCGAAATTGTACAGTCACTCAAGTCTATATCTTTTTTTTGTATAAAAGAACCCTTATGCTTAAAAGGCTGATTATTTATTCAAAAGCTTATGGTAAAGTATTTTTTAAATAGAATGCACATGCATAGTATTCTATAGATACATATATCAACCTCCTTTTATGGTAACTTTATAAAATTTAGCACACATACTCTTCATTTTTCTTGCACATGAGGAGACATTGTACCTAATCTTGTGTAAGCTCTTTGTCTATATCTCTAAATTATGTTACTTTTTTCATATGATTTTTGGTTTTCATTTTGTGTGTTGTTGTATGTTTGCCCACAAACCATTTATTATTCAACTTGCACACCTTTTTAAATGAAAAAATTCCACAATAGCTGTCCAAGAGCTTGTAAGTTCCTACAATAAAAGAGAAGACAATAGATATAGAAGAAATGGAAGCAATTATTACAAATAGCAAGTACAACAATGAGGGTTTGTTCACATATGCCCTATCAAAGTAGATCTTAAATGGTCATCTAAACAACTCTAAATGAGGGAATACAAGTTAAAAGCTACATTGGCTCAACTAAGTGCTTGGATATATGGGTGGTTGTGCGTGGGTGGTAACTACCTGGTTGCATTATTCATTATTTCATAATTTGATTATTTGTGAGTAATTACAAAATTTTTTATGAAACCCTATTACTTGAACCAATTATTTGGTGCCACATCAACTTATTCATACAATTTTAAATACTTTTTACATGGCAATGTAGAGCCTTTTTTATAAAAAATATTTCTAATCAAAAGATTTTTATCGATAAACTTTTTGACCGAAAATAATGGCGATCAAAATGGTTTTTTTTCAAATACATGCTTGTGTTGTACAATCATAAAAGATTCCTTTTTTTTATTTTACAAAAAACAAACTGTATACTTTTTCTTTAGATTTTTTTAAGAATTATAAAACTTAGAAAATTATAGATCTTAATATTAGATATTTAGAAAACTATAGAATAATTTATAATTAATAATTAAGGTTAGAAAAAATTAAGATGATTTATATTTTAGGGTTCATGATTTAGAAAAATATAGCATTAATTAGATTTAGTATTTAAATTTTGAGATTTAAAAATTAAATTGTTGTAGGAGTTTTTAAGTTTATAGACTATTGTGATTCTCTGAGTAATAAATTTTATTCTTACTTCATGATAGATTTAAGGTGTTTTTGGTACATAAAGTGTCTTGAACATTTGAATCATATTAATGATTCTTTCTTCATGATAGTTTTAGGTTTTTTTTTAGGTTTATGATTTGTTGCAATTATTTGAATCATGGGATTGATTCTTGCATCACAATAGTTTTAGCCTTATGTATATGTTGTTGATATATTTTGGTAGTGATGTGTCTGAACACACTAGGACTGTTGGGGCAATTTTTTCCCTTTTTAGGAGGTTTTTTCCCTCGACTTGTGTATACACCTATAACCCTAACGAGTTACTTATCTTTGTACATTCACTTGGTAACACATTCAATTTGTGTGTTGCTCTTCAAGATTCTTTTGCAGTGCCTATGCAAGAAATTTTGTCCTTTTGTGCCAAACATTTATACAGGTTTTGGTTCACCAATACATGTGCCTCCAAAATCTGTTATAGGTCTAGCAGAGCTCGACAGGGTAGTTCTGTTCAACTTTTTGAGATACAACCATCTTTCTACATCAGGGTATTTTAGTCAATGGACATGGCTGAAAGCAATTATGTATTCTGTATGTTGGTTGTTGAGGATAGATTGGATGATACTAATTACCCATTATGGGCATATATGATGCATCATGTATTGGTTGCAAAAGGATTGTGGAATATTGTGCAAGGTGTTAAAAAACAACCTATTACACCTGCAAATACAACTACTGAAGGTGGTGTGGATGGCATTGAAGATGATCATCTTCATGTTCCTATTTGTGTTGTGGTTCCTATTGCACCTTCTATAGAGAAACTTTGTTGGGATGGTAGAGATGCTCAGGCACATGCATTGATAGCCTTGTTTGACATGCCATTATTCCTCACATTTTCTCCTGCAAAACAACAAAGGATGCTTGGGATACACTTACCACTTCATACCAGGCAAGGAATAAGGCTCCTATTGCCTACCTCCAAAAATAGTTGGAGAGTGAGAAAATGAATGGAGGAGATTCCATGAAAATTTTTTTGACAAAGATAAAAGATTTGAAGGAGCAATTGATTTCTGTTGATGAAGTCTTACCAAATAGTTCACTTGTGAAGAATATTCTAAATGGTCTTCCTGATTTATATCAGAGTTTTGCTTGTACTCTTTGTTTGATGATGAAAGGCAATCCAAATACCTTAACATTTGAGGAGTTAGCCTCTATTCTATTGCAAGAAGACTAGTCCAGGTAGAACATGTCAATTACGTCTGTTGCAATTCAAGCTTTCCTAGCTCGTCAAAGGGCAAAGGTAAATGGAGTTCATCTATTAGTAAGTAGAAATAAGCTAATTCTGCATAATCAAAGAAGGATGACAAAGATGAGAAGAAAACTAAAAAGCTAAAATTGTTTTGCAAATCCTATAAAGGAAATGATCATGTCCTAAAGAGTTGTCCAAAATTGGCTGCAAAGGAGGCAAAGAAGAAAGAGGCTTGAATGGTTGTTGCAGAGGCCTCTAGACCCAAACAAAGTTTGCTAATCTTATGCAGAATGAAGAATGGGCATTTACTATTGTTTGCAGTTATGACCCATCTTCTCATGAACAATGTATGTCTGTAGTAGACTCACATGTTTGGTACTTTGATAATGGGGCAACCAAACATATTATCTTACACTACAATTTTCGTCACTTCACTTGAGCCTGTCCCTGCAAGGAATACTACCACATGCGCCAACAACTCCTCTTATCTTGTCATGGGAGTTGGTAAGATCATTCTGACTACTACTGATGCTAGTTCTTTTACATTTTTATATGCTTTATTTATGCTAGGGATCAAGAAAAATATATTATTAGTTTCGGCATTAGCCAAGATCGACTTAGTTGTGAAATTTTTTGATGATAGGTGTACAATTCATGATTTGTCAAATGGCAATGTTATTATTGCTTCTGGAATTTTATGCCGTGGGTTGTATAAGCTTATAAACTATGAAAAATTTGTGAATGATTCGAAATGTGTAGTACATGATTCTCACACTATCTCATATGACATGCATGCTTTCATCATCTAAATTTTGCCAGCTTTCTATGCCTAGAAAAATCTGAAATGGTGTCCTCTCTGCCCAAACTTGAGGCACCTAGAAAACATGTTTGTGAAGGCTGTATTTTAGGCAAAATGCAATGTTCCTCATTCCTAAAAGATGGTTCAGTTTGAGCTACTAAAAAATTGTAGCTTGTTCATAGTGATATATGTGGTCCTTTGCAAACATCCTATTTTGGGAACTACCTTTACTTCATGAATTTTATTGATGATTTTTCCATGCATACATGGGTATATCCATTGAAAGCAAATTACAAAGTGTTTATGTGCTTCAAACAATTTTTGGTTTTGTTTGAAAATCTGTGAGCATGTAAAATGGGCACCCTCCATTCTGATCGAGGGGGGGAATATATGTCTTTTGGTTTTAATGCATTTCTAGTTAAACATGGGATAAAACATCAGTGTACAGTGCCATGTAAGCCTCAATAGAATGGAGTTGTTGAAAGGAGGAACATGTCATTCATGGAGATGGTGAGGTGTGTATGGTCAAGAGTCAGGCTTTACCACATAGTTTGTGGCTTGAGGCTGTTACGTGTGCAACACATGTACGTAACAAGTGTCCCACTAAAGCATTGTAGTCTATCACTCCATATGAGGCTTGGCATGGTTGCCTTTCTCATCTATGTGTCTTTGGTTGTCTGGCATATGCATTAGTGTCTAAACAACAATGTAGGAAATGGGATGACAAAGCAGTGAAATATATTTTTGTTGGGTATAGTTCTGAAAGCAAAGGCTATTGTCTGTATCATCCACAAACTAAACAGCTTTTGGTTAGCCGTGATGTTGTTTTTGTGGAAGATGCAATTTAGCCATTACTTTATGTACTAAGGAGACATCAATTAGCTCCAAAGATGTGTATGACACTTTGCTGCCTCTTTTTACAGGTGGACAGTCTAGTGCTAGCCCAAATGAGGCAATTTCTCAACCTTTACGAGTTTCACGTGATGATGCAAATCATTCCATTTCTTATGAAAATTTACATGATGCACTTGTTGATAAGACAATTGATATAGAGGAAGCAAAAACTATGCCTAAATGAATGGTGTAGACTTTGCAATATAGCAAACTAGATGCATCTCTATCATATTGTACTTGTTCATGCTCTCATAGTGCTTCCTTTGCATCAGATTGCTATGTTATGGCTGCCTCTAGTCTTTGTGATGATAATGAGCCTATCTCGTTTGATGAAGCACAAAATTTAGAAAATTGGATGGTCGTTATGCAATCAGAATATGATGGTATCATGAAGAATGGTACCTGGTCTTTATGTGATTTGGCTCCTAGCAAGAAGGCCATTGTCACTAAGTGGGTATACAATATGAAGCATACGCTTGATGGAACAATTGACATGTATAAGGCTAGGATTGTTGCAAAAGGTTATTCTCAAGAAAGAGGCATTTATTTTGATGAGACCTTTGCTCCCACATGCCGAATGACTATTGTTCATAGCATCGGTGCACTTGCAGCTCACCATAGTTGGAATGTACATCAGTTGGGCATTAAAACAACATTTCTGAATGGTGACTTACATGAAGAAGTGTATGTATTTCAACCCCCTGGTTTTGTGTCAAAAGAGCATGAAAACAAAGTGTGCAGGTTGAAGAATGCATTATATGGTTTAAAGCAAGCACCACGTGCTTGGTATGAAAAGATACATGCATACTTGATTGCACATGGTTTTGAGAAGATTCCAACTGAGAGCACCTTCTATGTTAAGTGTGATGATGATGTACTTCTTATCATTGTTGTGTATGTTGATGACATGATGCTCACTTTTCCTAATGAAAAGCATATTACTGATTTTAAGGTTGTTTTGCATGTGTCTTTAAGATGTCAGATTTGGGGAATTTGCATCATTATTTGGGCATTCAACTTATGCAAGTTGATGGAGGAATAGTTATGTGACAAACAAAATTTGGGCATTTAGTTTGTGCAAGTTGATGGAGGAATAACAATGTGACACACTATTGCAGCATTTAGGCCTTGAAGACTGCAAACCTATTGCCACTCCTATGGAGACAAGTTTATGGTTGATTCTTTAGGATGCTAGAGATGCATTTGATGATGTTCTCTATCAGCGAGCTGTTGGATGCTTGATTTACTTATGCATAACTTGACCTGATAGTTAGTTTATTGTCTCATAGATGAGCAAGTTTATCCATTGCCTATTGTCAAGCATTGGCAAGTGATTAAGTGCATCTTTCACTACTTGAGTGGTACTCGACTACTTTGATTGTTTTAACCCAAGGGGGGATCACTATTGAGAGATTTACATGCTTTTTCTGACTCCGAATGGGATATTTGCTATGACATTCATGTGTCCACCAATGGTTTTTGCTTAATGCGTGGTAGCTCATGCATATCTTGGTTGAGTGTGTGTGGATTAGATGCCTTATGGTTGATTTGGCTGTTGGTCAATCTTCTGACACCACCATCTTCACTGATAGTCAGAGTGCATTGGCAGTTGCGAGGAACCGTGTATTCCATGCTCACACTAAGAACATTGAGGTTCACTATTATTATGTTAGGGAGAGGTTCTCTACTAGAGAGATTAGTTTGGCATATGTGCCCACATAGGAGAACATTGGAGACTTTTCCCAAAGGCTCTACCTAGGGAGAAGTTTTAAGCTTTCTGCAAAGCTTTGGGCTTACTTCCTTTTGTGGATTGATTCCACATAGCTTGGCACTTCCTTATACATGAGTGCAAGCTCCTTGTTCACCGCATCACTCCCAGGGGGGTTGTTGATATATTTTAGTGGCAATGTCTGTGAGCACACTAGGACCACCAGAGCACTTTTTTCCCTCTTTAGAAGGTTTTTCTCCTTGACTTGTATATACGCCTATAAGCCTAACGGGTCACTAATCTTTTCACATTCACTTGGTAATACATTCAATATTGTGTGTTGTGCTCCAATCTTCTTCTCCTTCCTTGTGATGTTCGTGTGCTTTCACAGACCTCAAACTCCAACATATGTGAGTTTGTTCCTATGTGTATGAATGTGTGTATGTATTTGTGTTGTATATGTTTGTGTCTATGCATCTGTATGTATGTGATCGATAAACTATTTTGATAGTTTGACTCATGACCTTGATTCTTACTTCACAATAGTATGTGTACGTGTGTGTAATAGTATGTGTATGTGTACATTTGTATGTGTGTATTTATGATTGTGATTTTACAACTATTTTGATCTTCATACTCATAGGATTGATTGTTTCTTCACAATGGTATGTGTATGTTTCTATGTGTGTTTCTATGATTGTAATTGAAAAAACATTGTGATTGTCTAACTCATAACATTGATTCTTCTTCACAATAGTATGTGTATGTGTGTGTGCAATAGTATGTATATGTCAATGTGTGTGCATTTATGTGTGTATATGTATATGCTTTAAAAAACTATTGTGATTGCTTGACTCATCGCATTGATTCTCCCTTCACAATACATGTATGTATGTGTTTATGTTTGTGTAGTAGTAAGTGTACATGTATGTGTCTGCATGCATCTATGATTGTGATTTAGAAACAATTTTGATTGTTTGAATCATAGCATTGTTTCTTACTTCACAATATTATGTGTATATATATGTTTATGTATATATAATAGTATGTGTATGAGTATGAGTGTACATATGTGTGTATGATTGTGATTTAAAAACTATTATGATTATCTGAATCATAACATTGATCTTACTTCATAATAGTATTTGTAGATCTATGTTTATGTATATGATTTAAGTACTATTCCAATTGTCATACACATAGCATTGTTTCTTACTTTACAATATGTGTAGATATGTATTTATTTATGTGTTTTAAATAAAATTGTGATTGTCTAATTCGTAGAATTGATTCTTACTTTGCAATAGTATGTGTAGATTTGTGATTTCTCTACACATGTTAAGAAAGAGCGGAAAAAGTGAATCCAATAGATTAGGGGGACCTAATAATCTATTTCCAAGTAGTTCTTATGTTAAACCAAAAAACAAAATACATGCACCCTTTGAAAAGCAAGATTTCCTTGAGCTTCATCTTAGATGGACTCAAACATTTTTTATCAAGCAAAATTCCTTTTAAAGTTATTTGTAACTTGATTTTCAAAGATGCAATGATGCACTGCAACAAAAGGATTCACTATGCCAAAGTACAATAAAATGCAAACAAAATATGTGGATAACATAAAAAATAACTCAAAATCTATATTAAAATGAATAATTCTTGACTATATAACCATGTATGGATACACAATAGCATTTGATGGAAAGAATAACTGCTTGAAGAAGCCATTGATTAATAACATGGTCATATGTCAGCAGCCTATATTGTGCTTAATAATTTATTAAAAGCCAAGCCATCACTTATAGAACTGGTTGTTGATGAAAGATGGGATGCATGGTTGGAGAAGTATCCTTGTTATCGAGTTGGTGCTTCGAAGAGTATCTCTCTTATACAATTACAAAATGTTTGGCATCATCTAAAAAAATTATCAATATTACTAAATCTTTTGTGGAACTTCTAAGAATTGTTAATATTGATAACTTTATCTAGGAAAAGCATATTGGATATATCAAAGGCTATACAAAAAGTCAAAGGATTTAATTATTTTTCATTAAGAGAAGAAACACAATTTCTATCATTAACATAGAAATGATGGATGCAAATGCATACTCATTTACATGGAACAAAATTTGTATTAAATATAGCATTTCAACTGAACAATCAAGCATCGAACAAAGAATTCATGGCAAATTTTTAAACATCATGCAATCATTACTTTGATATATAGATGATAAAGATGTATTTCATCATGGGGTAGCTTATGTAAATCAAGAAGGAAGTTCTGGAAATCCATGGATTATTGAAGCTATTAAAAACCATCCACCCTATATGGTGGAAAGAGTATGGAGGTGTTAGTTTTCCATATGAATGTAAAAGCATTCCTCTTATGAGATTCGGATACTACATAAGTATCAACCTTCCTAAATGATGCCTGGCCATCATCCTCTTAAGTATATGAAGTAAGAAGTTACTTATCTTGTGGGTCAAATTTATCTCAATCTATTTTGAATGCAAAGTGATAGTCATCATTCTACTTCTAAATTCCCCCCAATAGCTAGATCTTCCTCATCTAGAGGAAGACCATCACTTGAAATAAACATAAGAACTTCTTATCTTAGAGTCTTCAAGTGAGAATCCATCTAACTAATGTGACTATCAAATCTCTTTCTTACATGTAATAGGATAATTCCATTCATATCTAGGCAATCCAAAATTAGAACTTTCAATCTAGACTATTCCTCTAAGAGCAAGCTAGAGTTACTTCCTTTAGAGTTAAATCCCTACTCAAGCTTGTGTCTATGAGTAAACTAGAATTACTTCAACCAAAGTATTAATCTAATTTGAACCTTTTCTATTGTTCACATTTCCCTTAAAAGAGACTATGGATGAATAGCCATATATTGATTCACTATGATTGATCATCTTATCCATACCTTCTAATAGATTAAATCTTCATCTTAGCTTTTGGAACAAAAAATCTTCCAATGTCCCTATGAATTGGTATCCTTCTAGTTTAATGAAAAACTATATTCATGGATGAGGAGTTCTTTTCCCCTATCCATGGAAGAAAATACCTCAAAGAGAAGTTTTATCCACCATCCCATACTAGTGAATCCTTATTCCAATCCATGTGTCACATGCTCAATAAAGCAAATATAAATTCCACATCTAAGATGGAAAATCCATAAAATACGACATAATGGATTCTTATAAAATGGATTCTAATAAAATGGAGTCTTATGAATCCCCTTTACTCTTGAAACCAATGAAATTGGTTCAAAAGATTTACTTGCTCATGGATATCCTTCTACATACCTACTACTTAGTCTCACGTAACAAGATCAAATCTAGGTAATTCTTTAGATTCTCTTTACACATTCTCATAATTTTCGTAATACCTTTGATATCCTTGAATTTGTAATTCCTTGGTTCACTTTATGTTTGTGAGTACTCCAATTTCCTTTGGGATCTATGCTATAGGTCATAGAGCTACTTCATAATTAGAAGCACCTATCAATGCTCTATCATGAAACCCACGTTATGGATCCTTTTTAAATAGTTTCCTTAATGGTTTAGCAAATATGTTTCATTGTTTTAGTCAAGTGATGTCATAGACTAAGCTTTTCCACTTCTTATGATATTATGTAGTGCCATGTTTACTTATGGCACTGTCTTAAATGTAACAAACCTTCAAAATGATCATTTTCACTTCTCTCATTCGTGCTATATTTATAGAAAAAATACCCAAAAACTCCCATGCAACTTATTTTTAAGTTGTTTTGTGCACACTTTTTCTTTTATAGAGGCTTAAGTCCTTAATATTAATTGAAACCTAAATCCTTTAGGATTTATATTCAACCTAATTCATAGACCCATGTTTAGTTATTGGCTCTTGCCCATCATACTCCACATCTTATGAAAGACTTAAAGTTTCAATATCTTTGCAAATCCTTGAGTTTCATGAAACGCTTGTACTTTAATTCTTTCCTCGGTCTTTGATATATTAGCATTGGATATCTTTTCTTTCTTAAAAGCCTAATGACTAGTGGAAATATTAAGATACTTCTCAATCCATATACTTAATTAGTTAGCTGGACTAATAAACTAATGATTTCCAATAACATATGCCAATGTTTGGTATACTTATACATTCTTAATGACATATATAAGTTGTCCTATGCCATTATGGTGCATACAATGTGAATGGAACTTTCAAATTTATTAGTAAACATTGTGTGCACATGCATCTATGTTTGCCCCCTTTGACACTCTCAGTCCCTCGCCCGAATAATAAATACATTGAATTGGAGTTTGAGGTAGGCATTCTTCACCTCGTAAATAATATATACAATCACTATGGTTCTGTATGGATGAACCAAATATAAGAAAGATGTGTGTTTACAATTTTCACAATCACAATTATTCGAGTGAGAAGAAGAACTAATCTGAGCTATAAGCCAAGGCTTTTTGTAGAACTCATGCGTAAATTATAGATTCTAGAACTTCCATGTCACATTTGTAAGTAATATCAATCCAAAGAAATGCTAATATAGTCATCACTGATACCTTTACAACTATCAAGACATCGTAGCTAAACACTATTGCATAAAATTCAAATTTTGTCCCTTTCTTTGATCAAGAGATAGATTTGATGATTTTTGTGTTATTAGAAAGTCTTCTTGCTAGCTTTTTAATTATGTAACACTTAAGTAATATCTATCCAAAGTTGGCTAGGTAGTAGGCATTCATCGATGGCAAAAATGTGCAACTTTGCAAGTCCACTTGATCAATTTGGAGTGTAATTCCTCCAAATTAAATATATGGACCTACCATACACTTCCTTTGCATCAGATTGCTATGCTATGGCTGCATCGGGTCTTTATGATGAGACTGAGCTAGTTTTGTTTGATGAAGCATAAAATTCTGAAAATTGGATGGCTGCTATGCAATCAAAATATGATTCTATCATGAAAAATGGTACTTGGACTTTATGTGACTTGCCTACTGGCAAGAAGACCATTGGCACTAAGTGGGTATACAAGCTGAAGCATAAGACTAATGGAACAATTGATAGGTATAAGGCTAGGCTTGTTGCAAAGGGTTATGCTTAGGAAAGAGGCATTGATTTTGATGAGACCTTTGCTCCTACTTGTTGAATGACTATTGTTTGTAGCATCTACTTGCAGCTCATCATGGTTGGAATGTACATCAATTGGACATTAAAATTGCATTTTTGAATGTTGACTTGCATGAAGAAGTGTATCTTTTTCAACCCCATGGCTGTGCGGAAAGGGCATGAAAACCAAGTGTGCAGGTTGAAAAAGGCATTATATGGTTTGAAGCAAGCACCATGTGATTGGTATGAAATACATGCCTATCTCATTGCACATGGTTTTGAGAATAGTCCAACTGAGAGCACCTTCTACGTTAAGCGTGCAAATGATGTGCTTATGGTCATTGTTATCTATGTTGATGACATGCTTTTCACTGGTCTTCATGAGAAGCATACTTTTTTATTTTAAGTCTGATTTGCATGTCTCATTTGAGATGTCTGATTTGGGGCATTTGCATCATTATTTGGGCATTCAATTTATGTAAGCTGATGGAAAAATAGCTTTGTGTCAGACGAAATATATTGACACATTATTGTAGCATTTTGGCCTTGAAGACTATAAACATATTTCCACTCCTATGGAGACATGTTTATGATTGAGTCTTCATTATGATGGAGATGCGTTTGATGTTGTTCTCTATCAATAGGCTGTTGGATGCTTGATTTACTTACGTATTACTTGGCCACATATTTAGTTTGCTGTCTCATAGATGAGCAGGTTTATGCATTGCCCAAGTGTCAAGCATTGACAAGTGGTTAAGTGCATCTTTCGCTACTTGTGTGGTACCCCGTTACTTGGATTTTTTAATCCTATGGGGGATCACTACTGCCAGATTTACATGCTTTTTTTTCACTTTAACTAGGTTGGTTGCTATGACACTCCTGCGTCCACCAGTGGTTTTTGCTTCATGCTTGGTAGCTCATCTATTATCTTGGTTGAGCAAGAAGCAGCCTAGTATGGCCACTTCTAGTTGTGAGGCTGAGTATAGGGTAGCTTTCACTATGACTATTGAGTGTGTCTGGATGAGATGCCTTATGTCTGATTTTGGTGGTGGTCAGTCTTCTGCCTCCACCATCTTCATTGACAGCTAGAGCGCATTGGCAGTTGCGAAGAACCTTGTGTTCCATGTTCGCACTAAGCATATTGAGGTGCATTATCATTCTGTTAGGGAGAGGTTCTCTGTTGGAAAGATCAGTTTGGCATATGTGCCCACACATGAGAACATTGTAGACCTTTTCGCAAAGGCTCTACCTAGGGAGAAGTTTGAAGCTTTTCGAAAAGCTTTGGGTTTACTTCCTTTTGTGGATTGATTCCACATAGCTTGGCACTTCCTTATACATGAGTGTCAGCTCCTCGTTCAGTGCATCACTCTAAGGGGGAATTTGTTAATATATTTAGATAGTGATGTGTGTACAAACTCTAGGACTACCGGGGCATCTTTTTCCCTATTTAGGAGGGTTTTTTCCCCTGCCTTGTATATATGCCTATAACCCTAACGGGTCAAATATCTTTGTACATTCTTGTGGTAATACATTTCAGTATTATGTGTTGTGCTCCAAGCTTCTTCTTCTTCCTTTTGTTGTTTGCGTGCTTCTTCAGACCTCAAACTCCAACATCTATGTCTCTCTCTCTCTCTATGGATTTGTGACATAAGAATGAAAGGGAAAATAACGTACTCATGCTACAAACACATCCTTTCACAACTTTGCAAAGTACAAGGTAGATGTACAATTGGATAAATTATATTCTATTACCGATTTCCCAAATAGTAGGTATGCATGGATGCATGTATGTATGCATGGATGCATGTATGTATGCATGGATGCATGTATGTATGCATATATGCATGCATGTATGGACATGTTATGTTTATGTCCAAGAAGAAAGATGATAAGGCACATGATAATACATTCCAAAAATATTTAATGTTAATAAAACATAATCACTTTGGTGAGTCACATAATTGTGTATTCATACTAACTCGATGCATTTTGGAAATTATCTTTTTTGTTCCTTCTCTCTATCTCTTTCTTCTTGCATATCTTGCTCCATGTGCTCAATTTTTCCTTTCACATTGGAAGTGATATTACTCAAATCCTTTTCATAACTATTATTAATTTCATTTTTGTTGAAGATTATAATAGGATGTGAAACAAATAACTGAGTGAATGTGATAACAAAAGCATCTATAGTGAAATAAAATAACTGAGAAAAGCATCTATAGTGAAACAAAATAACTGAGTGAATGTGATAACAATTTTATCAAAGCATTAACAAAATATCTTCAAATGTATGATAGAAATGGTATCAATGCATGAATATACCTAAATAAAATTAAAAAAGTTAGTAAAGATTTGAGGTTAGGTATTTAAGAATCATGAATTATAAGTTCACTTCCTAGAATTTGAAATCTTGACTAAAGAATTCAAGTAAAAGTTTGAATATCTTGGCATTTGGCTTTAATGAAAAAAGTCATTTACTACTCACGGTGTTGAACACACGAAGTTCTATGCAATAACTGTAGTGTAGAAAGCTTTGTGAAATGATTCCTTGTCAAAAATTCCAAAATAACCTAATTTCACAAATAAACATATGATTAACAAATGAGTGGTGCCAATTTGGAAAGTCTCATATGCAACTTTTCACAAAGAAGGGATACATACATGGAGACATCTTGAGGCTTGTATAAAATGATGTTTAGGGACCAAGCAAGGAACCATCTATCTTAGGTTCAAGTTATTATGTGTCTTTCATTGATGATTATAGCAGATAGAATATACCCTATTTCACGAAGTGTAAGCATGAAGTGTTTTCTTATTTCAAGAAGTATGTTGCACTTGTAGAGAATCAAATAGGAGAACATTGAAGAGGCTAAGGTATGATGGAGGGGGGGAGTATTTCTCCCATGAGTTTGACTCCTTATTACAAGAAAGAGGAATAAGCATGGAGATTACAACCAGGTATACACTAGAACAAAATGATGTAGTGGAAAGAAGAAATAGAACCATTATGGAAGAAGCTCGATCAATGCTTAATGAAAAGAAGTTGCCTAATTATCTATGATAGAGGCAATATCTATTGCTTCTTACCTTATAGATAAGTTCCCCTTAAAGCCTTTGGAATTTATGACACTCTATGAAGCTTGGAATGGAAGAAGACCAAGCTTAGATCATTCCAAAATATTTAGATGCATTGTATATGCACATTATCATCACAAATAAGAGGAAATCTTGATCCCAAGGTAGATAAATGTGTGCTAATAGTTTATGATCTAAACCAAAACAGGTATAGGTTATATAATCCTAGAATTAAAGGATTTATATTGAGTCAAAATGTAGTATTTGATGAAAATAGATCTTGGTTTGAAGATGATTGAAGGAAAATCAAATTGCCCTATGAATTGGAGGATTACTTTCCAATAGTATCAAGAAAAACTCCACATGCACTTGACGAGTCAAGTGAATCACAAGATGACTAGAAGAAACCAAGGATGGAAATCAAGTCTTGGAACTCTAAAGGTAAAGACAAAGTGCACGAATTAAGAGATGTAGCAAAATCATTTCAAAAAACCATTAGAAGGTCTACAAGAGAGAAGGATAAGCAAGAAAGGTATGGATATGATACCTCATTGTCACTAAGAATTCTAAATACATGGCCCTAGACATGAACTATGAAAAAACCTCATCATATGAGGAAGCCAAGAAGAAGCTAGAGTGGAAGCGTGTCATGGAGGAAGAGATTGATGCATTGCATGAGAATAACACTCGGGACTTAGTTCTAAAACATCAATCATGACGGTCGTTAGATCAAGATGGATCTACTAGGTAAAAAGGAACTCTGATGGAACCATAAACAGATAGAAGGATAGTCTAGTATCCAAGGGATATGCTCAAACTCAAGGCATTGGTTATGAGGATACCTTTTCTCTTGTAGAAAATATGCCTACAATCAAAGTATTCATGAGTATTGTAGCTACCAAGAAATGGAAAATATATTAGATGGAGGTCAAGAATGCCTTTCTCAATGGATGGATCTTAGAATAGATATACATGGCACAACCACTTGGTTTTGAAGACTCACAACATCTTGAGTATGCTTGCATATTAAGAAGAGATCTATATTGGATGAAGAAATCTCCAAGAATTCATCGACTAGTTACTTACCTACATGAAAAAGGATTTGTGGCGAGCAAGGCAAATCCTTCTCTATTCCTTAAAAGATCACATGTATAGGTCATATAACCTTATGTATATGAGGATGACATCATAGTAACAAGTATGATGTTCAGGGCATAAGAAGAATGAAACATTAAATGAAGGAAGACTTGAAGATAAGTGTTTTAGGGCAGCTCACATACTTCCTTGGATTTGAAGTCTTGTATAGAGAGCATGTCATGTACCTAAATAAAAAAAGGTACATAAAAAATATGCTCACAAATTTCAAATTGGAAAATGCAAAGGTTGCAAGTACACCTATGAAAGTAACTCAATATTGAGTGCCCATGAGGGAGACCTTCATATTGAAGATGTAACACGTTATCAAAGTTTAGTAGGAAGTCCAAATTATGCTACTCTTATAGGAGTAGATATTAGTTATAGTGTGAGTATTCTAAGTCAATTTATGCACTCACTTAGGAAGCCACACATTGAGGCAGTCAAAAAAATAATCAAGTATCTCAAAGGGAAAATTAATGAATGCCTATTTTATTCATACACCTCTAATGTAGATATCAAGATTTTTCTGATGTACTTCGGGCAAGATCAAGAGATGATAGGAGAAGTAGCTTTGGTTATCTTTCATTTGAAGGTTTTGAACTCATTTTTTATCATCAAAGCAACATATTGTTACTCTCTCATCTATAGAAGCCGAATACAAATGATCCATAATGTTACTCAAGAATCCATGTGGATTATGACACTATATGTTGTTTTAGGAATGAATTCATCTACTCCCCACATATTTGGTGATAGCATGAGTTTTTTTTAATCTTTCAACAAACCCTATTTATAATGCAAGGACCAAAAACATTGATGTCCATTATCACTATGTCAGTGAGGAGATTACAAGCAAGAACATTGAGCTTTCATAAATCTCAAATCAACAAAAATGTGCAGACATGATTACTAAAGCATTGTTAGGAGTAAATCTAAAAGCATTTTTAGGAGTAAATCTAAACATATTCAAATCAATTATTGGACTTCAGGATATTACAAAAGGAATGAAGGCTCAAGCATCTTAGGCTTGAGGGGGAGCCATTGGTAAATATGGCAAACCTAAGTGCTTGACCATGTTCAAGGATTACATTTGAATATATATATATATCCTTAGTTTGTTCCTAAGGATAAGTTTTACCATTCTTACCAGTTGTAGAAGTCCTCTTAGGATGAATAATCAAGATTCAAATTAATTCTTAAGAGAGCCAAATGCCATGAATCGTATCTGAATTCATATTCAAATATGTAACAAAAAGTGAGTGGAATCTTTAGGTAGAATCAATTAACAACTACCTACTAAAATCAAGGCGAAAAGTTTATATAACTTCACTAGAATAGTCATGCATAGTACTTGAGCTCTCACTCACTTCTAGAGTGGTCATTGTAATTAGCGTGTAGCCCTTAGTCCTCCATCATCTCCAAGAATTGTACTTTACATTTCAAGATGTATACTTGTAGGTTTATCATCATCTTCAACTATTTTCATTGATGATTGTGTACTCTTCAAGTGTGTCATCTTCCCAGACTCATTGAAGTGAACAAATAGCCTCATTATCTCATCTAATTCTTGGGTCATGAATGAAAGAACTTGGAGAAGCTTGTAGAAGGTAGAAAAATGCGTTTCAAAGCGATGGAGTTTGGTCTACCCAACCGGCACAAGACTAGCCCTTGAGATTACGGAGACTCAAATAGACCTTATAGGCATGCAATAAGTGCAAAGAAACACACTATGTACTTTGGAGCATCAAGGAGAATGAGTCGATACAAAACAGATAGGTTCGCGGGTCGACTAGCTCAAAAAACTTACTATCTATGGAAGAGACAATGAACTTCAAATGCCCATAGCGACCAGTGTGATTACAATTAGAAAAAATCCTTTTATGGGAGTGATACACATAGGGTTGAGTGTATAGAATGCACAAAAGTATAAGGAATAAGCAAAATATGCTATATGAATGAATGAGCCATTCAGCGGTGGTACTTCCTTTCCAATGAGCCATCTTGCACTCAATTTGGAGCTCTAGAGAGAGAGCAGCAACCTCTGCAAGATTACTGTTGGCAAAGAAGATGATGCAGAGAATTGAAGGAGCAAGACAATGATGGTCACAAGTGTATGTATATTGCTTCCATATAATGTAAAAGTGATTTCAAGTCTTTATATAGACTATAGGAGTGTTCCACGACTTCTACAAAGTGAAATTTGAATTCAAATGAAGGTGGGAATGGTTGTTGGAGGGAATCAATTCACTTTCCTACAATCTAGGAAAAGTGAAGATCTAGTTTGATCTACTTTTAGGTGATTGATTGCTTGATTGAATGCAACTTCAACCACCACAAATTTGTGGTATTTGGGCTCTATCTTTTTACCTTTACATGTGTAAAGCTCAAGGCTTTTACAACGCTAAATGAACCATAAAAAATATCTCAAAAAAATACAAATAAAATGAGCATAAGAAAAAGAACTCTCCAACGGATATTCTTTCGACGCGATAGCCTTTGATGTAGATCAAATCCACCTCAAGCATAGTGTAAGCTTGATGTTCCAATAGCTCCCCCTCAAGCTAAACTATGCTTGAGTCTTCATTCTCTGATAGGTTGAATACCTACCATAGCTTTGAATCTACAAAGCTTTACTCCATCAAGTGCCTTCGTCATCATATCTGCTACTTGCTTTTTAGTAGGAACAAAAGAAATGTCAATTTCCTTTGCCATGCGCTTCTCACTGATGAGGTGGTAATGGACTTCTATGTGCTTGGTTCTCGCATGGAAAATAGGATTTGCCGCTGGATGCATGGAACTCACATTATCTCCAAATATGTGAGGTTTGGAACTCACAAGTCCCAAATCTGTATACAATGCTTTTAACCATATTGCCTCTTGAGTTGCTATGGTCAAGCCTCTATACTCTGCTTCAGTTGAAGATAAAGCAACTGTTGGTTGCTTCTCAGAACTCCATGACACTAGCTTCGAACCTGCAAATGCTAAGTAACCAGATGTACTTTTTCTATCATCCTTAGATCTTGCCCAATCTATATATGAGTAGATTTTGATATCCAAATATGAAGAGTAAGGATAGAATATACCTTCGTTGATTGTACCTTTGAGATACTTAAGTACTCTCTTAGCCGCATCCATGTGTGGTCTTCTCAGTGAGTGCATGAACTGATTAATCACTCCCACACTATATGAGATGTCTGCCCTTGTATGAGTAGCATATATCAAGCTACCTACCAAGCTTTGATATTCTTTTAGGTCTTCAATTTTCTCACCTTCATAAACACTAAGTTTATGATTCATCTCCAAAGGTGTACCTGCAGGTTTAGTGTTCTCCATTTTGAACTTGAGAAGAAGATCTTGAATGTATCTTCTTTGAGTCAAATACATTCCTTCATCTGTGTGTATCACCTACATACCTAGGAAATATGTGAGCTCACATAGGTCACTGATTTTGAACTCCTCTTGCATGTGTATCTTGATCCTTTGAATGCCATTTAGATCATCACCTGTCACAATAATATCATCTACATATACACATAGATAGATAACCTCATTGTGATCCCTTTTGATGAATAGAGAAGGATCTGAGCTGCTAGCTTTGAACCCTTGATCTTGAAGATATGTAACCAACCTATAATTCCAAGCTCTAGGAGCTTGTTTCAATCCATACAATGCTTTCTTAAGTCTACAAACATAAGATGGATGATTAGGGTTTTCAAAACCTAGTGGTTGTGACATGTATACCTCTTCACTTATCCAACCATTTAAGAATGCATTTTTCACATCAAGTTGGAGGAGTCTCCAATTCCTTGCAGCAACTACACTTATCAATGTCCTGATTGTAGTCATCTTTGCAACTGGTGAGAATGTTTCCTCATAGTCTATACCATGAGTTTGTGAGCATCCTTTGGCAACTAATCTTGCCTTGTATCTGCAAACTGATCCATCTGAGTTTCTTTTAACTTTATATACCCATCTGCAACCAATTACCTTTTGGTTTGGCGACATTGGAAGCAATTCCCAAGTGTCCATTTCCTTCAATGCATCTATCTCTTCTTTCATGGCCTTTTCCCAATTAGGGTTTCCCTTTGCCTCTTCATAGGTTGAGGGTTCCTCTGAAATAGAGTCTTTTGCCAAGTATATTGAATGCTTCGTAACAAATGTGGAATCATATCCATACCTTTCTGGTTGTTTCTTCTCTCTTGCTGATCTTCTAGGTGCTTGTTTGGAGCATTCTCCAATCTCTTGCATATTTGCTTTGCCTCTTGACTTCCATAGCTTGTAATCCTTTTCTCTTTCATCTTGGTAATCGTCTGTATCACTTCTTGGATCTTGGACCTGTGTATCATGCTTGCTTCCTAATTGATGAGAGTCAGAACCAAGATCATATGGTAATGTTACCTTTTGTTTGTCTTCATCATACCAAGACCTGTGTTCTTCAAACACAACATCTCTACTTGTAGTGAATTGCTGCAACTTCTTCTCTTTAAGCATTGTTCAGGCTGATCCAACCAATGTCTTGTTTCTCCTCTCTGCAATTCCATTTAGTTGAGGAGAGTACCTAGTAGTCACTTCCCTTTTGATACCTTTGTCTTGAAAGAACTCATCAAACTCTTTGGAGAAGTATTCGCCCCCTCCATCAGATCTGAGCTTCTTTAGTGATCTACCTGTATGATTCTCCACATGTGCACGATACTTCTTGAAGCAATCAAACACTTCATTCTTACTCTTGATAAAGTATAGAACAGTCCATCTACTATGGTCATCAATAAATGAGACATAATACCTTGATCCTACCAATGAAGGTTCTTGACTTGTTCCCCATACATCTGTATGTACTAAGTCCAATAAGTTGTTGTGGATGTAGCCTTTGTGGTTGAATGGTTGTCTTTGTGCCTTCCTAATCTGACATGCATCACACCTGTTGATCATGTGTTGCTTTGATATGTTCGGCAGTACTAGAACACTTTGATCCCTGCATATATCCTTCAAGGTTCTTTCATTCACATGAGCAAGTCTCTTATGCCACACTTCAAGCTCACTTAGGGTTTGAGACCCAAAGTTGAATAGAGCTATGTTCCTAGTTTCTCCTACTTCAAAAGTAAAGAGCCTACCATGCTTCTCACCTCGGGCTATCTTTTTGAAGCCTTGACATGGATCTTCCACAAAAGCTCCATGTTGGGTGAACCTAACTTGCAAGCCTTTTTCAACTATTTGGCCTACACTTATAAGGTTTTTAGTGAACATAGCCTGAGAATCATGAACTGCACATGCCGAATCATTCATAGATCTTTCATAGTCTATGAGCTTATACAACCCACGACATAAAATGCCAGAAGCAATAATCACATCGCCATTTGAGAGATCATGGACTGTACACCTATCATCAATGAATTTCACAACCAAGCCAATCTTGGCTAATGCAGAAACTGATAACAGGTTCTTTTTGATCCCTAGCACAAATAAAGCATCTGACAAAGTGAAAGAACTACCATCAACAGTAGTCAGAATGATCTTACCAACTCCCATAACAGGATAAGAGGAGTTATTGGCGCATGTGACAGTATTCCCTATAGGGGCAGGCTCGAGTGAAGAGAAGAAACTGTGCTGCGAGGTAATATGTTTGGTCGCCCCACTGTCAAAGTACCAAACATCTGAGTCTACTGCAGACATGCACTGATCATGAGAAGATGGGTCAAAACTGCAGACAGTAGTAAACGCCCATTCTTCTTCCTACACAAGATTTGCAGACTCTGTTTTTGGTGTAGAGGCGTCTGCAACAACCATTCCAGCCTCTTTCTTCTTTGCCTCTTTAGCAGCCAGTTTTGGAAAGTTCTTTATAATATGATCATTTCCTTTATAGTACTTGCAGAACAATTTCTGCTTTTCTGATTTCTTCTCATCTTTATCCTGGTTCTTCGATTGTGCAGCATTTGCAGATTTTTGCTTACTAGTAGAAGAGCTCCATTTTCCTTTGCCCTTCTGACTAGCCAGGAAAGCTTGATCTGCAACACGCATAATGGATCTGTTCTGCCTGGACTGATCTTCTTGCAACAGAACAGAGACTAATTCCTCAAATGACAAGGCATTCGGATTGCCTTTCATCATCAACCGAAGAGTAGAGGCAAAACTCTGATATGAATCAGGAAGACCATTCAGAACGGTCTGCACAAGTGAGCTATCTGGTATAACCTCATCAGCAGAAATCAATTGTTCCTTCAGGTCTTTGATCTTGGTAAGAAAACTATCCATAGAATCACCTTCATTCATGTGCTCACTCTCCAACTGTTTTTGGAGGTAAGCAACACTAGCCTCATTCCTAGCCTGGTACAAAGTGGTAAGTGTATCCCAAGCATCCTTTGCTGTTCTGCAAGAGCAAATGTGAGGAATAATGGCACGTTTGACAAACAAAGCTATCAATGCATGTGCCTGGGCATCTCTGCCATCCCAACAAATCTGCTCTGCAGTAGGTGCAACAGAAACAGCAGCACGAACAGGAATCTACGGAATATCATCTTCGACACAATCTTCATCAACTCCAGCACCTGTATTTGCAGTACTTGTGGTTACAGGTGTAATAGGACGTCTTTCAACACCCTGCACAATGTTCCACAATCCTTTTGCAACCAGTACATGTCGCATCATATAAGCCCATAATGGGTAGTTGGTACCATCCAACTTATCCTCAACAGCCAACATACAGAATACATCACTGCTTTCAGCCATGGCCGGTGACTAAAATACCTTGATGCAGAAAATTGACTGTATCTCAAAAAGTTGAACGGAACTGCCCAGACGAGTTCTGCTAGACCTATAGCAGACTTCGAGACGCTTAAATTGGAAGAACAGAAACTGGTATATACCTTTGGCACAAAAGGACGAAATAGCCTGCACAAGCACTACGATAGTGCGTTCGGAGGCCGAAACGAGCTTGAGTATGCTCACCAAATTTTGTGCGAATCTGAGACTGCAAACGGAGGAGTGTCGACGGCGCCCTAGAAGAAGCGATGACCTGCTCTGATACCAATTGTTGGAGATAGACGTCTGCGGAAGCACGCGAACAACACAAGGAAGAAGAAGAAGCTTGGAGCTCAAACACACAATACTGAATGTATTACTAGAGAATGTACAAAAGTAGCCCATTAGGGCAATAGGCGTATATACAAGCCGGGGGGAAAAAACCTCCTAAAGAGGGAAAAAAGTGCCCCGGCGGTCCTAGAGTGTTCACACACATCACTACCTAAATATATCAACAGCCTTCCTATGTACAACAATGCTTTATCCTTTTTCTATGATGGACATATGGAAAATAGTAAAGAGAAGTTTTATATGATAGTGCATGTTGTAAATACCATTTAATAACAAGTTGAGATTATATCAGCAACACACATATATGAATTTAAGTGTTCTTTTTGGGTATGTGAGATAATGAGGAAGCACAAATAGAATAGATAAGAGCGAAGAAGGAAATCAATGCACAAACAAAGGTGATGGCTAGAAAAACTATGCATTGATAGATGGTGAACAATGTTGATTAATATGAGAATGAGTGAAGTGAGAGCTATAAGTGAATCCCTAAGTCCTATGTACCACCACATAAGAGTATATCTTGTATATGTGATTACATACAAAAAAAACTCTAGCCAACTCCAGAGTAAAAAAGGGAAAAAACTCTAGCCAGCTCTAGAGTAAAAAGTGCTCATGTATAGGGAAACGGTGTACATCAAAGCTACTTGAGGGACACACAAGTGTAGCAAAACCCCTTGTAGCGAATGATATGAACACATACATAGAGTGATAGATGTGCCCCCACAAGGTAAAAAGCCTAAAGCTTTGAAAAAAGCTTCAAACTTTTCTCATGGAAGAGCTTTGGTGAATGTGCATGACACATTATCTTGTGTAGGTATATATACCAAATCAATATCTAGAACATGAAGGAATCCTCTGTCATATGATAGTCGACATCAATGTGATTTTTGCATTCACAAACACTGGTTTTCTTGCAACTACCAATGCACTCTAACTATCAATGAGAGTATGCATGAATGCATCAATCTCCATGCATAGATCCATCAATAGGGTTTTCAATCATATGCACTTCATTGTAGCTATTAATATTGCCTTATCATTAGCTTCACAGCTCAATGTGGCCATAGTAGGTTGCTTCTTACTCAACAAAGATATGCATGATCCTCCAAGGTAAAAGCAATTACCACTAGTGAACACATGTATCATTACAACTACCCCAATCAATATCTGTAAAAGCATGCAAGCATGGCCAATCACCTCTACCATAAAAGAGATCCAAACTCAAAGTGCCTTTGAGATATCTAAACACATGTTTTATTGCTTTCCAATGCTTAGTACCAAGGGTATACATAAATTGACTCAATTGGAAAATTTGACCTTGTGTTGCATGCATATAGCAAGCATTCCAAAGCTTGCTAATAATGAGAAGTATCAAATGCATCACATGCATCCTCAATTGAGAGCCTAAATCTTGTTTCCAATAGTGTTGAGATAGGATTACAATCCTCAAAGCCAAAACATTGAAGTAGTTTCTCAAATACTTTGCTTGATGCATAAGACTTCCCTCCTCAATGGATACAAATTGGATGCCAAATATAATAGTCCAAATGACCAAGATATGTGACATCAAAAGTATGTTGCAAATCATCCAAAGCACTTAGATTTGGATACCCAAATCTAATGTTTCACTTCAGCTCACAAGGGACTTTTGTCAGTCAAACTCTCAAAATTTCAAGAAATCCAAGCCTATTCACCCATCTATGGCCATTGGCAATGAGAACTTTTCAAAAAGGTCTAACTCCAATGTGGCCAAGATGATCTAGAGAAGAAAAGCTTCATGCAAGCAGTCTTATGCAGATGCATTAATATAGCCATCAACAATAGAGTCAACCAAGGAAGTACTAACTCTGATACACAATTGCATTATTCTTACATTTCAACATAAGAATAGCTTCACTTCTATGACTCAATTTCCTATCCAAAAATGGATTTTCAGATGATCTTTATTCAATCTCTCGCATGATCTATGAATGATAATGTTGGTGCAAATGTTCAAGCCTACACATTTTGCTTAGCATGGAAGACAATGTGTGGAACTAACACTTGATGATTAATGTGAACTATAGCTTGTAACTACTTGATCATTTACCATTGTAAAAGATAAATTCCTTGGAGAATCTTGTAAACGCGTATATCTCGTGGAGTTAGAAAGAATATTAGCTACGACTCCAAATTGAAGGAATATCTCCTAAATCAGTGGAGTTACTTTTTTATTGGAGCCAAGTTTGAATTCAAATTCAAAATTAGAAGAAATACTTATAAAGGACCTTGTAAAATCTCGCGGGTACTGTGCCTCATTCTGAGCTCATTCCTTAACCATTTGTAGAGCTTGAGTAGCTCACACCATAGCTCACTCAGTTCGTCATCATTGAGCATCATTAAAATGCCAATGACTTTGTACAATCATGTTCTATAATACATATAGCTCATTGATCATCTCTGTCTACTTCTCTACTATGACTACTCAAAACAATCAACTTCTTCTGACCATATCTCAATGAATACTAAACCATTTTACATAATCTTTGGCTTTTTGGAACCAGCTTGAATTATAATTCATGTCAAAATGTCAAGGCATTTAGTTTAGGCATTTGGGAGAAATCATCTTCGAAGTGCTCACTAGTCATCTACGCGTTGTACCCTAAAAAGTCGGGGGTAAGATCTAATTTGCCAAAGTTATTTCTCAGAGCATAGTTGATTATTTCAAATGATTCCACTTGCAATCATTAGCTATCTAAGCTAATGGAATTCCCTCAAAAGGAATTTTTTCAATTGTTACTGTATTGTGAGCTCAGAGTAAAAAAGCCAGCAGGTGTATGGACTAAGAAAGCGAGTTTTTCAACACTAGCTATTCTTGAACTAGTCTGTTTTGGATTAATTGTTTCAAGCATCAACTCCAAAGTACATAGGTACTTTCTTGATGTCATCTGCAAGCTAAAAGGGCCTACTTTATAACTTTGAAGTGTATCAGGGCTGGTACAAAGCAAGTTCTAATAGTATCACCTCACTTCCTTGAGGTATCCATCCATCTCTTCCAATAGTGGTATCAGAGCTTGTTGAGGTAAAGTGGGAGATGCTTTCCCTCCTTTCATTGATAAATTGGACATGAATAATTATCTAGCATGGTCTTTGAGGATGAAGACCTATCTACAAGGAAGAAGTCTCTATGGATACATATCAGGAGGTGAGGAGATGCCCACATTTAGAAGCAAAGATCAACCTACAAGAGACGAGCAAGAAAGACTCAACTCATGGTGTGCCAAAGATGCTATAGCCAGGTCATATCTACTTAACTCTATCTATGAATTCCTTCTTCCTCATATTAGGAATTGCAAAACTTCCCAAGAGATTTGGGATACTCTATCTTCATACTTTTCTTCCAATACAAGAGCTAGGAAAAATCAAGTGTGGATGGAATTTACTACTCAAAAGAAGCAACCTAAGAAGAATGTTTCAAAGTATTTGACCAAGGTGAAGGCTATGGCTGATCAGTTGGCAAGCATAGGAGAGGAGATTGAAGAGGAGCAAATAGTGAGACAGTAATCAATGGCATTAAGGCAGATGATATGTGGGAATCCTTCACAACTGCAATGAATCTTTATATGGATATGCAAATCCATGATCTAACCACTCTCATGGGGCAACTTTTCACCCATGAGGCCAAGCTCAACAAAAATGGTGAACCATCAAGAGGTAAAAATTCGTTTGCCCTTTATACAGATAAAGGAAAGTCCAAGGATAAAGGAAAGAGCAAGAAGTTTGAAGATGAAGGTGCTACTTCTCAAGCTAACTATGCAAGGAGAGGTAGGAATTCAAGAGGAAGGGGCAAAGGAGGTAAGCAAGGTAGGGGAGACCGTTCAACTCTTCCCCATGCAATATATGTGGATTGTCAAATCACACAACAGATGAGTGCTATGAGAACTTCAAGAACCAGAGAGGAAGAGGATTCCAAAGAGGTGGCTACTCACAATCAAGAGGAAGATCCAATCATAATCAAGGTTACAACCATGGCTACAACAACAATTATCAAAGAGGATAAAAATCAAGAAAAGACTTCAACAATTATTGAGAGGATCAAGAGGATTCTCTTCTCATTATGAACATGACCTTAAAACAAGGTATGAATGATGAGCACCTCTTCTATATTGATTCAGGTTGTTCAAAGCATGTAGCAGGCAATATAGCTCTCCTTTCTGATCTTGAAGAGCCCAAGGGAAAGCACCAAGTGCAGATAGGTGATGATACAAAGCATTCAGTTGTCAAGGTAGCAAATGTCAAAACTTCTGATTGGAATAGGAATCTGTCGAGCAGAGCTCTTTATGTAACTACTATTACAAAGAATTTGATGAGTGTTGGATAGATAGTGGAAAAGGGTTTGCAGGTCAGGTTCAATAAATTTGGAGCCTTTGTGGAGGACCCCCAACATGAATTCAAGAGCATTGCGAAGGGAGAGAAAACAGGTAGATTGTTTACATTTGAGCTTGAGGACACTAGAAACATTGCACTTTATAATTATAAGGATCAAACCTTGTCTGAGTTAGAGATATGGCACAAAAGACTAGGACACATTGGTGAGAGAAAATTAAAGCAGATTTATAGAGATCAATGTGTACTTGGAATACCTAATGTATCCAAGCAACATATGATCTATAAATGTGGTGCTTATCAATTTGGTAAATCACACAGGTTACCCTTCACAAAGAAAGGCTATATGCATGAGTATTATTTGGAACTTGTCCACATAGATGTGTGGGGACCAAGCAAAGACCCTTCAATTTTAGGCTGAAGGTAGTATGTGTCATTTATTGATGATTTTAATAGGTGGACTATCTTGTATTTCATGAAGCACAAGGATGAAGTGTTCAGTTGTTGCAAAAAGTATCTTACACTTGTGGAAAATCAAACAGGAAAGAGTTTAAAGAGGATAAGATCAGATGGAGGAGGTGAGTACTTCTCCAATGAGTTTGATGTATTTTTGCAGGACAGAGGTATCAAGAGAGAGATCACAAGTAGATATACTCCTGAGCAAAATAGAGTAGTGGAGAGGAGGAGCACATTGATTGTGGAAACAACTAGATCTATGCTAAATGAAAAGAAGTTGCCTAATTACTTATGGGTAGAGGCTGTTTCTACTGCCACTTATCTTATTAATAGGTTACCTTCTAAGTCCCTTGATGGGATGATCCCCTATGAGTCATGGAATGGTAGGAGACCATCACTTGAACATTGCAGAATATTTGGTTGCTTTATGTGCATGCTCCATCTCAAATCAGAGGTAAGTTAGACCCTAAGGCAGAGAAAAAATGATTCCACTTGCAATCATAAGCTATCTAAGATAATTGAATTCCCTCAAAAGGAATTTTTTCAATTGTTACTGGACTGTGAGATTTGAGTAAAAAAGCCAGCAGGTGTACAGACTAAAATAACAAGTTTTTCAACACTAGCTATTCTTGAACTAGTCTGTTTTGGATTAATTATTTCAAGCATCAACGCCAAAGTACATAGGTACTTTCTTAGTCTCATTTGCAAGCTAAAAGGGCCTACTTTATAACTATGAAGTGCATCAGGGATGGTACAAAGCAGGTTTTAGCAATACCGTCTCACTTCCTTGAGGTATCCATCCATCTCTTCCAACAATGGTATCAGAGCTTGTTGAGGTAAAATGGGAGATGGTTTTCCTTCTTTCATTGATAAATTGGACAGGAATAATTATCCAGCATGGTCTTTGAGGATGAAGACCTATCTACAAGGAAGAAGTCTCTATGGATACATATCAAGAGATGAGGAGATGCCCACATTTAGAAGCAAAGATCAACCTACAAGAGAGGAGCAAGAAAGACTCAACTCATGGTGTGCCAACACATAATGGTAAAAGCGAGTATGGTCCAACTTTGCGTTTATCAAAACCAAAGCCTCAATCTTCCAAGTTCCTCTTACACCTCTTCCTCTCTTGATGATGATATGAAATAGGAGAAGAGATGAAAGTATTGTCAAAAGCTTGGACATACCATTGATGAATGCAAAAATCTTGCCAAGCATAATGAAAAGAATAAAGGATATGGTATCTCTATTGTTTAGAACCCATCCAATGCAAAGAATGATGAAGCTAATGTTGTTGAGGATGTTTAGGCATGTGTTGTTACATGTTATTATGATTCATCATCACAACCTACATGTATGATTGTGAATGGGATTGGTTTTTGATAGTGGTGATTCAAAGCATATCACTTCATGTAGAAGAATTTTTGCATCTTTGAAAGATGTGATTAAGGAAGAACATGTAGGTGCAAACAATGTTTCTTATCCTATTATTATAGTTGGAGAAATTGATTTTATAGCTACAAATGGAAGTGTTATTATTCTCAAGAATGCATTGTATGTAACCGGTATCAAGAAAACCTTGATTTTAATTCCTTCTGTTGCTTGTGCAGGAATTAATGTACACTTTTTTTGTAGTAAATGTGTCGTTCATGATATTGAAAATGGTGATGTTTTTAGATTTCGGGGATATTATGTGATGATTTGTATCACTTGGATACATACATTAAGAGAGTTGCCTTAAATGATTTGCTTTCTCATACTTCTTCTAAGGCTGAATAGAGTTGTGGCATACTCGTTTTGGTCATTTGAACTTCAATATTTTGCTTCACATGAAAAATAAGGATATGGTTATTGGTTTTCCAACACTTGGATCCATCAAAAAACATGCATGTTGAGGTTGTATATTTGTAAAAATGCATCAATGCTTCTTTTCGCAAAGATGGTGCTACACATATTACAAAGAAACTCCACCCTGTTCATAGTGATGTATATGGTTTCATCAAGAATCCATCTTTTAGCTAGCATGTATACTTTTATAGCTTCATGATGCAAGATGCCATACATGAGTGTATCCTATGAAAGAAATGACTGAGGTATTCTCTTGTTTTAAAATATTTCTAGCTATGCTTGAAATTTTTGTGGCAATAAGGTTTTGAATCTTTGTACGGATCATGGCGGTGAATATATGTCACATGATTTTAATGCTTTTCTTTGCCAAAGAGGTATTCCTCACCAATGTAACATTTCATATACACCTCAACAAAATGGTGTTGCAAAGCGCAAAAATAGAACACTTCTTGACATGGCACAATGTATGGTTAAAGAAAAGTGTCTTCTAGATATATTTTTGGATGGACGTAGTCATGTGTGAAAACTATGTATTGAATTGTTGTCCTAAAAAGGCATTGAGATTCATTACACCTTATGAGGAATGGAATGGGAGGAAGCCAATGGTTATTCATATGTGCATATTTGGTTATTTGGGATATGCTCTTGTGCCATCACAATAATGTTACACACTTGATGACATGGCAAAGAAATGTATATTTGTTGGATATAGTAGTGAGAGTAAAGGTTATTGATTATACCATCCATTGATGAAAAAGATCTTGTAATTTGATATGTGGTATTTTTTGAACATTTAGCTTATCATTTACTTTAATACAAATTTCAGCCAATGATTAGTTCACATGATGTGTTTGGTACACTCATGCCCTTGTTTCAAACTAGTACATTTGACTATGCCCACGTAGAACATGCGAATGAGGTTCAAACAACTGAGAATATTTAATCAAACATGGCTAAAAATATCCAACCAAGGATGTATAAAAAATTCCCTCCAAGCACAGCTCAAAACTTCCAAAATTTGGAGCATTAGGTGGAGAAGGCATAGTCATTGTACTTGAAGAAGAACTTGAATCTATGACAATAGGCTATGTAGTAGAAGAATTTTCATTTCGCTTATCAACGTGTGTCGTGACTATGCTCCATAGTTGCTTTGCAACAAGAACATGCTTCATCATGTAAGAGAATGCCAAACAAGTAATTTTTGCTTGGCATTGCACCAAACAACTCAAAGTTAGCAACATATGAACTTAAAAATAGGCTGAAATGTAGCTCCCAATTTGTAGCTCTGATGACAATTTTGACTACACAAATGGGTTCAAAAGGGGGGCGAAACCCAATGTACTTGGTGAAATGTTCTCCTAGTTTTGAACCTTTTAGTTCTATTATCCGAAACCAATTTGCACTCACATATGCAGACATGAAAAACAACAAGTTGAGAAGGATCTAAACTTGCTCTCATACCACTGTTGGGTGTGTGTGAGAGTAAGGAAGTATAAATAGAAGTACACATAAGAGCAAAGAAGGAGATTGATGGACAAAGAAAGAAAATGGTTGGAAGATCTTTCTATTGATAGATGATGAACATCTTTTATATGTGGTTGCATGGGGAAAAAACTATCTAGTCATCTCTATTGTAAGAAGTGTCTATGTATAGGGAAATGGTTTACATCAAAGCTACTTGAGAGACACATAAGTGTAACAATTCTAGCATCAAGAGGGAATGATAAATGTACTATGGATCTCCTTGAATGGGTCTACTCAATATGTTAAACTCATGGTTGTATGGATGCAAGTTTTGCTCCCATATCATGTAGGATTATTGAAAACTCTAAGTAAGAATGACCAATGTCTATGGATAGTGATTGAAATCATGGTTCTCTATAACTATTAGGCCATAAGGCTTTAACCATGCTACTAATGTATTATAGCAATCAAATATATTTTGTGTAATTAGATTTAGGAAAATATTATTTAGAGAGGATATTGGGCTCTTTTACCTAAGAAACTACTACTATAATTTTGTTTCAAAATGGTTACATGTTTTGTTTTATCTAATGACAATTATGAACGATAAAGCTCGTGTGTCTTGGATTTTTATTATACTAAAGTTCAAGTAACTAGAATAAAGTTAATTTCTTCCGACTTGAATCAAGGTGCATTGTAGTGGCTTATCATGAACATTACAGGTTGGATAGATCATTATTTAGGAGGAATAGCAAGGTTGTACAAAGATCATCTAATGATTTCTTTACTTTATGTTATCATTCAATGCCATTATTTTTGGAAATTGCTAAGATTTGAGTTCCTTATGCATCCCTTTATGTTTAATGTATGATTTCAATCAAAAACGTCTTTGTAAGTAAAGAAATGATTTTCGGTACTGATTGGAACCCTTTCAATTAAAAAGGGAATGGTGTGCTCAATTTTATAGAAATTAACAACGAAGATTTTGTTCTAGTTATGATGCTTATACAGGACACATTTGTAACTCTTGTTATTCTTACATATAATGATAATAAAAGATCTTTTTATGTTGTCATCGCTTAACTAGTCAATGGTGTGCATCATATAAGTTAACAAATTCTCTTGTTTATTGTCAAAGGTTCATTATATGATGTTGCCGAAATGGGCATAGTAGATCAATATGGATTTAGACCTCACCTTTACTATGACTTCTTAAATATGCACTAAGGTTTGGGTTGGTTTTTAGAAACAACATACATAAGTGATTGAAAATTTCATGATATTTGTATGCTTGCACATCACGGGGATATACATGGATTACAATACATTTGTTAGGGGAAATCATATATGTAGCTAGAGAATGCATAGTTTTATTTGATACCTTATTCCATGAAGTTGGTTATTGTCTATATAAGTACCTGGGTATTTCTGAAGTAATCCAAATGGGTGGATGGTAGTATGAAAATCCCCATGTCCCAATTATGTACAATATGATGCTTAGTGCCTTTTTGCTATGTGATGTGACCAATCTCTCATATCATGAATTGATAGCAAATATATTATATTGGAGGGAAGTCGCACCATCTCTTTGTAGTAAAAAGCTTCGTGTTACATCTGACTCATTGAAGTTGTTTTTAATAGCCAAATAGAGAGAGGTAGGTCGAGTTGTTTCAATAGGTAGGTATGTACATACATACATACATACATACATACATACATACATACATACATACATACATGCATGCATACATACATACATACATACATACATACATACATACATACATACATACATACATACATACATACATACATGTATGTATGTATGTATGTATGTATGTATGTATGTATGTATGTATGTATGTATGTATGTATGTATGTATGTATGTATGCATGCATGCATGCATGTATGTATGTATGTATGTATGTATGTATGTGTGTATGTATGTATGTGTGTATGTATGTATGTACATACGTACGTATGTATGTATGTATGTACATACATATGTATGTATGTATGTACATACATATGTATGTATGTATGTACATACATATGTATGTATGTATGTATGTATGTACATACATATGTATGTATGTACATCCGTATGTATATATGTATGTATGTATGAAAATGTATGGATGTATGTATGAAAATGTATGAATGTGTGTATGCATGTATGTATATATGTATGTATGTATGTATGTATGTATGTATGCATGTATGTATGTATGTATGTATGTATGTATGTATGTATGTATGTATGTATGTATGTATGTATGAATGCATGCATGCATGTATGTATGTATGTATGTATGTATGTATGTATGTATGTATGTATGTATGTATGTATGTATGTATGTATGCATGCATGCATGCATGTATGCATGCATGTATGTATATTATCTATGTATGTTGTATGTATATATGTATATATGTATATATGTATGTATGTATGTATGTATATATGTAAGTATGTGTCTATGTATATATGCATGTATGTATGTATGTATGTATGCATGCATGCATGTATGTATGTATGTATGTATGTATGTATGTATGTATGTATGTATGTATGTATCCATGTATGTATGTATGTATGTATGTATACATGCATGTATGTACATGTCTATATAAATGTATGTATGAATGTATGTACATACATGCATGTGTATGTATGTACGTATGTATGTATGTATGTATGTATGTATGTATGTATGTATGTATCAATGTTACATCACATCACATTGTGACACGTTCGCAATGCAACATTGTGAAAAAACACAATTTTTTTTGGCTCAAATGAGGCCATTTTATTGAAACGGCCTCATTGAGGCAATTCAAAAAAATTTCCCAAGAGCTATAGGTTGCGTATCCGACTGTGTGCAAGTAGGAGAAAGAGGTAAAAGCAAAAATTTGAATTCGTCAAGGCTACCCAACACCTCAAGAGTCATTCATACCGTCTTTGGGCCTCGCTTCTTTTCATTTACAAGCCTCCGTGTCCTCCTATCCCCCCTATCACCATGTCAAAATCGAGACAAGTTTGTTGGAAATATTTCATAAACCAAGGTAAGCTGGGCTCAGGGGGAAAATGAGAGATGTACTTGCAAGCTATGTGGCTATAGTGGAGCTTGTGGAACCATTAGAATTAGGCCCATCTTGCAAAGTTTAGTGGCATAGAGGTTGCATCTTGCAAGAGCTAGTGCTTGAAGCCATGAACGAAGAGCTATTGGAATGGAATCTCAAAATCTCAAAGTAGAAGGAATGCACTTCATAATCTCAAGCTAAATCAAATCCAAGCGGTTCACATGCCTCATCTGATCTCACTACTCAAGCATTTCAAGATTATGAGCCCATACACATTGACATAGAGTATGAGCCATCAAGAAAAACTACAAGAGTAGAGCATGATTATCAAGATCACCCACATGGCTCTCTTGGATCCACCTCTATACATGCTTGCTTGCAAAAACAATGTAACAAGAAGCCACACAAGCCATCATGAAGGCTTTTATACGATGTGGGTTGTCTTTCAATTATTATGCACATTGCACAATGGCGAACACATTATGTAATATTCCATAAGTGTCAAATTTTAATGCATTATGGCATTACACACATGCCACAAATTACAATACACTATATGCATGCATGTATGTATGTATGTGTGTGTATGCATGCATGTATGTATGTATGTGTGTATGTATGTATGTGTATGTATGTATGTATATATGTATGTATGTATGTATGTATGTACATATGTATGCATGTGTGTATGTATGTCTGTAGGTAGGTACATGTGTGTGTGCATGCATTGATGCATGTATGTATATATGGATGTATATATGTATGTATGTAGGTACATATGCATGTATATGTAGATCTATATGTATGTGCGTAGATATGTATGTATGTATATTTGTATGTGTGTGTGTATACATACATATGTATGTATGCATGTACATACATATGTATGTACGCATGTACATACATATGTATGTACGCATGTACATACATATGTATGTTTCTATGCACATACATATGTATGCTTGTATACATGTATGTATGTACATATGTATGTGTGATCATGCATGCATGCATGAATCTATGCATGCGTGTATGTACTTACGTAGTATGTAGGTAGGTATGTATGTATGCATGCATGTACATCCATACGTATGTATGTGTGTGTGTGTAAGTATGCATGCAATATTCTTTTCGTATGTCCATGTGTTGCACACCTCCCTCCCTCTCTTTCTCTGGTGTTGGAGGACCAGGTCTTTGGAAAAGCTGCTCTCTCTCTCTCTCTCTCTCCCCCCCCCCCTCCCTCCCTCTCCCTGTCTCTCTCTCTCTCTCTCTCTATCTATCTATCTATCTATCTCTCTCTCTCTATCTATCTATCTATCTATCTATCTATCTATCTATCTATCTATCTATCTATCTACACACGCACACATACATACATACATACATACATACATACATACATACATACATACATACATACATACATACATACATATATGTGTGTGTGTGTGTTCCTGCGTTCACTGTGAGACACCTTCAATAATAAAGTCCACAACCCCTTTATATTTCGATGACACTTGCATAATAAGTCGACCACATTAAGAATCACATCATCTTCTAAATTGACCAAATTTTAACAACTCTCGAATTGGTCGAGTTTCAAGTTCACAAGAATCGGTTTGGCCGACTGGAAGCCTATCTGGCGCATGCAATCCTGTATGAAGAGAATCCGAAAAGGGCCCCCAACGTGTGAACGAGATCGATGCTAGTTGGGATCCGATGCCCCCTCCCCCAAATCTATAAAAAATAGGCTGGACAATTTCGTGGCAGGTCGCTCCAGAGCACCCCTTGTAATGCTTCCCCTCTGTTGTCAAAATGAAGCTTGGTTCTTGATCTGCTGCACCCCTCTTTTATGATCTTGAAAGGTACCAAAATGACACTGGAATACGTAAAAGTGCCCTCTTTCCCTGCATACCTTTGAGGAAATACATAAACTTCCCCAGTGCTTTTCCGCTAAGGCTTACTACACCCTTCGCTATCATAGAATTATGAATTACAACTAGCATACATATCCTTTTGAATTGTATTTGATCCAGAGTACACAATTTTGACACTTTCACAATCGTTCATTTAAGCACTCCAAAAAATGAATGGCCGCATAAACAGTGTTCTTCTCGTGTTCTTGAAAGCAAGTGAAGGCCAGAATAATTGAAGTATTTATACCATGTTCTTGAGAGCTTTAGCCATATGCTCCTTAATGTCAAAGATTGCATCACTATTTTGCTTCCGAAGAGCTACTGCGAATGATGGTGTGCATAAATGTGAATGCACACGAGCATGCACATACATGCGTACAGTATTTAATTTCACACAAGCTCAGAAATAGTCATAAAAAATCTTCCATGAAAATTTTCTTCAGTAGAAATCAGATAGTTAAACTTCTTGCTACAACAATATGAGGGGATGAAGAATGACAATCTATCCACAAGTAAAACATGATAGGTCTGGCGAGGTTTTTGAGGACAAAAATTGCAACAAACCTCTCTCTCTTCTCTCTCTAAGAAATGGAAAGAATTGCAAAACTAGGACTCAACTCCCTATCAACTCTCTATAGATATTACAGTGCTGACGAAACAATCACAAGAATGTACAAGCAGGGATCGATCTGCTTTGCAATTGTGGATGAAATTTACAAAGCCAAGTCCCTGATAAAATCTACAGAGCCATAGTGGACTACACCACATCAGAGAAAACGAGCAAGAAAGGAAAAGGGTGGGGGCCATGTGGTCTTTCCATGGATGAGCTAGAAAAAGGAAAAGGGTGCCGGGATGTAGTCTTTCCATGGATGAGGACCAACCCATTTAAGATGTGAGAAATTAGCTGCATACTGCAATATGCAAATCAAGGCCAACCAAGGATTGTCACAATTGGTGGTGCATCTGTGCGCTTCCCTGAAAGACATCGATATGCTACAAACTGAGCAGGAGCATCAGGTTCATCTATCAACTCCACATTCCAGTACTTCCTTGTCAGAGGAAGCAAATCCCTTCCTGTTCCAGTAGAATTATAACCCTGAACCCACACATAGTTCAGGGCCTCCATCTCTTGCACAGCACTCGCAATGGCCCTCTCACTGAAAACACAATCACGGATCTCCAATCTCTTTAGTTTTGGGCAGCCTTTTGCAAAGAGCTCGATTCCTCTGTCACTTTCACCCAACAGTCCAAACAGTGTCCACTTCAGATTTCCTCCATACATGCCTATAACTTCCATGCCTTTATCAGTCAAGAACCCAGGCCTCAAATACAACGCAAAATGGTGTATTCCTGGGCAACTTTGCATGAGGTCTCTTACACCATCATCTAGAGGAAAATCTGCGACCTCATTGTCTTCATCAAGAAGCACAAGGCGAAAATCAGTCAAATTTGGACAGTTAGCAGCAATTGTTTTCAAAGCAGCATTATTGATATCTGTGACATAAACAGCAATATACTCCAGTTGATGGCAGTTCAAAGCTACAGATATCAGGCCTCTCTGTGTCACAAAACCTTGTTGAACTTCTCTATCTCCACGTTCTACTCTGAGCCAACGCAATTTCTTGCAATGGCTTGCTATGACATCGAGACCCTCGTCACCGATTGCATTGAAAACCTGCAAATGATTAGTTTTATTAAAGACACAGCTGATATTCTGAACTCATCAGTTGCAGAAAATGAGGTCTTTAAAACAGGAGAATCCACAATGGGCATATCTTTGGATATTTACTATATGCAAAACCAAACTATGAATTTAAACTATTCTATCAAATACTTTTCTAGTTTGAAGAAAAAGAACAGAGAATCTGTGATCCGTTAGTTCCATAGAAACAAAGGTCAGACTGTCCAAATCACAATCACATGTGCAAGGAAAATGATGTCACAAAGACATGGCAGGATCAAAGTGGTTTACATTTGTATCTGAAAATCCAATCGATACAAAACCACATTTAGCGTTAAAAAAACATCATGCTGTTTGCAAATGAGCTCACTATAAAGGTTAACTAACACATAATGACTATCATTAATTATTTTCTTTCATCAAACAACTTATCGGTCATATGGAGCTTAAGGCAATAGGAGACTTCAATGGACGTTGACAAACCAAAGAATATAGAAAGGTTATTCTCATTCCTGAGCTACTAATTGCTTCTGGCCTCCCATACTTCATAGGCACATGAAGCAACCGAGAATGGACTCATGCTTGGAGACAGTCCTTCAGACTGGAATGGCTATTCCAGGTATCTTTAAATGAATATTCGAGATAGTTTACATCATATCTTATATGTAGGATATGATCTCCATGCTCTAGGTAATCACGCTGTAGTTCTTGCTTTCGAATCGGCCTTGGTTGCACAATGGTCTTGTAAGGAATAAAAGACCACTGAAAGTGGGCAACTCCATTATTAGAGTGAACTTCCTCAGGGTCCTTTGCTGGAAGAAGTCCTGCTACTATTCTCCTACTATTATATGGGATCATTTTAAGCTTGGTATGAAAGATGTGAATAGTAAGGGCGAGCAAAGTTCATATAATCCACACAAAGCATGATTGTCATACATAGACATCTCCTGCTTGAAGAGTATGATGAACATTGCATATCAGTGTTATCTATTCAAGTTAAATTCATCGCAGACTAATGGCTGGTGGCCAGGATGCTGGGATAACATGATCTACGTCACCATTATTGATAATTCTTTAAGGGGATCAGAAACACAAAGAAGCTTATGTATTCCTCTATAAGAAGCTAATATGAATGGACTGCAGAAACTGATGCGGCCAGAGGAGCAAAACACTTAAGAAAAGTAATCACAGTTGTAAATTTGAGAAGTTACCAAGTAGCTAAGTATGGAGAAGCGCTTTACCATGGATGAATTATTGGCTAGCCATATAATCAAGTACCTGAGTATGGAGAAGTGCTTTATCCCAAGCATAAAAAGGGCATTATTGTGCAGCGTGCTTACCCAAAAGCTTTCTAGATGCCTGGCACTAAAGATATGGTCAATCCTGAGGAAATATGTGCATTCAGGTCAAATGGGATTCATTAGCAGATGATCAATCCATGACAGTTTGCTTTCAGGCATGTTAGAAGCCGAGCTTATCGTTACCTAAAGATCAGAATTCGATTGCGTTCAACAGTGAAAATCTAATTTATCAAAGCTTTTGGTGATTTGGACTAAGCATATTAGGAAGAGTATTGCATTTGATGCTAAACTGGAGAACATCAATGATTTGCTTTTGCAAGATGTAGCCATCTCTTCTCCAGGAATGATCCTTCATCCCCCATGTTCATTTTGATAAAGGGATTAGGCCGGAATGCCCAGTCACTCACCTTTTTGATGCTGTTATGTCAACCCCTTGTTTCGTGTCTTCAATAAATATGCTCATGATGTCTCTGGTTGCCATTCAAGTGGAGGAAAATATCCTACTATTATTCTTTCATGTTACTCGACAGAATTTGAGGGCCTATATAATGGATACTCCAGACACATTGTCTGTCATTCTTTTCTAGAAATTAACTTCACAAAACTAGACTTATTGCTATGAGTTGTTCCATATTTGAGGCTTATCAGTAGAAAGAGGTACTATACTCCAACGTTTGGATTTGTTCATTTAGGAGCTAATATAGCATGCAAGCAACTGACAGCTTTGGTACCAGAGAAAATGCTGCCTGAATTGGTAAATGGAGAGCTGATGATTGGCGTCTTACTTGCAGAATCAAGACTACAGAAACCATAATGATTCTATAAATGTTTTATATGCATTTCCTGAATTGGAAAATGCTAGTGTCATCGTCCCTCTTATTCTGTCTAAAATCATTTCTTTGGAGCAAGAAAACTTCAAAACACTTCAAAATGCTGTATACCATGCCTTGGAACTTCATCAATCAGCCTAAGACCAATGGTGGATTAGGAATTATTGAATTGTTGCTTCATACTAATGCCGAACAATTTGCATTTATGGTCATTGATGCAAACATTCAAGAAACTGTCTTGAATGAGGTTGCACCATGTGCATAGGAAAGTTGCAGCCAGATACTTGGATAAAGGTTTTCGCATATGCTTAGAGCCATAATGCGCTGTAATAGGATTAATGTATTAATTAACATAGACATCAAAATGCTTTGTGGCCAAGCTCGTTCGGAATGGTAGGCAAAGAATCACAAGAAACATCTTGCTTTCAATATGCCCCTTGAGGACACCTTTAGTCAAAGAACCACATCCATGTGCATTAGGATCCACTATAAGGTACATCCTCATCAAAGACACAAACCTTTACAAGTCCAGCTTTATCACAATTCACAAACAAAGGTTATTTAAGAAAATCATATATAAGTTAGAATAATTAATAACAACAATTCACCCATAAGAATAAGAATAAGAAAAAGCATTAAAAATAATGAAATGAGAACGAGTTAAGTTCAAAATCAATAATTTCACCTAATGAGGATCAAGCTTTAAGTTTGTCCTTCGAGAGGACATAAGGTCCTACACAACATGAGGTTGAATAGACACATCTCATGTAGAAAAAAAACACCAATCTGAATAATAATCAAATCAATAAAGACCGTTGTGAAGGTATCCTATGAAGATCTCTTCCCTAACTGATGTCTCAAAGAGTGCACTCTTTTTCTTTGAGAATCATTTCAAATCCTTCTTTAATAGGTGCAATAAAAGATTATGTGGTAAATTTGATACAAAAAGCACATTAAAATTTGTATATGCAAAACCTTGATTACTGACAAAAGTAAGTCAACCTAATCCTCTATGTTCATAGTCATTGGCATAGACAATTGCATGATTGTATATGGTAAGAGATAGTGTCAAAGAGATCATCCTTGCAAGCTATATCATCAAAAGCATTGCTATCAAAGTATCAATCAAATAGGAGATGTCAATGAAGTATCAAGTGACAAATCCTCGTAAACATCCTCTCTCATTCTAGTAGCCACATAAACATAATCTTTATGAAGAGCATTAGCATCTTTAGTGCCACTACCTTCAAAAGCATCATCTCGTGTTTTTTTGATTGATTACTAGATGCTTTTATCTCTTTTCTCATTTGTTTCTCTTTCATCACAACATGAAATAAAGTGACCTTGTTCATAGCAATAAAAGCAAATGTTTCTTTGAATTGAAATATGATCCCTAAATCTGATGACAAAACTATCTTTAAAGCTTTTTACTTCGCTTTTCTTTGCTTAGTGCTTTCCCTTAATTGTACTTAAGATATGGAATAAAAGAGCCAAATTCTTTCTAGTTTACTCTTCTTGGCATGTAAGTCTCTAACGTTTTGTAAAGCTCAATGATTTTAAATTTCCTCTCATAGATAGTGTTAGAAGTAAAAGGAAACAAAGGTATATGGAAGTGAATTGAGTGCTCTATTGACAAGCTCACGATCATGAAATATTTCATTGATGTTTATTAACTGTTCTCTAATGTCTTGAATCTTTGTAAGGGCTTCATGTATAATTTGACCTTGTTCATCCTCAAATTGTTTAGCTCCCATATAAGTACAATTGAGAAAACTAAACATCAGATTATTCGTCTTATTGTTGACATCCAAAATAAAAATCGAGACGTCTATTCCTCTAAAGAGGTTTGTTTTTAATAGCAGACAAAGAAAAGAGCATGTACATCCCAGATACATCACATCTAATAATACATATAACATAAATCATGATACCAAACTCTACATAGCATCCAAATCAAATGGTCAATACACAAACATGTGAGAACATGCTCAATTCAAGGCTGCCTTAACTTGGTAAGAGGGGACAAAGAAACCGAATGAAATCATTCTAGAGATTTAAATCGAGGACAAT